>CM046341.1:8424740-9024740 GCA_025403435.1 Artocarpus heterophyllus
ATGGTTTGCCTAGGAAAAAGAAAATGATATTTCTGGTTGTCCAAGTAAACTGTTTTGGGTAAGAACAGCTTTACTCAAATTTATTCATTTATTTATTCATTTATTCATTTAAGGTTTCCTTTAAATGTCTCCTGAATAATGACATGTTTCTTTAAATTAAATTATTTTATAAAACATAGTCCTACTGAGCCTTTCGCTCACGTTTTATTTGTTTTAAATTTCCCCCCTCTAGGTGGTTTTCTATTTAGGTTTGGAGAGGATTCTTCGGACCGAACTCAGAAGCCGTAGAGGATTAGTAAATTTATTTGTATTATTTAAATCAAGGCATGTAAGTTCTTAACTTTATTTGTACTTGGACTGTAATTGTATTTATGATATTGTCAGTACCATGTGTGTGCACAAGTTGTGGGTCTGTGGGACCCATATTCGCTATGTTTATTATTTAATTTTTCATATTTTATATTTAACTCAAACTCTTAATCTTTAGATTTTAATTAAATTCTCTTTTAATTAATTTAAATAATCCGCCACGTCACCTCCCGTACTTCGGGGCGTGACACATGCCCTCACTATAGCAAGTAAATTCTGTTATGGCTTCCTTGCTACAAAATGTTTCTTTCTTGTTTAAAATCTTTTGACACAAAAAAAAAAAGAAAAAGAAAAATAGAATTAAAAAAATACCTAGAATAGAGGTAATTGCAAAAGACAAATTCTTTAAGTGCCAATTATAAATCAGCAGAAACAATAAACAAACTTTTAAAAAATAAAAATAAAAAAAGAGTGATTTTGTGCTGCGTGGGTAGGACTAGACGGCACCCACGAGCACCCTCACTCTTTTGAGGTGGTCCTCTATGTCCCCTCCACTGGGTGCTCTTTGCCCTGGATCCATAATGAGTGGCCACTTATTCACGCTACCTTTACCACGCTTGGTCCCTATTCCGTCTTGGCATCAAACCACTTTAATGCCACGCTTGCGCTACTTGTCCCGACAATAATTCAAATTAAATTAAACATCATATGAGGAAGAATTTTCGTAAGTGTTATTTTTTGAAACTTATTTTTTATAAATATAACATGTTTAAGTGTGACGTAACTTAAACACGTAATATGAGTAATAGTAGTGACACAACTTTTTAAAGTGTGGTATAAATAGACATATTTTTTAAAAGTGTGAGTCATTTTTACTTATATTAATAACAAAATTACTTGATCTTTTCCGGACGTGGGACACCAACAACAATTGATGAGCAAACTGTTGGCAAAATGCAACTCTTCTTACTCTTATTTCAAATTTCATAGCAAAAATAAAATACTTTTCTCACCATTTTAAATGCCTTCTTATTTTTGAATGCTAAATACTAGTGTTATTTTTGTAGGCGTTGTTTTTTTTTTTTTTTGGGAACAAAATTGGAATTTCTTTAAAGTGAAAATCTCAATCGGCCCGAATAAACAGATAAAAAAAAGGCATAGAGTTAAAGCCTACAAATCAAATGAAAGACAAGAGAGCATTAGAAGCCAACAGATGTAAAGTCTCATTCCCTACCAAGGACAAAAGGTTTAATGAATGTATTCTATCACAACATCATTGGTAGCTTTAACCATGTTGATACTAATCCTCATATTACAAATTGAAGAAAATTCAAACCCCTAGATGTTAAAAAATCAATAAGTTAATCTCAAATATAAAAATTTAGCATAATTAAAAAAAAAAAAAGATTTGTGTGCCTGAATAGTACATTTTAGCTTTGACATGGGCTCTCTCCAATTGGCAATTAGAATGGAAAAACAAGGAGAAAAAAAAAGAAGAAGAAGAATAAGGAGATAAGCATTGAGGATGCCATATGAAGACTTTCTCACCTAGTATTTAGAGATTTTGAGAACATTATCTGGTCTCAAGAATATGGGTTAACGTGACTTTACATTCTAAATACTAGTCGATAAAAGCTTGAATTAGGTTTCTTTTTGTTTCATTTGAAGTCCTAGTAGATTAAAGTCAAATGATCGTTGGACTAGAAGCGTGAGGACGAATGATCCTCTTTTCTTTCTTTTTTTCATCAGCAAACAAAAAAGCGTTTTGTTTTTTCATACTCTAATAATAGCATTTTTAAGCTTTCTTTTATGTAAAATTGGTTTTTTCGGTATATGAAACTTCATGGAAGTCGTATGCCAAAAACTCACCCAAATCACATGGCATAAGGCCGACCTTTCCAAATTACGAGCCGAAATGTAACGCCTAGTTAAATTAATCTTTCTTTTATTATTAAAAAACACTTAAAAAGAAATTAAAGAAATGTGCCTTTTAATTTTCTTTTTTAGTCTTGTGTTCCTTAGATTCTCTCTCAAAATTGTGGCCCTCTTAATTTGATTTTAAAGATAATAATAAAGGTCTCATATATCCAAGATTGCTTAATGAATAGCATAAATGTTTATGCTCCTCACTACCTAGCATTCTTTTTTTTTTTTTTGTTATAGTAGCATTTACATAAAAAGAAACCTTAATCATACACTAATAATAATAATGTATTCAGGATTGTAGCTTCAACCACACACTTTCAACCGTAAACAGTGTAAAGCTTTAAATATTACAATATAAAACAAAAGCTTGCTATAGCATAAAACTTTCATATGTAACTGTGTGTCTGCGGTTTCAACCACACAGTCTCTACCCTTCCTAAGAAACATCACATAAAAATCTATACACTGGGAATAGGAGGGTTAAAGCCACGTTAATATCGATGGCTTTTGTTTTTGGGTCGTCGAAATTCAAACCTCCAAATTTCCACATATATATGGACCGAGACCGTCCAAGTTTTAATTCCTTTACTAATCATGTTGAATAATTTAAAATATTATTAATTTCCTTGTCAGAAAACTATCCTGTTTATAGAATCTTATATTCTTCCTTGGCACATATTTTCCCCGTGCAGTATTTGGATTAAAATAATATGGGGTAATAGGGATCATGCTTGAAAACATTTTAATTTTCAGGTTTTGGGAACCAGTCAATTGAAATTCAAAAATTATACATGGTAAAAAAAAAAAAATTTAAGACCAACTGACATAAATTGAGTCATTTATACGTTACTGAGACTAGGCTTCTTACAATTATTCATAATAAACATTCCTAATCGAGTGCAAAGAATTTAAACAATTTACAATAATTTACAAAGCGTTAACCATAATTTGGTTTTATTTTAGGAAAATAGACTTACTAGCACTGCCACTTATTTTTCCTTCATATTATCTAAAATAAGAGAATTCTTACAGTGAAGAACGCTATTTTGCACCACCAATAGAGGACGGATACTTTAACTTTAGGGTTTTTTTCATTGATTTGCTTTGTAACTAAAAGTAATTCTATATCGCTTGTTATAAATTTTTAATATAGGCAGTTGCAAATCAAATTGTTAATATATTAATCCAACGATTAAAATAACCTTCTCCACTGGTAGTGTAAAATTGGCTTCTCCATTGTGAGGATTCCCCCGAAATAAGTGACAATATTTTCACTTTCTTGAACTTCCTAGAAATGAGAACGAAGCCTCAATTCAGCTTCATAGAGTGTTAACTGCAAAGCCTCTTCTATCTCAGCAGCTCCCACCTTTCAACAACAGAAAAAAGACCCCTTTTTAGTATTATAATAAAAGAGTTGGTTAGAATATTTAAAATAACAGTAGTAATACAGATTTGGATATATTATTTTATATGGGTTAATATATACATTGGTAAAACTTCTTCTAGAGTGTGGACTTGTTCTCTTAGTTATTATTTCTTATCAAGTCATGTTCACGACCTTTATGTTAAAATGTTGTAATCATTCCTTGTACCAGACCAGATTTGGTTGTCTTTCAAGATTTTAGAAATGAGATTTACCTTCTACCATGTTGGAGGTGACTAAAAGTGGGGTCTCAACAGAACCAAAAAAATAAAAATAAAAGAAATAAATAAAAGAAAGAAATAGTAGAGAGAGAGAGACTGAAGTGGCCAAGTGGGGGGCTTGTGATGTATATACATGTTGGAAAAGAACCTTTTGTACCTAAATAAATTGCATTGAAGACATAATCATCCAAGTTGTTTAAGCTGATAGTTATATAGGCAGCCAAAATTTTCATATTGGTATTATATGTAATTTCTCTTTTAGTAATTGCCAAAAGTATTTTGTAAAATTTGACAAAATAAGTTTTATAAGTGGCCATTCAAGTGTCTTACAAGTACTTGCTCTAGAGATCGAGAATGCTTCAAGTAATCATGCACTACTAAATCTACTTGAAAACAACAAGAATTATTAACCATATTCCATGGCTGAAAAAAAAAAAAAAAAACACAAATTACCTCGGTTTCGATCTCAAGTTCAGCTGCAAACTCCTCTTCTGCGAAAACCGAACGGATATTTCTGGCTTTTAATCCCAACTTCTTCAAGCAATTAAGAATCTCAACCATAGAATCAACCCCAGATCTAGGATTAGCTATTTTCACTTTAATCTTAGTCCCTGATGATCTTGTCTTCATCATCTCCGTCTCACGATTTTCCGCCAAAATCGCTTCGAGCTCCATCTTTCTCCTCTTCAACCTCTCCTTTAAGCTCTGCATTTGCTGAATCTTAATCGTCGCAATCTGAACAATCGAGTTCTTGTCATTCTGCGACAACAATTAATACAGATCATGGCAATAACCATATCACAATAAAACTGTACTATATTATTCTTTTTCTTACCATTAGTCCACGTATCAGATATTAAACTGATAAGAAAAATCCGTAATTTAAAAAAAAAAGAGTACCTTTGTGCCAATTGGCAACATGGAATGCAGTGCTGAGTAGCCATGTTTCTGCTTCTCCCTCCTGGTTCTCTCATTCATCATGTGCCTAAAACACCTTTCTCTCTCATGCTCCTCTTCTTGATCCTTTTGAACAGTAATATTCTTTGCAACATGAGCACTATTAGTAATACTTCTCAAGAACTCTATCATTCTCTTGTTCATGTTGTACGAAGTACCATGATCAGTACGAGGATTTTCTTGGCCAGTTTCGTTTCTGGGCATGTCCCTATACGGCACAAAATCACTCTTTTTCGCTGCGGGAAGTGACTCGGAATACCGGAAAAGATCGCCGGAAAATTCTTGCAGGAAAAAGTACTCATCCATCTTCTTCTTCTTCTCCTTGTTCTTGCTGTTCTGAGTTGCTGAGGATTTTCAGATATCGGTTGCGTCAGTTACTGTACAACGGCTCTTTTAATAACGTGGATTTTGAGCTCGTGGGAAAAACATTGAACACGTGGTCAAATGTTCTGGTTTAGTTGTTATTATTACTATATATTTTTTTTAATGTAGGAGAAATCTTCTTCTGGTCAAAACAGAGTGTCAAAGGGTTTTGGTTTGGGAATTACCGGGAGCCTTCAGTGTTCATGACTGCAAAGAAAAAGTTCAACAAAAGACGACTCACTTATTTTCCAACCTCGTGTGATCAAAAGACAACCTTTGATTTTAAAGACTTTTTTTTTTCTTTTTCTTTTTCTGCGTGTGAGTTTGTATGTTTGTTTGTTTGTTTGTTTGTTTGTTTTTGTTTTTGTTTTTGTTTTGTTTTTGTTGTGCAGTATTGCTGTGACGACAGGTCAATGGCGTGTTCCCTTAACAAAACAGTCTTTAACGAAGCTCTACTGCACTTTACATAAGACATAACAATCCTGTGGACCCACTTTATGTTCATGAGGTAGTATACTTATAAGGTGTTTCACATTTTTCGTTTTAACAAAAACTTTTAATTACTATAATATAAATTTTTTATATACAATAGTGTAAAGAAAAAATAGTTTTTTTTTTTTTTAAAGAAACACACCATAATATTTGACTCTTTTTTTTTTCTTAATCGGTTCTTTTGTAAGTTTTATCATTTCCTTTTAATATTTACTCCAATATTAGGTTAATGAAAAAGATTCTCAATATCCCTACATTTAAGGATGATTGAAATCACGGGTGATTTCCCAAAAAGTTTGGCTCTGATTCTTTAAAAAATAATAAAATAAAAACCAAATAATACACAAAGAACGCTGAAATATTGGCTTAAACAAAATTGACCTCCCAAAATTAGGGACCTTAAGCACCTGCTTAACTTGCCTATGGTTAAATTGATACTGGTTCTAACCAAAATTAGTTCAAACCATAACACCTTATTAGTAGAGCAACGTAACAGTCAAACCTTAATGTGTCATTGCCTTAGAATAAAGGGAGAAAATAACAAAAAAAAAATTTATGGTGTTCAAGATCCCTCACCAGAAAGAAATTTCTCTAAATTTCCCCGTTAAAATTAAGAAGTTGGCGATAAATTACTTCATTAGGCAGTGGTTAAATAAATATTAAGACATCTAGAAAAATATCCTTCACTTGATATTGTGACAATCATAATTCCCCTAAGGTGTCTCACATAGCCTACCAATGATAATGAGTAATGGTTCATAAGTAAAGACACTATTTCCTAATATTATAAGACCTTTTGGGGTAAAGCCTAAGAGCAAAACCGTGTAGACTTAGGCTCGAAGTGGACAATATCATATCAAATAGAGGTGCGGGTCTTTATAGATGGTATTAGAGGCTTGACCCAGTCGAAAGTGTAGTCAACGAGGACATTGAGACCCAAAAGGTGGGGTGATCATGACAACTATAATTCCCTTGTGGTGAAAAGGGCCAAGAAAAAGTGGGTCATAGGTTGTGTAGTACCACATTACCTGAGAATGTTCATGAGTAACAATTCATAAGTAAGACACTATCTCCCAATGATATGAGGCCTTTTGGGTAAAGCCTAAGAGTAAAACTATGTGAGCTTAAGCCCAAAACGTACAATATCACATCAAGTAGAGGTGTGGGTCATTACAATATGCACAAAGATGTATGTCATTTTTTAAATGTTACTTACACAAATAGTATAACTTTTCTTTTCTCTTTTCCCCTTTAATGCCCCAAACCCCCATGGTTCATAAGTACTGTCCTCTCTGGGTACTTAGTGGCCCTTAGGAATTTCTTCGCTTCCTCCAATACTTGAATCTAAGACCTCCCTACTTATAAGGTTCTTAAGGCTCTAATATCATACTGTAATATCCCTTACGGGATGTTACTTTATCCGTTATTCATTGATCTAATCAATGAATAATGGATAAAGTAACGTCCTATAAGGGGGTGTTATATCCCCCTCTCTCGAACTCAAAGATTTTGACCTTCTCTATTTCTCTTTATTCTCTATTCTCTCCGGTGAGTCTTCAACTCATCCTCATCATCTAGAAACCCTAAACGAGCTTAGAGAGGCATGATGGGTGGTCGTTGATGGAGTGTTTGCTTTTGTTGTTGGAGTAGCCGAATTTTGAGCTCTCTCTCGACTAGTTGATCCCTGACTTAGGTGTTGAGTAGATTGGTATCCTTCCAAACGTCGTTCAATCATCATTGGTGGGTCGCGTTGAGATCCAACCTTCCAAATGCCATTTGATCATCACTAGTGGGTCACGCTCGGAGGCATCATTCCATACAAGCTTCTCTCTCTCTTCACTATTCAAGCTCGTCATCAAATCTTTTCTCTCCTCACTATTAGATTTGTCAGAGTTCGTCTAAATATGAAGACAAAGAAAAGCAATGGAGAAAATTTGCGATGAAGATACAATGGTGGCAAAGAATTGGGACATATTTCATTCTCAACAGCAAAAAAGCTAGCACAATAGAGTTCACCAGAGTCTTCGATCTGAGTTTTGTTGGCATTGATGTTGTAATCATTTTTTTGCCTACCAATGACGTTGCCGGTATCAGTGATGCGTTGGTAGCAGTGATGAGAGAGAAAAAGAGAGAGGAGAGAGGAAAATAGAGGAAAAAAATGTCCCACCAAGACACACGACTCAGAGGGATATGCAATGTGGGAAACCGAAACATGTCCTAGAGAAACACAGAAATATACCGATGAAATATGTTCCGGAGTACACAAAAAATATCTCAGAGGGACACGTGACATGTCTTGGAGGGACATGAAAATGTTTTGAAGGGGCATACATCAAGTTTGTATCATAAATTTTTTTTACATTTCGTGGCATATAAGAAAATTGAGTCTAAAAAAGAATATTTATATGAATTGCCCAGAAAGAAAGTGCCGTGAGAGGCCCACACCATGAGATACATGTGACACTCGCAATGCTGCAAGCATCGCTATATTAGCTCATGTCCAACTCGAGGACGATATCTACTAAGTCACATATAGACAAATTACATTTTTCTTTTTCATCCTAACGTGGGGACTTAATTATGGTAAACGTGTTCTATGGTTGCTTTTACGTATTGCTCACTTGTGACGTATTGCTCACATGCGACGTATATTCTAGGTGGTTGCAAGTTTAGACTATGAAAATGACCAGTAGTTAGAAGTGGAGCCAAAACAAAAAAAGAAAAAGTCAAGAGACTGGACATATTTTAACATTATTAAGTTAAATTAAATGGAGAAGGTATAGAACTTTAAGAATGACAGAATGTTATTTTAATAAAGACAAATTATAATTTTTATAAATTGTTATATACAATATCAAAAGAAAAAAGAAAGTTTAGGGGGACAACCACCTATCTTCGCCCATGTGTGGCTCCCCCTACCGGTAGTTATAGCATAACGGTAAATAAATAATCTATTGGGACTCTTTTTCTATCATACAATGATTGATTTCCTTTATTCCTTAATGAGGGTACAATTATGCCTTTTAGTAACCTATCGATGTGGTTTAGACTACTTCGATTTGGACTCCCTAGGTGCTAGTAGGTGAAAGCATGGATCAAGTTCTTTTGTCATTCCACCCGTGTCTTAGTTTTAGTCTGCAGTAGAGTTGTCAATTTGGGTTGGGCCCAGCCTAACCCAACCTACGCCTTTAATTAGGTTGAGCCGAATATTTAAGCACAAACTAAAATTGGATTGGCTGATCCAATTAGATAATGTTTATTTTTTTTATATTTTTTTAACATTCTTTTATAAAAGGCGGCCTGGGCTTGGCCTTAGGGCTATGCAGGCTTTGGGCTAGGCTGGGCCTCCCTTTTCATTAACCAAGCCGGTTCAAATCAATACCTCTAATCTAGAGTGAACTTACACTCAATGTCAAGTATTAAGGTTTAGAGTTCAATATCTCTAACCGTTTTAAGTGTTCCTTTTTTATAACATGAATAATATTAGGGAGACAAATTCTAATACCAATTTTTGTACTAGTCTTTAGTTGATATTATTTTATTAGTGGGTGCAATCTCTTATTATCAATTAATGTGGTATTCTTTTAAACACCCATGAATGACAGAATAACAACTCAACAGTAGATCTCTTTTTTGAGACTAGAGTTAGCGCTAGTAGTATCGCTCAAGAAACATATAACTTTTGGTTAATCTCATTGTTAGTCTATGAACTATAAGTCGAATCTCATTTTCATCCCTTATAACTTTAAAACATCCGAATAAGTCTTCGAAATCAAGGACAAAGTCAGAATAAAGGGCTTGAGTTAAACCAAAACTTTAAACTATTAATACTGAAGATTAAAAGTGTAACTAAAAGTTTTAAAACATTTTACATAAAATTTGGGTTGTTGCACCTCCTGGTCTCAAGCTGGCTCTATTTTTATTCCTAATATATCAGTTTGTTCCACAGTGATCTCTCCATCTAGAAATTGTTAAAATTTTAACGGAAATAGGCAGTGAATCTCATTTGAAGGGTTGTTGAAACACTCAAGTCTAGTTGCTACATTTGGCTCCCATCATTTAGAATTTGGAGGCGAAATCCTTAGAATTAATTTGAAGGTAGGGAAAGCTTAGTCCATAAGGATTTGAAGCTTGCATGCATGGAGTTGTCTTCAAGTAGGTCAAGGTCCAAAAAATTAACCATGTAAGTGCAAGTTCTGTGAGAACAACAATACAAACAAGATTAGTAGCTAATATTTCTTTTTCAAAACCAAATTTCATCATTCCATACCTAAGACTTTTTAGTAGTCATCGTTTCTTGTTGCTACAACAAATGGGATTTTTTCCCTACAGTATTACAACAATTAAACTTAATTTCTTGTGAAAATAAGAGATTTAATTTTAAGGCTAAAAGAAAAACTCTTCGATCAACAAAATAATTGGTCGAACCCTAACCCCCAAATAGTGTTAGAGATAAAAAAAGTGACATGATTTTATTTTTTGGGATGTTTTGGGTTGTGGTTGGTTCTAACTATACAGTTTTAATAACAAACAATATAAACCTCTTATATGTTACAGTGTGCAATTGAAACCGCAAAGTTTTAACTCTTCTCCCAAACACCAAAGACAATTCTCTAATGGTTATTGAAAAGTAACCTATGGACAAATATTTGTCTTTCAATCTTTAGATTTGTAGAAAAAAATGATTTTGAATAGTTTGAAAACATATACTACTATTCAAAATATCCAGAGGGATATGCAACATGTCCTTGAGGGAAACCGTAATATGTCTCAGTGGGACACGAAAAGTATTTCGATAGAACATTTCCCAAAGTGACACGAAAAAATCCCAAAAGGACATGAAAAATGTCATGTAGCGACATACGACATGTCTCGAAAGGATGCACGACATGTCCTAGAAGGGCATGCATCAAGTTTGTAGCATAAGAATTTTTTTTTTACTTTTTATGGCATAAATAAAAAATGAGATATTATCATTTTGGTACCTTGTGTTTTAAAAAAAATCACGTCGGTACCCTGCTATTTGAAAAATATCAAAATGATCATTTTTTTAAAACCCTGGCCATGTTGGTGTGAAATTTCTAACTTACCTTTTTATCAATAAACCCCAAATTATTTTGTGAAAATTATAAAAGAAAATAAATACAAATAATGATAAAAAAAAATGAATAAGTCCACATATGTGCCTTTTTTTTTAAAAAAAATGAGTTTTGTTTAATATTTTGTTTTTGATTTTCTGTTGTAGTTTTAAAAAATTTATTTAGGATTCATTAATAAAAGGATAAAAAAAAAATTCATGTCAAAAAACAAGAACTCAGAGTATCAAAATGATATTTTTGAAAACTAAAATGTATTGTTTTGATATTTTTTAAACAATAAGGTACTAATATAATATTTTTTTAAAATGCAGTGTGTCAAAATGATAATTCCTAATAACAATTGAGCCTAAATAAGTATATTTACGTGAGTTGCCGACAAAGAAAGTGCCATGACGTTGGAGACCCGCACCCCATGATATATTGTGACGCTCGCAGATGCTTCTAGCATCGCAATCAGCTCAAGTTCAACTAGAGGCCGATGTCTAAATTCTAAGCCACATATGGGCAAAATGTATCTAAGCCACATATAGGCAGAATTACATTTTGCCTTGTCTTCCGAACGTGGGACTTAATTATGGTCAACGTGTTATATGGCTGCTTTTACGTTATATTGCTCACTTGTGACGTATTGCTAACATGCGATGTGTATTTTAGGTGGTTACAAGTTTAGCCCACGTAGTTAGGGTAGAGCCAGAAAAATTAGGAGAGAATGTGTTCTAATATTATCAAGTTAAATTAAATGAAAGAATATATAAACTTTAAGAGGGATAGAATGTAATTTTAAAAAGGACGGAATATAATTTTTATAAAATTTTATATACAATATTAAAAGAAAATAAGTTTAAGGGGACGGTTGCATACCCTCGTCCGTGTGTGGCTCCCCTGTCGATAGTGATGACATAGTGGTAAATAAATAATCTATTAGGACTCTTTTTCTATCATACCAAAATCGATGTTCTTTATCTGCAATGAATAGTGTAATTATGCCTTTCAGTAACCTGTCAATATGGTTTAGACTGCTTTGATTTGCTCTCTAGATGTTAATAGGCGAAAGCATGGACCAAGTTCCTTTGTCATTTTACCGGTGTCTTAGTTTAGTCTACGTAAACTTACACCCGATCTCAATTGTTAATGTTTAGAGTTTAATACCTCTAACCGTTTTAAGTTTTTTTTTCCTTTTTTTAAATATGAATATTATTAGAGACACAAATTCTAATACTAATTTTTGTACCAGCCTCTAACTATCATTATTTTATTAGTAGGTGTAACCTCTTATTATCAATTAGTGTGTAATCTTTTTAAACACCCATCAATAAAAGAATAACAACTCAAAAATTGGTATATCTTTTTTGAGATTAGTATTAGTGCTTGTAGCATTGTTTAAGAAACATATAGATTTCGGTTAATCTTATTGTTAGTCTCTAAACTACACGTCAAATCACATTTTCATCATTTATAACTCTAAAACATCCAAATATGCGTTCCAAATCAAGGACAAAGCCAGAAAGTAGGGCCTAAGTTAAATCAAAATTTTAAAATAATAATAGTGTAGTAAATACTGAAAAATATTGAAAAATCCACTACTCTTTTTTTAACATTTTATTTATTTCTTTGTTTTGTTTTTCTATTAATATATAGTTTTTTTGTTTCTTTCTTTTAAACATAAACTTAAGAAGTATTGTAATTATTAATTCATTTGGGTTTTTATATATCAATTAATGGATACAAGCAAAAAAACTAAAATAATAACGCATAAATAAAAGTAAAAATTAAATGTGTATAAAAGTTTTAAAACATTTTACAAAAAATTTGGGTTGTTGCACCTCCTGGTCTCAAGCTGGCTCTATTTCTATCCCCAATATTTCAGTTTGTTCCACATTGATCTCTCCATCTAGGAATTGTTAAAATTTTAATGGAAAAATGCAGTGAAAGCGTTGTTGAAACACTTGAGTCTAGTTACTAGCTTTGGCTCTATCATTCAGAATTTGGAGGCAAAATCCTTAGAATTAATTCGAAGGTACGAAACCTTAGTTCTTAAGGATTTGAAGCGTGCATGCATGGGGTGTCTTCAACTAGGTCAAGGTCCAAAAAATTAACCATGTAAGTGAAAGTTCCGCGAGAACAACAATAAAAACAAGATTAGTAACTAATCTTTCTTATTCAAAACCAAATTTCATAATGCCATAACCAAGCTTTTAGTCGTAATCCTTTTTTCTCACTGCAGCAACTGAGATTTTTTTCCGTACAGTATTACAACAATCAAACTTAATTTGTTACAAAAATGACATATTTAAATTGGAGGCGAAATGAAAAACTCTTTGACTAACAAAACAGTTGGTCGAACCCTAGCCCCCAAAATCCGCTTGCAATGTGTGAAAATCGCCCTTAGCCACGGGTCCGACTTAACTCTATTGTCTATCCTGTAAAGTTATAAAACTAAACCATATTGTAGCACACATGGTACTTACGTGACTCGTGCTGTCTATTTTCTAACATTCTTACCAAGAGAGGGCCAATCTTGGGAAAAATCTATAGATTGGGAGCACGTTATGATAGGTTTTAAAAGTTATGGACTAAAATGAACTTTGGTTATAATTCAAAACAAAAAAAAAAAAAGAACTATACATACATATATAGATGCATACATAAATACAGCTCTTGTTTTGAAGCTCAATCTGGAGGAAACATGCATGCCGCTCTTGTTTTGGAGAAAATTGAAAAACATTTTGACAGCAAGGCGGGAATTAAGTTGTCCGCCGATTTACCCTCGCTATCTTTATCCCACGTAGAGGATTCACTACCAACTACCACTGCCACTTGAGTGTGTTGATGCAGGTAATTTTTTTAAAAGTCTCCGTTGGCTATGTTAGGCATTAAAATAAAAAGTGACTGCAATTTTATTTTTTAAGATTTATGAGGTTGTGGCTCGTTTTGACCACAGTGTTTCAACTACAAATAGTACAAAGCTTTCATATGTTATAATGGGCGGTTGAAACCACAGGTTCTAACTCTTCTCCCAAACACCAATGACAATTTTCCTATCGGTACTAAAAAAGTAACCTACCAACAGATATTTATCTATTAACCTTTAGATATGCCAAAAAAAACAGATTTTGGCCAAATCTAATAGTTTGTAAACATATACTGCTGCAGAGGACTCCCATTGGAGAAATAACTTTTTTTTTGATAAAAAATACTTTGTTGCTGTAATAGCCTAATGGGATTACCTCAATTACTATTCTCTAGTGAATATGAATTTGGATTCTAATCCACCTATGATTTGTCAGCCATGAACACAAATGCCATAACTTTGATGCGTAAATTTCTTCTGTTATACGAATACAAGAGTATGAGGAAGAAAAGTTAAAATATGTATACATCTAAATTGCAATGATTTATCAAATATACAAGGGCATGCTCTAGGATTTGTACAGTGAGACAAGAGAACAGCATCTCATGTTCATAATTGATGATCTCCAAATGCTGTCCCGTCAACGGTTCAAAATTCTTCATAAGCGTAATTATTAGAGTAATGGAAATCTAGTTGCTCATTTTTGTCATCTCCACTAAGAAAGCCATCCACTTCTAGTAAATGCTGTTGAAGAACTGCTGATTCTGTTTGAGGCTCCTCATCTTGGTCTTGGTAGAGATTGCGGATTAGGTTGCTGCTCTCGTCTTCGCTGTCCTTTTCACTTCCATAAGTCCCGAGATAAGCCTCCTGACCTCTTAAATCAGCATGCCCAATGGGCGGAAGAGAAGATCTGGAGGATGAAATAAACACAGACCTCTGATTCCTCATCCTCCTCGTCCGAGGTGGGATAATCAAAATCCAACTTATCATGCAATACTTCGTCTCCTTGGTCCTTGACTACTGCCATTTGCTCCTGTAAAACATGAAACACAACCGAAAACTCCACCAATTGAAAGACGGCTCAACTTCTAACGACACTAAAAGAGATATGAAAAACGTTCATACGAGTTCAGATCTAAGTTTGTCCACTTTACTTTGCACAGATGAAATGTGTTTCAGGAGAGCCTGTTTGACAATGAGGAATATCAGTTAACGAAGGAACCAAAAAACAGCTTTAAACATTAGGCAAGAGTAATAAGAGCCCGAGATTCAATAGTCATAGAACAGCTTTAAAGAGTCATAGTTTTGGCGGTAATTTGCTAAAGGCATATTGAACAAACTATAATGCTCTGGTATTTAAAACAGCATGACCTTAGGAGTTGCAATATAAAGATTTATAGAGATACCTCCTGCCTCTGAAGCTCCATTGACCTCGCCAAAGCCTTCCTCTTTGTTAAAAGATTGTTTGGTCTCAATGTGGAAGGCCTCTGATAGTCCTTTCCCCGGAATACAATTATGGCAAATTTCTTTTTGGAAATTTTGTCTACTGAAACCAGGACGCCTCCACTCTCAGCTTCGAGTTCTAAGGCAACTTTCCTGACCTGTTCAAAAGTTCTAGCATTGACGACTATCTTAACCAATTCCCGATACTTCCAATGCAAATGCATGTTCTCCACGGTACCATCAAATACCCCACGTCTATCTGTAATAAGAAATCAATTTCCCATGAATGAATGACTCATAGTCAATAAGAAGAAGAAAAAATGTGAAAAAATTTTGCACAATATTATTTTACCAAGAAGTAAGAATGCTTTCATCCTCAACCCAAGCTTACGGAACATAAACCGCTCCTCATCAGTTATGCTTTCGAGATCCGGTTGCTGATTTGACGGTTGCAAAAATTCCTCTTACCTTAGCCAAGGCTCGCTCAGTTTTCATTAGCTTTTGTTCACTCTGATGGATAAATTCAGAGTCAACCAATGAATGTTCTAGCATTGCAGCCATATGACAATGTGAGATATCACGGCATTATATTTTTGGGCTTCTTATATTAAATTTTAAAAAATGAATCCAACAAATTATGATGACACAAAATTCTGAATTTCGGGCGTGATTTGGTACCAGATATCTCTTATTGTAGTTTTAAATTTAGTTTTAGAAACTCCATTAGATTACGAGTGTTTCATCATATTAGATCAAGAAACTTACAAAAGCAAGCTTCTTCTCAAGCTTTCTAACCAAATTAGCATGCCTCGTAATCTCTGCTTGTCGCATCACTTCTTTCTTGTGACGATTATCCAACCTCTTCCCCATTTAGCATCCGCATCCAATGTTTCTCCAAGTGTACCGGCAGTTCCAGGTTGTTCTGCTGTCTCCATACGTGGTACAATTATGCCTGATGCTCTCAAACGAGCTTGCTTCTCCTCATCTTGCAGGGATTTTGCCACTCCCTCCCTTTCTACTAATGCCTCGGTGACTTCAGGAGACAGGAATTTTTTTCCCCTGTAGAAGACTAAGAAGTCCTTATTTCGAGAGAGAAGCACGCCCCCTGTCAATTTCTACAGCCAAACAACCAAGGTTTTGTAATAATTTTCTAAATCTCTCCAAGTAAACTTGAGATTAAAATATTTTGATCAGATACAGTGATCTTTATTAAAAATCAATTTTATTACATTCAACCAACACAATATCAAGCAACTGATTGAAAAATAATGAACTGCTGGGCAACACAGTGAAAATCAAGACTCTCCATTTCTTAGATATGACTTTTAGCAACACAAGCATTCCCACAAACAACTACTTCTAACAAAGACGGATCTGCACTTTTCTTTTCTTTTTTCTTCAAAAAAAAAAAAAGAAAAAAAAAAGAGAGAGAGAGAAATTTTTAAACTCACATTGTGAGCCCAAGTTTGAAACTGGAGCCTTCCACCAAATCCTATAACCTTTGGAAGGCAAGAAACTACAATTTTTGTCATGCAGGTGCCCATGAGGTGGTATCCCATAGAGAAAAAATAGTTGATAATCGCTTTTTAAGAGAGAGAATGAAAAAAAAACCATTTACCTTTTCTTTCTGTTAGATAAGAAAGCTAATATCCATTCTTGGTTCAGAAAACTACATGCATCATTTTGGGCTTAGTGATTAAAGTGAAAGAAACAAATCAAGCATGTGGTTTTAGCTGCACCTTGACAAACAAATTACTGCCATAGACTTTGATTACGTTCCATTACCTTGATTTCTTCAGCCATCCTCTCATTAGTAGTAAGCAGCACACCACGTTTGAGTGCAATCTTTGCAATTGAGCTTTTTTCCCATAACTTGATCATGGACACAGCTAGACCTTGGAGCTGCCTGCTTCTACGTGCAGAGAGATGGTATTCCATGATGAAACCTAAGCATATTTGTAGTTACTCTGAGTTACAAAAGAACCGTGCATACCTAAGGCAAAATGTGGAGGAAGAACCCTTGCAAGCCTCTGTAAAGATGTTGCTTCCTTCACACAAAGAGAAGATCGCACACCAAAAGGAAGTATTCTAAAGGGTGGTTGGTAACCAGGAACTATGCTCGGAAGCATATCTGCATCTACTGGTGGTAGATCGGATCCTGGCCAATCTTCATACCTAGGACCCAAGCTGTTGCAGATGTGGAGCCAAATCAAGTCGACACCCCAGCACAAAGGAAGAAAAAAAGGGAGAAACGCGTCCTCGGAGGCAGGGAGCAAGCGCCGCAGCTCTGGCAGAAGAGCGCCGCGGCGCTGGGACGAGGGCGCCTAGGCGCCAAGTGAAGAGCGCCTAGGCGCCAGGATAAGGGCGCCTAGGCGCCAAGAGGTGAGCGCCTAGGCGCTAGGGGCAAGACACCGAGGCGTCAAGTGGATGGCGCCTAGGCGCCTCGTTTCGAGAGCCGCGGCACTGACGCGCTGTGTTGCGCGATGTTTTTTGAGTCAGAGTCGGATTCAAAGGCCCTAAAAATAGGAAACTACTAGGGTTTCCCATTAGTTGCTATTTTTCTCCTCCTTTGGCTATAAATAGACATAAGGTGGCTAGGGTTGGGTGTGTGTGAAAATTGTGAGTGGTATAATTTTGTGAGAGGCATAATTCTTGAGAGTTCCATCCTGGAGAGAGAAAAATTCCCACAGGGTGTTAGATAGAAGAGAGTTTTGGTAAGCACAATTATGAGTGTGTGAGAAACTGCTCTTGTAATCTGTAATCTCCTTCATCATAGTGGAATCTGCAAGTGGCAAAAACAGGACGTAGTCTCAAATTTAAACGAACCTGTATAAAAATTTAGTGTCTCTTTTTCTTCTTTTCTCTTATTTATTTTCTGCAATTGTTTGTTCTTGCGATCCTTGAAATTAGGAGTCACCTAATTCCCCAACACAGGCCATCCAAAATTTTGTCTACTTCATCTTCATACTTCACTTCAGACGACCGTTCCACGTATTTCCACTCCTCTGAAGTAGATTCCGACTTCTCTAGCGCGGTATCCATATCTGTATTTGGAGCAAATTTCGCTAGGTCTGTAGTAGATTTATCACCAATCGTTTGTAAAGACGATATTTCTGTTTTGTTGTATAACCCTTTCTTTAGTTGCAATGAAGGGACCTGATAGCTTACACCTCTACATAAAGAAAGAGATGTGCCAGACCTCCATACCACCAAACCACCAGTTTTTCGCTCAACATAGTAGTGAAGGCAGAAAACCAAAAAATTAGAGGGGGAAAAAGGAAAACAAGATCCATAACTTACGAAAAGTCCCTAAATATAATTCTCATGTTTTTGTTATTACTACTGCAACTATTATTGTTGCCAAGAAAAGATATCAAATTTTGTCGACGGGAAATTTATCATTGCTAAAAGATAGGGATAAAAGCATTTACACAAAAAGTTGTAACTAGAATCATGAGAAGCAAACCTCTAATATCTCGCGCATTCTCTTCATATTAAGCGCAGGCGGACCTTCGATCTTCAATCTTACAATCTCCCATGTCTTCCACCGCTCTTGAATCATGTCCACAACCGCCTGTGTAACACCTGCGCCACCAACCCTTGTCTTGTGCTTCGTTTGAAATGTCAAATTTCTCAGCCTCCTCGACTCTGACTCTGGAAGAGTCAATTCCGCCAACGAAGTCCTATTTCGTCACCTCATCGAACCGCCCTCTTTCTCTACTTTCTACTTCGGCCTCTCCCACGGAAACCTCACCTCACCACCATTACTTCCAAACACATTTTCCACCCCCAACGGAGATCCCGGCGAAAACCCACCTCTGGAATTGGGCAACATTCCTTCCTCAACATATAATATATCCTCCACCGATCCCTTCTCAATCACTCTCTCCCCCTTATCCTCATTCCTCTCACCACCAACTTCATCCATGTACCCAAATTTCTTCAACTTCTCCATAATCTTCTCCATTATACTACCACCACTACCATTATCACTACTATTCCTAGCATAACTTGAACTAGACTGATGTCCACTCTCACTATTTCGATAATCCAACACGGCCTTAGGCTGTTTTGGCCGAATCTGTTGATGGGTTTCATTCCATTATCAATCCAAATACTGGTAGATAAATCATTGTCATGTTTATTATACCAAGTATTGTTCTGGGTCGTCCTCAAAAAATTTGTTATATTTCCTTCCAGGGTTCTGTTCAGGGCTTCAGGTGCTAGAATTTGAAGTGCTGTACTTGGTCCAATAGAAATAGTGTTTTCTAAAGGTAACGGACGGACCGCACCTGAAGAACTGGATGCGAGTGCCGTGGAACGAGTCGAAGAAGCTCGTTGGGTAGAATTGGCGACTGGGTAAAAGAGCCATCACAGCATATAAAAATAATAACGATTCATGAAAAAATTGAAAAGCTGAGATAAAATGGTGGAATTGAGCAGACCCAGATGACGGTAATGGTAAAAGTTTGGATTTTTGTTTCTGGGGTTTTTTAGCGGTTTAACGACTACAACAATATTTAGGAAATGAAAAATCTCCTTTTTTTCTTCTTTGCTTTTGTAGCTCGGTTGTTATCCTTGGCCGGGAAGTGATATCTGCGGGCCTGTTTGGATGCGTGGAATGTTGTATTCCATGTCTGCAGCTAGGTGTTTCCCTTTTCGAGGCTTAGGGAATCTTAATCCTGAGTATCCCAAATCGATTTCTGTTTTTCTCCCATCTAAAAGCTCATATCAATTTGAATTTTTTGAATAGGAGACT
The DNA here is from genome assembly GCA_025403435.1 of Artocarpus heterophyllus. Lineage (NCBI taxonomy): Eukaryota > Viridiplantae > Streptophyta > Magnoliopsida > Rosales > Moraceae > Artocarpus > Artocarpus heterophyllus. Next base: position 8,444,584 of record CM046341.1, read on the forward strand.
ATATAACTTTTTGAGCTTGTTTGGAAATACGATTCAACCTAAAAGATTTTGATTTAAATCAAATTTATAGTAATATTTTCTTTGAATTGTCATAATATTATAGGCTCAAATTTTTAATTCAAATAATGTTTTCAAATGACCTCTTTAGAAATTTTATTTTATTTGAAAAAATTACTTCAATATAGGCAAATTAATGACAAGGTATTTATTAGAAAATGATCCAAGAGGGAATATAGTTGAGAAAATGTATTTTAGTGGAACAATTAAATAAGAAATTTATAAAATTACTATAATATATTAAGGAGTAGATAGGAAAAAATATTTTTAACTAAAGCAATATTTGAAAAAGAAAATTAATAAAGCTAAATGAGAGAAAAATATTTTAATTAAATCTATTTAAAAATAAAAAAAGATTTAAAGAAAAAGAAACTAAAAAGAAAATGCGGAGCAACTAAGAAAATAAATTACATCTATAAAAATGTCAAAACATAAAAAACCACAAAGAAAAAAAAATCAACCAAAACGGTGAGTCTCGGTTAAAAGTGATGAATTGTGTTATTATTGACACTTCTATATATTTATAGAATAAATTATAAGATAGATATATCTATGGGCAACTATAAAAAATGTCAAATTTTTTAAACTATTGGTAGTAAATGTTAAGTGTAATTTAAAATGTTAGTGAATGCCATTTATCAACCATTTATTCAAATTAATGTGTTGTTTAAAAAGGTAGTAGGAACTGTTGTTTAGAACCATTTTTATTGTAGCATGTGAGAGTTTTACACTGTAGTAAATTTTTTTTTTTTATTTTTGTTACTGTAGCATGTAAGAGCTTTACATTATTCATAACTGAGTTTATGGTGAAACCACGCTAAACAGCCGGTAAATAATTATGCAGATCAAAATACTCTTAATTAAATTTAAGGTTTTCTCTCTCCGCTCTCCCTCTCCCTCATTCTCCTTCCTCTCCCCTTATCTATCTCTCTCTCCTTTCTCTTTTTCTTCACCTCTCTCTTTGAGTGACGACAACATTTTGACGGACCCCTCGTGATGCATGTCGTGATCTTAGTGCTCTCTAGTCAACAATGGCACCAGCTTCCCAAGTTTGTTTGTCGTCGTCAGAGATGAATTGGCTCTAGAGATCAGGAGATTGCGAGGTTAGGAGTCTGCCCGCTGAAGGTGGCGGCGAGCTCCCGAAGTTGATCAGATCTCTATTTACTCATGAAGAGCAAGGATAAAGTTCGCTAGCTATGAGGTCTCGACTCACGATGCTGCCTCAGCCCCACTACTGTTGACCTCCAATGTCCAACCTTCCATGCTCAAGATCTAGTTTTACATCATCGGCAGACATGAATCTCAACAAGCAATCTGGTAAGATCTGGTTCGAGGGACAAATGAAAGGTGACAAACGTCGACGACCAGCGAGGACCACAGACAATGATAGCGCAGAGGCTAGAGTTGCAAAGAGAGACAATAGGAGAGACGAGAGAGAGAGAGTGGAGGAAGAAAAAAAGAAAAAAAGAAAAGAAGGGTGTTTTTGATATTTTATTTTTAGTTTATTTTAATCTATTATTTACTAAATGTATGTTAAATACTTGTCATTAATTGTAACTAGTTTACCTAAAATTGTTGTTTTCCTTGTTCTCCCTAAATCTATTCCACATAAAAAAGAATACAAACTTTAGCGCTGTCCCAATGTGTGTAAGCATAGGCGCCAGGATAAGGGCGCCTAGGCGCCAAGAGGTGAGCGCCTAGGCGCTAGGGGCAAGACACCAAGGCGTCAAGTGGATGGCGCCTAGGCGCCTCGTTTCGAGCGCCGCGGCACTGACGCGCTGTGTTGCGCGATGTTTTTTGAGTCAGAGTCGGATTCAAAGGCCCTAAAAATAAGAAACTACTAGGGTTTCCCATTAGTTGCTATTTTTCTCCTCCTTTGGCTATAAATAGACATAAGGTGGCTAGGGTTGGGTGTGTGTGAAAATTGTGAGTGGTATAATTTTGTGAGAGGCATAATTCTTGAGAGTTCTGATAAGTTAGTTTTAGGCTACTTAATTAGATGATTTTCACTTAATATTTTTGTTAGTTTTGAGCAATTTATAAGGATTTGATAATGTTTTATGTTCTTTTATAGGTTTTGAAGGAAGATGATGTATAATGGCAAAACACAGGGTAAAGAGGACCGAAAATTAAGCAAAAATAGACTCGAGATGAAATGAAGCCTAGACGCCAGCGTATGGGTGCCTAGGCGCTCAAGCAGACAAGATTTCATACAAAAACCCGAGAGCAAAGCGCCTAGGCGTCATAACTTGGGCGCCTAGGCGCCATTCTATGAGCAAAAGAGGCCGAGAGCAAAGCGCCTAGGCGCCATAACTTGAGCGCCTAGGCGCTATTCCATCATAAAGGTGAATTAACACTGTGGCGCCTAGGCGCCACAATCCTGGCGCCTAGGCGCCAGTTCAGAAAAGGCATGTTGTCTGTGTAACGCCTAGGCGCTACAATCATGGCGCCTAGGCGCCGTAATGAAGCCTAGGCGCCAGAAAATCGAGCCTAGGCGCCATTGCGATCCCAGTTTAAATTTCAGTGTAATTTCATTCCAAAATTACCCTTTCAAACCCTAGCCTATAAATAGAACATTATAGAGGGTTGGAACACGAATTCTAAGAGGGAAAAACTACAATCAAGAGGGAAGAACTTATTGCTTTGGAGAAGAAGAACGGTGCAACCCGGAGACAGAAACCATCTTCGCATCCAAACACAGTTCTTTTCCTTCACTCATCATGTTTAAGATATTATTTAGGATTGTTTTTAGTTTCATTAGGAACTAATTTTCTCTATTCTAGGGCTACGATGTAGCCGGATTATGAATGTTCACTTTTGTTTAATTTAATTCAATTCGATATTTATTCATTATCTATGCTGAGTATTTAATCTAATCTTGATGCTTGTAAAAGTTTACGCACCTTTTGCATGATTTGTGATTCAATTTGAGGCTGAGAAGTGATAATTAAATTAGACCATGATTGAATGCCATGAAATCATCATACGATAGAGATATCTATGAGACTTGTGTAACACTATGAATTTCTTGTTCTTAATGAATCTTGGTAAGTTTAGAGTTTCCACAGAGATGTAGGAAATTTGCTAACGAGGATAAATTATTAATGCTTGAGAAAGATTAATGACTACCTAAGAGAAATTCGTTATCGGCATAGGAGTAAACATCAATTGATTAAATTAGATAATTTGAATATGATTAATTTAGGTGAAATCGGATGCCCTAGTATTTTATTATTTAGATTTTCATTTATATTTTTTTTGTTTTGTTATTTTTCTATTTTATATTTGATTGTTCAAATAATTGTAGGGTTAACCAATTTCGGTACTTAGCTAGATTAACGCAATCCTCGTGGGAACGATACTTTACTTACTCTTTATTACTTGTTAACGATACGTGCACTTGCGTTAGAAAATCCACAACAAGTTTTTGGCGCCGTTGCCGGGGATTGTTGTTTAATTTAGTTAATATCGATACCAATTAGCTCTAGAATTACTTTGAATTTTTTTTATTTGTTTTATTTCATTTTTATTTGTTCTAATTTTTTTCTTTTAAGTCATTTGTTTCCCAAGGAACTTCATGATGTTGCATCGGAATATCCTTGCAAGTTTTATCCAACAACATATGGAACCATTTTATGCGGCTTGGGAGCGATTTAAAGATATGCTTAAGCGGCATCCACATCACAACTTGCCAAAGTGGGCACTTCTCCAAATTTTTATTGAAGGATTGCATTTTGAAGCTAGAGATTGGGTGGAAAAAGGCACAGTTTCTGACGGTCATTCTTTCTTTTCAAGAACTGTTGATGAAGCTTACTACTTATTGGAGGATATGGCAGCCTTTAATCATCATTGGCATTTGAATTCTTCAATGCATAATTTCTGTTGGGAGAGGCACCAAAATCTTTCATGGAATATCCACCCCAACATGATGGAACAATCCTGTAAACAATATCAAGAAGAAAAGACACCTTTGGAAGTTGCATTAGATAGTCTAAAGGCCACTCTTGAGGGAAGTCATGAAGTCTCCAAGTCTAAGCAATATCTTGACGAACAAATCCATTTAAAGAGCACAAGTTTAGATAGTCATCTAGAGGAGGAAGTTGCAACATTAAATCCTTGTGGTGACTATAAAACGATAAAGGATGTGGTTTTGTTTGATGATGATTGTGCGAAACCTCAGGAATTTGAGCCTCTAGAGGAAATGGAACCTCAAGATGAAGAACAAGAACCCTTTGAAGTTGTCTTAGCTCAACCATTTGCTGAGTTGGGATCTTGCTCAATCAACAACGATGTACACTTGCTAAATCAAGAGGAGTCTATCCAAAACTTTGACTTTTATGAAGACCAAATCACAAACATGCTAATGGATAGCCAAAAGGAAAGGGAAGAGCAAATAGAAGGGTTATTAGAGGAATTCCTATATGAGGAGAAGCCACGAGGGTCGTTGGAAGATATAGAAGCGTATAAGACCGTTGATTTGAGCTCGTTAATGGTTCCAATATATAGATCACCAATCGATTCGTGTTGGCCATGGACATCACCACCATCACATCTCACCATGTTCAAGCTCGAGCCATTAATGAAGTTCCCATCAAAAGCACATCATTTAAAGACATTTGTTGTTGGTGCAACGTGCAAATCACTTCTAAATCTTGCCAAGCTTGAGGGCATCTATAACCAAGACCCATATGTGGTGCCGTTTGACACTAACTATGGGCGAAAGCCGCTCTTTGACAAGCGCTTCTTTGAGAGTCAGGCTGATGACTATAAAACAAGCGCTTCTTGGGAGGCAACCCAAGCTCTCTATCTTTTTCAATTTTAGTTTTCATAATATTATTTAGTTTATTAGTTGTTTCTTTTAGTTTTAGTCTTTTTTGCTACTTAATCATGATGTAAGTCTTATTTGTGGTGATTCTAGGTTTTCGGGGGACATCTAGGTGGTCAGCTTGCTAAAAAAAAAAAAAAAATCAAAAACTGAAACCATATAAGCAACCTGGCACAGATGATGAACCACATGGCCATGCATCTGAACATGAACTTGGACAATTTTTCCACAGTCTCTGCTTTCAATGAAGATAATGAAGAGAATGAGGATGAGGAGGAATAGGCCGCCGCAACCTTCAGTTTAGGGAGTGTTCTTTCCTTTCTTATTTTTGTTTTCTTTTTACATTGAGGACAATATATTGTTCAAGTTTGGGGGTGGTGTGTTGCTTTATTTATTTTTTTTTGTGTCAATTAGTCATTATGGTTTAATTAGGTTTTAGTTTAGTTTTTTTTTTCTTTGCATTTGATAGTAATTAGGATAGTAAAGTTGTGTCGTTTGAGCACTGTTTAACTTGAATCATAGGAGGCCAATGATAAGACGATGGTTGAAATTGAATATGGCTTTTAGGGGATAATAATTATTGTTGGTCTATCCTTGTTTTTCTTGTGATTTTTTTTTGCCATGCTGTGATTCTTTGAGCACTTTGAGCACTCACGCCTTGATCACCTAAATATTCTACACTTAGAGGACTTTTATGTTGATTAAGTGATATTTTTTGATCTCAAATGAACGCTAGAACCTATTTGATAACCACTCGAGGCGAAATCCTAGGCTACACAACATTAAGGATATGATTTAGGCCATTTTTGGACCGTTTGAGCCTTTCAAGCCTACCATTGACATCATTTAATCACTAGTTACCCCGTTGAGCCTTATTATCCATTTTCTTTGTTACCCACATAATTAGCCTAGCCTTTGATTAATTTTATCATACTTGGTCCCTCACTCATAAGCATGACTAGTTTGTCCAGGAAATTATTTGAAGGTAGTTGGTATGACGGGAGGATGGGTGGAGTTTTGAAGAACTTATCAAGGACATATGTTTTACTATCATTCATTTATGGGTGGAGTTTTGAATATTGTCATCAAGAGATTATATAGTCATGTTTACAGCTTTGGGTATTGCTATCAGGGGATTGTGTATTTATGCTTATTCATTGTGCTAAAAAAAAAATTAAAAAAATGAAAAAAAGAAAAAAGAAAAGAAAAGAAAAAAAAAGCTGATATATATATCAAATAAATGTGAATGACAAAGGGAGTGCAACATAAGTTTGGGGGTGTACTTAGAAAGAAAGAAAGAAAGAAAAAAAAAATGATGTTCTCATAAGGTCCTGAGATAAATTGTGTGTTTATGGGTGAATTTTGAGCTACATTATAATATCTTTTATCTCACCTTTTTACCTTAGCTACACATTACAAGCCGAATGAAGTCCTAATGATCTTTGATGTTGCGATAGTCTACATTAGTGGAGAGTGGGTTTGAAAAATAGGCCTATGGAGTTCATAAATTTCACTAATCTAGAGACCTTTCAAAATAAGCTTGTTGACATAAACTAATCAGAATGTAGGTACAGAAGTGCTAGAGGCATCACACACACACTCGAGGAATTATGAGTATGGTAAACTTGAGATTTAAATTAATTTTTTACATGATCACAATGGTTAGAGTTTCTTTTGAGTCATAAACTTTATGCAATCTTTGAGGCCAAGTATGATGAAAATTTAAATTGATGCTCGAACTATGTCATGTGTTAATGTCAGTCGTGTTCTTTTTGTTTTGTTCTTTGTTTTTCTTTTGTGTCTTTTGCTCGAGGACTAGCAAAATCTTAAGTTTGGGGGTATTTGATAAGTTAGTTTTAGGCTACTTAATTAGATGATTTTCACTTAATATTTTTGTTAGTTTTGAGCAATTTATAAGGATTTGATAATGTTTTATGTTCTTTTATAGGTTTTGAAGGAAGATGATGCATAATGGCAAAACACAGGGTAAAGAGGACCAAAAATTAAGCAAAAATAGACTCGGGATGAAATGAAGCCTAGACGCCAGCGTATGAGTGCCTAGGCGCTCAAGCAGACAAGATTCCATACAAAAACCTGAGAGCAAAGCCCCTAGGTGCCATAACTTGGGCGCCTAGGCGCCATTCTATGAGCAAAAGAGGCCGATAGCAAAGGGCCTAGGTGCCATAACTTGAGCGCCTAGGCGCTATTCCATCATAAAGGTGAATTAACACTGTGGCGCCTAGGCGCCACAATCCTGGCGCCTAGGCGCCAGTTCAGAAAAGGCATGTCGTCTGTGTAACGCCTAGGCGCTACAATCATGGCGCCTAGGCGCCGTAATGAAGCCTAGGCGCCAGAAAATCGAGCCTAGGCGCCATTGCGATCCCAGTTTAAATTTCAGTGTAATTTCGTTCCAAAATTACCCTTTTAAACCCTAGCCTATAAATAGAACATTATGAAGGATTGGAGGACGAATTCTAAGAGGGAAAAAAAACTACAATCAAGAGGGAAGAACTTATTGCTTTGGAGAAGAAGAACGGTGCAACCCGGAGACGGAAACCATCTTCGCATCCAAACACAGTTCTTTTCCTTCACTCATCATGTTTAAGATATTATTTAGGATTGTTTTTAGTTTCATTAGGAACTAATTTTCTCTATTCTAGGGCTTCGATGTAGCCGGATTATGAATGTTCACTTTTGTTTAATTTAATTCAATTCGATGTTTATTCATTATCTATGCTGAGTATTTAATCTAATCTTAATGCTTGTAAAAGTTTGCGCACCTTTTGCATGATTTGTGATTTAATTTGAGGCTGAGAAGCGATAATTAAATTAGACCATGATTGAATGCCATGAAATCATCATACGATAGAGATATCTATGAGACTTGTGTAACACTATGAATTTCTTGTTCTTAATGAATCTTGGTAAGTTTAGAGTTTCCACAGAGATGTAGGAAATTTGCTAACGAGGATAAATTATTAATGCTTGAGAAAGATTAATGACTACCTAAGAGAAATTCGTTATCGGCATAGGAGTAAACATCAATTGATTAAATTAGATAATTTGAATATGATTAATTTAGGTGAAATCGGATGCCCTAGTATTTTATTATTTAGATTTTCATTTATATTTTTTTTGTTTTGTTATTTTTCTATTTTATATTTGATTGTTCAAATAATTGTAGGGTTAACCAATTTCGGTACTTAGCTAGATTAACGCAATCCTCGTGGGAACGATACTTTACTTACTCTTTATTACTTGTTAACGATACGTGCACTTGCGTTAGAAAATCCACAACAAGTTCCATCCTAGAGAGAGAAAAATTCCCACAGGGTGTTAGATAGAAGAGAGTTTTGGTAAGCACAATTATGAGTGTGTGACGTAGTCTCAAATTTAAACAAACCTGTATAAAAATTTGGTGTCTCTTTTTCTTCTTTTCTCTTATTTATTTTCTGCAATTGTTCGTTCTTACGATCCTTGGAATTAGGAGTCGCCTAATTCCCCAACACAGGCCATCCAAAATTTTGTCTACTTCATCTTCATACTTCACTTCAGACGGCCGTTCCACGTATTTCCACTCCTCTGAAGTAGATTCCGACTTCTCTAGCGCGGTATCCATATCTGTATTTGGAGCAAATTTCGCTAGGTCTGTAGTAGATTTATCACCAATCGTTTGTAAAGACGATATTTCTGTTTTGTTGTATAACCCTTTCTTTAGTTGCAATGAAGGGACCTGATAGCTTACACCTCTACATAAAGAAAGAGATGTGCCAGACCTCCATACCACCAAACCACCAGTTTTTCGCTCAACATAGTAGTGAAGGCAGAAAACCAAAAAATTAGAGGGGGTAAAAGGAAAACAAGATCCATAACTTACGAAAAGTCCCTAAATATAATTCTCATGTTTTTGTTATTACTACTGCAACTATTATTGTTGCCAAGAAAAGATATCAAATTTTGTCGACGGGAAATTTATCATTGCTAAAAGATAGGGATAAAAGCATTTACACAAAAAGTTGTAACTAGATTCATGAGAAGCAAACCTCTAATATCTCATGCATTCGCTTCATATTAAGCGCAGGCGGACCTTCGATCTTCAATCTTACAATCTCCCATGTCTTCCACCGCTCTTGAATCATGTCCACAACCGCCTGTGTAACACCTGCACCACCAATCCTTGTCGTGTGCTTCTTTTGAAATGTCAAATTTCTCAGCCTCCTCAACTCTGACTCTGGAAGAGTCAATTCCGCCAACGAAGTCCTATTTCTTCACCTCATCGAACCACCCTCTTTCTCTACTTTCTCCTTCGGCCTCTCCCATGGAAACCTCACCTCACCACCATTACTTCCAAACACATTTTCCACCCCCAACAGAGATCCCGGCGAAAACCCACCTCTGGAATTGGGCAACATTCCTTCCTCAACATATAATATATCCTCCACCGATCCCTTCTCAATCACCCTTTCCCCCTTATCCTCATTCCTCTCACTACCAACTTCATCCATGTACCCAAATTTCTTCAACTTCTCCACAATCTTCTCCATTATACTACCACCACTACCATTATCACTACTATTCCTAGCATAACTTGAACTAGACTGATGTCCACTCTCACTATTTCGATAATCCAACACGGCCTTAGGCTGTTTTGGCCTAATCTGTTGATGGCTTTCATTCCATTATCAATCCAAATACTGCTAGATAAATCATCATGTTTATTATACCAAGTATTGTTCTGGGTCGTCCTCAAAAAATTTGTTCTATTTCCTTCCAGGGTTCTGTTCAGGGCTTGAGGTGCTAGAATTTGAAGTGCTGTACTTGGTCCAATAGAAATGGTGTTTTCTAAAGGTAACGGACGGACCGTACCTGAAGAACTGGATGCGAGTGCCGTGGAACGAGTCGATGAAGCTCGTTGGGTAGAATTGGCGACTGGTAAAAGAGCCATCACAGCATATAAAAATAATAACGATTCATGAAAAAATTGAAAAGCTGAGATAAAATGTTGGAATTAAGCAGACCCAGATGACGGCAATGGTAAAAGTTTGGATTTTTGTTTCTGGGGTTTTTAGCGGTTTAACGGCTACAACAATATTTAGGAAATGAAAAATCTCCTTTTTTTATTCTTTGCTTTTGTAGCTCTGTTGTTATCCTTGGCCGGAAAGTGATATCTGCGGGTGTGTTTGGATGTGTGGAATGTTGTATTCCATGTCTTCAGCTAGGTGTTTCCCTTTTCGAGGCTTAGGGAATCTTAATCCTGACCATCCCAAATCGATTTCTGTTTTTCTCCCATCTAAAAGAAGCTCATATCAATTTGAATTTTTTGAATTGGAGACTGTATAACTTTTTGAGCTTGTTTGGAAGTACGGTTTAAGCTAAAAGATTTTAGTTCAAACTAAATTTATAGTAATACTTTCTTTGAATTGTCATGATATTATAGGCTCAAAATTTTAATTTGAATAATGTTTTCAAATGACCTCTTTAGAAATTTTATTTTATTTGAAAAAACTACTTCAACATAGGCAAATTAAAGACAAGGTATTTATTAGAAAATGATCTAAGAGGGAATATAGTTGAGAAAATGTATTTTAGTTGGACAATTAAATAAGAAATTTATAAAATTACTATAATATATTAAGGAGTAGATAGGAAAAAATATTTTTAAGTAAAGCAATATTTGAAAAAGAAATTAATAAAGCTAAATGAGAGAAAATATATTTTAATTAAATCTATTTAAAAATAAAAAAAGATTTAAAGAAAAAGAAACTAAAAAGAAAATGTGGGGCAACTAAGAAAATAAATTACATCAATAAAAATGTCAAAACAGAAAACAAAAAAGAAAAACAATCAACCAAAACGGTGAGTCTCGATTAAAAGTGGTGAATAGTGTTATTATTGACACTTTTATATATTTATAGAATAATTATAAGATAGATATATCTATGGGAAACTATAAAAATTGTCAGGTTTTTTAAACTATTGGTAGTAAATGTCAAGTATAATTTAAAATGTTAGTGAATGTCATTTATCAGCCATCTATTCAAATTAATGCGTTGTTTGGAAAAGTGATAGGAACCGTTGGTTATAACCATTTTTATTGTAGCATGTAAGACTTTACACTGTAATAACTTTTTTTTATTATTACCGTAACATGTGAGAGCTTTACATTATTTATAACTGAGTTTGTGATAAGAACCACGCTAAACAGCCAGTAAATAATTATACAAATCAAAATACTCTTAATTAAATCTAGGGTTTTCTCTCTCCGCTCTCCCTCTCCCTCATTCTCCTTCCTCTCCCCTTATCTCTCTCTCTCCTTTCTCTTTTTCTTCACCTCTCTCTTTGAGTGACGACAACATTTTGACGGACCCCTCGTGCTGCAGGTCGTGATCTTAGTGCTCTCTACTCAACAATGGCACCAGCTTCCCAAGTTTGTTTGTCGTCGTCAGAGATGAATTGGCTCTAGAGATCAGGAGATTGCGAAGCTAGGAGTCTGCCCGCTGAAGGTGGCGGCGAGCTCCCGAAGTTGATCAGATCTCTATTTACTCATGAAGAGCAAGGATCAAGTTCGCTAGCTATGAGGTCTCGACTCATGATGCTGCCTCAGCCCCACTACTGCTGACCTCCAATGTCCAACCTTCCATGCTCAAGATCTAGTTTTACATCATCGGCAGACATGAATCTCAACGAGCAATCTGGTAGGATCTGGTTCGAGGGACAAATGAAAGGTGACAAACGTCGACGACCAGCGAGGACCACAGACAATGATAGCGCAGAGGCTAGAGTTGCAAAGAGAGACAATAGGAGAGACGAGAGAGAGAAGAGTAGAGGAAGAAAAAAAGAAAAAAAGAAGAAGGTATTTTTGATATTTTATTTTTGGTTTATTTTAATCTATTATTTACTACATGTATTTTAAATACTTGTCATTAATTGTAACTAGTCTACCTCAAATTGTTGTTTTCCTAGTTCTCCCTAAATCTATTCCACATATAAAAGAATACAAACTTTAGCGCTGTCCCAATGTGCATAAGTGTCAATTCATGCTTCTCTTCTCTTTTGTTTTTTATTGGCTTTTCTTTTTTCATTTTCTTTTTTTCTTTATTTATTCTTTTATTTATTATTTTCCCTTTTCATAATCTCATAAACCATTTTCTTGTTTTTCATGGGCTTTTCTTTTTTCATCTTTTTTTTTCTTTTATTTTTTAATTTCCCTGTTTATAACCTCATACACCATATTTTTATAACTTTTTGAGATGTATCTATTACATTATATTATTTTAAGATGTGTCTATATGTCTACATTATGGATCAACAAGTATAGTACGCACGCGCTTATATAATACATATTTTTAACTACTAGATTAAAAGTGTGATGAAGTACGTGGTTGTGTTTTAACTCATTTTATTCCTACTTGTACCCCTTTTCTTTTTCAATTTTTTCACATTATTATCACTTCGGATTTTATTCAAGAGGTCTGACTGTTAAACGATTTGGCGATGCAAGTTAGCAGTTCAATTACGCTACCTCAAAAATAAATAAATAAACACACCTAACTTGGAGATCAAGTAATGAAGCACTCTATTTGCTTTCTATGCCCTTCGTCCTTTATCTTTGTAATCATGGTGTTTTTAAATTTTTATGTAGATTTCAGTTGCTTATGGTGTTCATTTGCAGGGAGGCTTGATTATTAGTGATTCCTTGAACCACAACTCTATTGTTGATGTTGCACGGGGATCTAGAGCTACAATTCGTGTTTTCAAAACACAAAAGTAAGTTCATAAGCTTTACTATTATATAACATGATTTGACTTTCTATGGTGATGTTTGATTTGAAGAGAAATAATAGAGCTAAAGATTGTCCCTCATATTTCTCCTTTGTGTATTCTACAGTGCTCACTCACTTTAAGGAAGCTTTGAAAGAACAAATAGCAGAGGGACAATCTAGGACTCACAGGTATATAGCATGGAAGGGGAACTTGTAAACTTTCTGAAATTTTAGCAGTCTACAAAAAAATATATATAATGCTGTGCCGCATTTTAGTATTAGAAATTATATGCCTGAACACAAAGTTTCTTTTTCATGTCTTTCCTCAGAACAAGTTCTTTGTGAAATTGAGTTCACACGTGGTCTCAATACAACAAACGGTTTCAAAAATGAAACTTTTCATGGCTGTCAGAACTCAACTTTATGTTTTAACACTAATATGCCGTCTGGAAGAATAGTTGAAACTATGCAATTGTAAATAGTATAAAGTTATCCTTTGTTATAATAAAAAATAAAAAGTTATTACTGTATAAAGCTCTCACATGCTGCATTTCTTAAATTAAAACTAGTGCTTTCAACCATTCTTTCGAAGGCCCATTAGTCTTGGAATTTAAATCTATATATACCTTCACTGAGAATGAGTTTCTTTTATATATATATATATATAAACTAACTTCTTCATCTTAGGTGGCAGTATACATATTTGGATGAGGTCCACACCACTGGAGCCGCAGGAAAGACTGAAAAAGGCGTTTCCTAGCTTATAGGTTTGGATACTGATTTAGATATCATGAAGGAAATGTTGGAATATTATTGTGTGGACTTCCATAATCATAGTAATTTTCTTCTATATGAACCAAAACATGTTACAGACAATTTTATTAATGGCATAAATAGACACACGTTTTATTAATCAGCTTGGAACTCATAGGTTCTTTCTGATAGTATTTGGTCAGCCCATTGGGCCAAATAGCCTCTTCTATGGTTATTGGTAAAGGCCCATTAATGCCCACTCCTTATTGTTGTTTTATATATCCTATCATATATTTTTATGGGGGTGTGAGGAGTGTTTCCCACGTTTTGGGAAGAGGAGGACTAGAGAAAGCTTCTGTCTTTGTGATCTTAGCTTGCAGACTTGATTCCGGCCATATTTTGGCATTTTTCGGCGAGTATAGGCGATACATATCCGTTGCCAAACGGAGAAGGTGGGCCTAGACTATCCCATGCTATACATGCGTCAAATCATTGAGCTAGATAAATTTTTGGATTACTAGTTAGATTGTTTGTTTTGATCATGCTTATTTGGTGTTAAAGATCACATGAATCTAAAAGGAAATCTTCACAAAATCATTTGGCTCATGTGGTGGCTAAATTGCAGGAGCCAAGGTTTGCTTCTGACACTATCTTCCCGATTATTCTGTCATGTCATCAAATAGTTAGAGTAATCTAGCCAAATTCTTGACGTAGCAATTAAAACGTCATTGTCATATATGACTGCAGTTTATAAAAATTCTTCCCGTCGTCAAAATGAATTAGGATTAGACCAAGGTCAGAGCCAATGTTTAGTGTTAAATAAAAGACACCGAGTTGCATAGATATTAACTGACTCTCAGTAGCTTATTCAATACTTAAAAGTAAACTTGTCCTGCTCATTTTTATGCACCTTCATTATCATCTTATGATGATATATATTGTTGTTGTAGGTATAATGTTTGAACAAAGTTAGTTGTAGAATGCTTGGATGTATTTGTCAAAATAATAAAGAGGTTTCCTTGACAGCTTGACAAAAAACGCAATATATCATTATTTTTTGGGTTAACTTTATTTTTGGGTTGAATATTGAAGGATTTTGAGCCAATAATTTCACTTTTAATCTCTAAACTATTCAATTTGTCTTATTTTGACCTCTAAACTTTAAAACATAATAAATCATACCCCTAAACTATGAAATTTGTCTCATTAAGTATTGATGGATTAGGTCACATATGCATATATGAAGCTGATTGATTGATTATAAATCAACGATTGAAATTAAATCTTTTGTAATCAAATTTCACTCGTCTTCGATCTATAAATAGGGGTTTCATACACAATTAATGTACATTTTTGTTGACTTAAAATTAATAAAGTTTTGAGGTTTCTCCAGTAATTATGAAGTCTAATTAAAAGAAGTATTCATTATTATATCATTTGCGTAATTTTTATTCCTATCATTTTGTCAAAGAATGATAAATACGTTATATTGTAGTCTCTAAGTTTTGTTTTTGTTACTTTGCAGATTTATCTATATAATTAAGTTTTTTCCCTAATTTGTTTACATTTTTTCATCTAAGTCCAACATAACTTACATGATGGAGAAAATTTGGTAAAATTTTTTGTGAAAAAAAATTTGTGAAATTTTTATTAAGAAAATAATATGAAAAGAAGAAAAAAAAAATAGCGCACTCATATATAGTAGGGAAACAAAATTTAAGGATTTTTCCTTCACAATATATGTTGAAATTATATATAGAGCCAAAAAGTCAAAATGTTCATTTGTTTGAATCTGTAAATATTTAACGGATTTGGTAATGGAAAGAGAAAAATAGGACAAGTTGTATAGTTTAGAAGTGTAATTTGTTACGTTCTAAAAGTTAAAGATGAAAATAAGATAAGTTGTATAGTTTAGAGATCAAAAATAAATATATTTTTTTGAAAAGTTCAAAAATAAAATTGACCCTTATTTGTTTATAATTCAAATAAGGAATCACACCATTGAAAAATAATGCACAAATATTCTTAATACAACCATAACGTTCAATGTAATTCTACACAGGTTTTCTCAGTGCAATTAGTATGTGCAGCGCAGATACTTATCTTATAGTATATACTAATGTAAAGCATCAATAACTTGTGAAGTGGTAGTAGTCCAAGGTCCTCCAATCCAAGGTTGACGTATTACGATGCAAAAAAGCGTTAGATATAGAGCTTCATTGTAACATCACAAGAGTATGGTATTGATCATATATAGATTTCTGATCGTGTGAATTGAAGGAAAATGAACGGAAGACTTGGATGAATCAAAAGGTAAGTAAAAAAACGAGGCCAACGCTTCCTTAAATAAAACTGATATCTATTTTATATATAGAAGTAGGGTCAGCAATTTAAATTTCGATACTATAGCACGACACAAACTTAATAAGAAAAAGTATAAGTTAGGGTTGCATGAATATTCTCATGTTGAAATTCGTTCGAATCCGTCTGAACTATAAATAAATAAAAAAAAGTAGGTGAGGTTTATGTGAACCTCATGGGGGTTTATGTTACTAAAAAAATATTTATAGAAAATGTTACAACCATATCATCACACTAAAATTAAAATGCCAAATACGCACTTCTATCATTAGCAATTTGGAAGAAAGACAGCGTGGTCGTAAGGTGAAAAGAAAAAGTCTAACCATTTTAGGGCATTTTTAGTCCTTGCAAATAAAAATTTTTGCCATATATGGCATTTAATATAGCACTGAGTGTAAATAGTTTTTAACCGTGGCATTATTCAATCCACACTTTAAAATAGTGGCACTGGGAGTAAATACTCTACTTGAGTGATGTGAAACGAACCCATCTGACTTGCAGTAATTGAGGCTTTTAAAAAAAGTGTAGTAGGCTACTAGCCCAATCTCATAACCAAAGCCTCTTTTTGGGAAAATGATGCAAATAAACGAGATATTTATATCTACTTGCTATGTTATTCAACAGTGGATTAATTTTGCTATTTGTAAAAAAAATAATAATTACACTATATGCTACTCAAAAGAATAATACAAAAGTAAAATTATCTAATAAACAAGAGGCTTGCAGAAATTTTTTGAAGAGTTTTTTCTTTCAATCCATAATCCAGAAAGGTTGTATATCTGTAAAGCTACCCAAATAAATCAAGTAGGAAAGAGAATAAAATTTATAGCCCAATTTGATCCAACTAAAAGTTAGTAGCCCATGCAAATTAAAAACTATATAGAAATCCAAAAATGCCCCTGTAACTTTCCTGAAAGAAAAAAAAAAAAAAAAAAGCTTTGCAACTTCAAGAATAAGCAGGGAGTAGAGTTTGTCTTCACCATCGTTGTCATTGGAGTCACGCAAGAAGGAGGTACAAGAGTCACATGAGATACAGGTGTCGTCGTCGGAGTCGCGCTATGAGCAGGCGCCATCGCCGGGGTCGCCCGAGGTGTAGTAGACTTCGCAAGAGTCGCGCGAGGTGCAAGAGCTTCGTCCGCATCGTGGAGGTGCAACTATGTGAGCTATCATCAGAGTCATGGCCATCGGCCACCATCTTGCCTAGAAAACACCGACGTCATCTGTACTTGCCATCGCCGCACCATTGCCGTCTGCAGGAGACTTTACTGAAGTCGTATGAGGAGGAGCGTCGAAATTACGTGTGGTGCAGCCATGCCGGTACCGTTGCCAAAGTCATGGCGGGAGAGGTTGCAAGAGTTGTTGCCATGGCTAGAGAGAAAAAAGGAGGAGAGAGAAGGGAGAGGGGAGAGAAAGTGGATCTACGGTGTTTTTGGAGGAGATGAAGAAGACATGGTAAAATTAAGAATTTTAGTGTTTAAAAAACATAAAATTATAAAAATGATATATATTTTAATATTTTTAAAAGTGTAATTTATTTATAATAAGAATTGAAATGGTACAATTTGGTGCAATTTTCCTTTTTTTGGCCTTTTTTTTCCAACCCCTAGTCTTCTCTTTAATCTCTCATTTTGTTATGAGAAAAGCACAAAAATATTCTTTAAAATAACCTCTTTTTCATATTTGACCCCTAGAGTCTTTTATTACTTCCCTTTTTAAGAGGCAGGTCAAAGGTCTCAATATATATGATACTCAAGTAGCCTCGCAACTCAAAAAGGTAATCGACCAGATTACAATTGGTAACCTACCAAATGGTGGAAAGGAATCTAGTAGATTATTTTTCATAATCTACCAAATTATTATTATTATTATTATTATTTCAAATTACTAATGTGGACTGCCAAACCGATTGGTGATTTACCAGAAGATAAACAAGAATCCAGTAAATTATTTTACATAAAGTAGATTTTTTCCCCTGATCGCCAACATGTCGCCAAATACATTTGTAATCTACCAAATTACCACCGGTACTCTATCAAGTGGCATAGAGGAATTCAGTAGATTACTTTTCATAATGTACTAGATTATTTTCACATTTGCCCCCGAACTATCTCACTTATGTCACTTTACCCCCTGAATTTTGAAATATATCACTTAATCCCTTCAAAAGCTAATATCCCCCTTCATCCAACACCGTTAGTTTTTGGACGGTTTTTGCAAAATATTTTTATATTTTTCCCTAAATTATGTCACTTATGTCATCCTCCCTCCCCCTTCTCCTTCCCGACTTTTAAAATTTGTTACTATGTCCCCTTTTTTTGTTAGTAAATAACCTCCTTCCATCTAATTCTGTTAAACTCATAAATTGATTTGCTTTTTATCCAATTTTACAAGACCTCCACATCAAAGCATTTCATATATTTATAGCTTGTATATGAATATTTTTCAACATGACATTCAAATACAAATACAAAGAAAATTCAATAATGGTTCTTTACAAACAATTAAAATAATGTGTTCTTTAAAAAATAAAAAAAAAAAACTTCAAGAGCTCTATTCTATTAAAGAATTTTGCAAGGATTTTTTTAAGCTATTTTATGTAGTTGGAATGGCTTATTGCAAAAAATAATACTTTTTCCTTCAACTTTTTTTTCTTTAATCTATTTTTTCCTTTAGACACTTTTTTATTTGCTAACAAAAAAGGGGTTAAGATGGGGGGATACAAAAAACATAAGTGACATAGTTTGGGAGAAAAATATAAAAAAATGTTTCGTAAAAAACCATCCAAAAACTAACGGAGTAGAATGGAAGAGAAAAACTTGCTAACGAAACAAAGTTTGAGGGGGATTAAGTGATACGTTTTAAAAGTCATAGGCAAAATGATATGGTTCAAGGAGCAAATGTGAAAATAATTCTCATTATTTTCTAACCAATAAGAGTAGATTACAAAGTTATTACACAAAACAACCAATTCATAAAAAAATCACACAAAAATGATAACATAAATTATTTAAAGAAATGATAATATAAATAAATAAAAATCAACCAGTTCTGGATAATTCTTATTTTACAGAACTTTCATGGGTCAATACCATCATGCTCTCAAACTCGGGTGGTGATATGGCGGTTGAATTAAAATAAATAATTAAGATTAATCATAAACATTGAAAATCTTCCTTTTATTTTTTTAAAAAAAATTTAGTAAATTCAAGAATATGAGGATTTAACTCAAATAGAATAACACTAATATTAAAACATAAGAAAGGGAGATTACTAAATTAACCTCAAAATTAATTTAAAATTTAGAATCCGTCAAATGCTGTTTGGGTCCCATCGGAGCCCATAGCGGTGCACACATAGTATAGGCATAAAAGGAATACAACCAAACCACAGTCCAACAAAACATAATCGAAGAGTATGATTAAAGTTTCATTATTATATGCCTTAACAAGAACAGATAACTAAACAACTCATAGACTCCATAAGTAAAATAGTAACACTCTACTCAGCTACGTACTACAAACCACCTGGAGGGAGAAAAAGTAAAACAGTAGAAATCATAAGCGAAAGGCTCAGTAGGACTAGAAATCTAAATCATTATTTATAAAATAATATAAATAATTCAAGCAAAATTCAAGGAATAACAATTAAATAATTGAATAATTAAATAAGTTTTATGCTTACTGTTAATGTCATATGATTTATCTCAAATCATATATTAATATCTACTATATGGCATATATCATTACTACCATAGTAGGCCAGATCGGGTTATAAGACTTGCCCCTAAGGTCGCTCTCTGCATGACTTTATCTTCGTGTGGCATCATACATTTAAAACTCAACCAAACGGGGATCTTAGACCATTTGGCGTTTTCAGAAATCATTTATTTTGCTTTACTCGGTGACACTTATACTGAGGCAATATTTATTAAAAACCATCATTCACATTTCAAAAGCAATTGAAAGCAATAATGTGATTTAATTTGTAATTCAATTCTTAAAATGTTTAAGAAATTAAGAAATAGCCAAAACACTAATTAAAATCATGGCTATCAAGAAAGGGGATTCTAGAGTCCTACCTTCTGTAATACTGACCACATCCTCTCCATAAATTTTGTCTTGCTAAATGTTAGCTTCAAGGGACGTCGAGCAACATTAGGTGTAGACTCAATTCATTAATGTCAAAACTTAGACATATTACATTAGTATGAAATCTCATAGTTTCTTGGTGTGCCTTTCCTAATTATAATACTTTATTTATTTTCATAATAATTGAACATACTTTAAAACATATTAACAATGATTCTTGATTAGTAGAATAACTGAAAACACACTTAAGAATTCAATTTGGAACGAAAGAGGTTTAGGTGACCCAAAACTGGCATCCTAGTACAGTGCGGTCGACCGGGTATACTACTCGCGGTCGACCACATGTCTTGTGATGACAGGGTCAACTATGTTACACTGACCGCAGCGTCATGACCAGAATGCTCTATTTCAAGCATTCGAGATCAAACCGAGTTTAATCATCCTTAAAGCCATTTCTAATGCCTCAAAAACCTGTTCTAACTTTTCTAAATAATCATATGAACAATTTAAACTTAGTTTTGCTCACATGCAACTGAGATTCATCATTATTTATGCATTTTCATTTTAATTTTAAAAATGAACGAAATAAATATAAAATGATTTTAATCCATTTGTAGTTCGAATAAAACTTAAATTTTTGTTTGTAATCATCCTATCATCTTAGATAAAATGTAGTTTATGTTTATTTATTCTCAAATCATTGAATGCAAGCTTTAATTCTTGACCAATATGTTCAAAACAGGGCAGTTCAAATGGAAATAATACTCAAATATATATACACGAATTTGAACACAAAATCAAAGGTGAAAACTTCATAATATGAGTTTAAATCTTTATAAACATTTCTAACCTTAGATTAAGGTCTTTGGAGTGACTTTGATGGCTCCAAACCAGGATTTTTGTTTTTGTGTTGGCTGAGTTATAAGACTTTTGGTGTCTAAGTTTTGGCAGTAAACTAAGAGAGGGAGAGGAAGAGAATGACGTTAAAAGAGAGAGGAAGTGAGGGAGACGTTAATGAAAGGGGTGGTAATGAGCCTAAGTGTAGTTTGAATCTCTAAAAAGGAGTCTGATTCTCTTGACTCAGACTTGTGAGGGTATTTAGACTCATAAACTAGGGTAGTAGATGGTTTTGCCTGATATAGTTTCAAGGCATTTGTTTCTTTCACGTGAAGAGAGTATGTTGAGTTCTACAGTGGTCTTAGTCAGAGTATATTAGGGGATATGTTCGATATTTTGGCATTTGTTTTGTTTTGTTTTGTTTTTGTATAAATGATTTAAAGGAAAATGTTATAATTTAATTAAAACTAATTTTGAAAATAAAATGATATATTAGAAATTTATTTTAAAATTCAATAATTGCTAAAAATAAATTGAAGCAAAAAAATAAATAAAAATGTAATAAATGAGGTAAATAAAAAATCACAAAAGTGAGTAATTAGTGATAAAATTTTAATTAGGCACACTAATTTATCCATTTTGCATACTAGTTATGATTAATTAAATTTGGATATTACAAATTAATGCAATTTTCTCTCTTGTTATCAATATCTTATTTTGAAAACCCTAAGGCCGTCAAACTCTCCTTTTCATCTCGTGCTCTCATTGTCGCTCTAGGAGTTGTGGTCGTCATCTATTAGGTTCGTCGCGATCATTTCGCCCAATTTTAGCCACTGGAGTTACTAAATGCTTCTCATTTTGAAAACAAATAACTTTCTTTTATTTGTATATTAGATATAAATATTAGTCTAAGTTGGCACATATCTTAGTTTTTCGAAATACACACACAAATGTTGTCAGTTTTTTTAGTAGTGGGTTGCATTGCAAGGATATTAGATCAAAGGTAAAGATCCGTGACCACAAACTAGGAGCGAGAGAATCGCAGTTCAAACCTCGCCACCAGTGACACAAAACTAAACCGCGAGCATAGAGATCGTTGTCGCAACACTTTAGGTCATTTTCGGATTCTTGATCAATGTTAAAAACAAGAGGCCATTGTTTTCGCTATCGATTGGATGACTATAGATCTGCCATCGAGGATGAGAGAGAGAGATGGGAGAGAGGGAGAAACATGGAGACAAATAAGAGGGAGGGGAAAGAAAAAAAAAAGAAAGGAAAATAATCAAATTTGTTGTTGAGGCATTTAGGCTAGATTGATGGGATTTTGGTCTATAAATTTTTTTAATTTGAATTATTAGATTGATATATTATATTTGCTAACATCTAAAAATATACATATCATATGCTAGTTTTGTAAAACTTGACATTTTTTATAATTTTAAAAAAAGTATTAAAGACAAAGAGGAAAGGCCGAGACAATTACTTCAAAGATCAGGTAGAAAGAGGAAGTTTGCATATGTAGAGGAAAAAAAGAGAAGAATTTAATATTTAGGTAAAATTGTAGTGGACGGAGGAGAAAGAATAATAAAGCCAAAAAATAGAAAGACTAATGTATGACATTTAATTATTTTTGACACTATTAATTTTTTACATTATCATAAAATTGTGCCTTTGTATTGTACTTGCAAATTTGCACCAAAATGACTTGAAAGAAAATTATTATACACATATTATGTCGGGTTGCTTTTTAATTCTTTGTTTTTAAGAAAAGCAAAGCAAAGAAAAGAAAAGAAAAGGAATGGAAAAGAAGCCTAATCATTAACAATAATACTACCAATAGACAAACACAACTAGTACAACATTATTAAAAGGATCCAATAATTTAAATTTCTCTTACAGCAAGTGACAATAAGTGGCTGTATATGATGGCATGCTTTGTTTGGATAGCAATTAATTTTAGAAAACTCGAAAAAGAAAAGGGAAAATAAAGATTAATGATGAGCACCTTTAAGGCTTAGTAATATACAAGTAATACCACTTACAAAAGCAAACGTCTAACTATGGCACCACAAAAAAAGGCCCTGGCCTTTTAGGTTTTGATTGGAAATGCTTTTGCTTTTGAGACTTAGCTAATAGATCTAATAGATCGCATTTATTTCTATTGAACAAGCTAATTGCTATGGATCATCAGAGTATAGGACAAAGAGGAAGAATGATACAATGCATGTTTAAGTTTTTTGTTTTTTGTTTTTTTTTTTCCTGTTTTATATTTAATGATATGAAATCATTATATTAACAGATTTGATAGTATTACTTGTAAGATAATTGGAGTACAATTTTTTTTGGTGTGTTGTTGTTTTTTTTAATAATCGGCTAATATGATCATCATAACGATTTTTTCTTCGTGAGAAAAGACGAAAGTACAAATATGTATTTAATATTTACGTAAAGTTATTTTTATACAAAACCTGAACACATGTATAACTAATAGAAAAAATAGTGCACCTATTCGTTCTAGTTTTCACACATTATTTCTTAAATCTCTATATTTTATTCGTTACATTCCTCTTAAAATACCAAAAAAGTCCCTACACATAAATAGTATTGTTTAATTTATATCATGTCCAATAAATAAATAGTGTTATAGACGTAGTCTAACGGTGAAACTATACCTAAACTTATGCGTAAATGAAAAGTCTAAATCCACCCACCTCAAGTTCAAATAAATAAATAAATGGCACAATAAAATCATTTTGCTACATGCAGCGGACTACCTAGTCAAACCTGTGCAATTGTCGAATTTAGAAAAAAAAAAACTAGTGCAATTATTGCATGGTGCCCTTTCTTAAAATTAAAAAAAAAAAAAAAAGCAGAATAATGGGATGATGCCCTTTCTTAAAAAAGGGGCAAAAAAGCATCACAATACATGAGTTGGGTGCCCCAAAAATTAAATAATAGTCCAAGTCAAGTGGCCAAAGGCAAATGCCGGGCCAACAATTGGTTGATCAGGGCGCGGCCTGAGGCAACTGCGTTGAACTAATTTTAATGCACCATTAGTTGAAATAGGTACCATGCGCGTGTGTATTTAGTATATTACATTTTTATATAAATCTGTATTTTTTTAATCTTATAGTTTTTATTTTGATTTATTCTTTTCTTTTTCTTAAAAGTTTAGCTAAGTAGAAAAATATTTAAGTAGAGAAAATTTAAAAGAAAAAAATTTAGTGGGTGAATTAGAGATAAAATTA
The DNA here is from genome assembly GCA_025403435.1 of Artocarpus heterophyllus. Lineage (NCBI taxonomy): Eukaryota > Viridiplantae > Streptophyta > Magnoliopsida > Rosales > Moraceae > Artocarpus > Artocarpus heterophyllus. The sequence continues at coordinate 8,468,516 of CM046341.1, forward strand.
TTTAAAGGTGAACGTAAAAAATATTTGGAAGAGTTACGGAAAATTGTTTAGGTAAAGCCACACTTGAGAGTAAATTATTTTAGTGAGACAATTAATTAGGGGAAAAAGTTACCGTGTGAGGGCCATTGGTAAAGAAATTATTAAGCAATTGGGAAAAATTATTAAAAGTTAGTATTTTGATGATATACGTCTACAAATAAAAGATTTTAGAGGATTATATGAAAAATAAAGCAAAAAGAAGCAAAAAAAAAAAAAAAAGAACGAACAAAGCGATAAAAGCATAAAAAGCCATAAAAAAATAAATGAGAATGAAACTTGGACGTCAGTTTGATGGAACAATATTTAGGTAGATTTAAAATAATATTAACCAAGAACAAATTTGAAAAGGATTATTACGTAATAGGGATAAATTAAAGTAGAAGGAAAAAGTTTTTTTGATGATACACATTTAGATTGAAATATATAAAATTGCACAAGGAAAAAAGAAGCGAGATGTATGAGGGGAAGAACAAGAACGATATAAGTATAGAAAAGAAAAACATAACTACAAAATCAAGAAAAGCCAAAAAAAAAAAACATTTACAAAGGTGTCAAAGTAATACACTTAAACAAGTAAGAGGGTGCATATAAAAAGTGGAAAGATATAAATAGAGGCACAAATTTGGGAAAATATTTTAATGACAAAAAATGTTTACAGATAACATATGATAAATACGTTTTAGAAAACTGTTTGTAAAAGAATATTTTTAACGAAATGGATATGTAAATAGATAAGATATTAGAGTGAAAGCAACCAAAAAAAAAAAAAAATTGCAAAAGTGAGAAAGGAACAAAAATGAAGGACCAAAGAACGTAAACAAAAACAAGGAGGAAACAGACAAAATAAAAAGTCATTTTTACTTGTAAAAAACAACAAGGAACAAAATGTTTCCTCCTTTCGGGAGATCTAATAGAAACGGATTTTTTTTAAACAGGATAATTCTCTCTCCTTTATAAGATTGTAAACATAAAGATAAATACGTAAAGATAAACCGTATGTGGCTTAACTATCTCTTTTATTGATTTGACTGCTTATATTTTGTATTAGGGGTGATCTTAATTAATTTTTTTTTTTTGCTGAATTGTTAATTAGTCAAAATTGACACATAATGCGACGTCATCACAATAACACAGCTCATTTCAGACCTTGTCCTTATATATTTGTTGGTAGATACCTAAACAAGTTCAATCTCTTCTTTAGCCAAAAAAAAAAAAAAAGTTCAAACTAAAAGACCCTTAGTAAATTTACTTGCCTTACTCATATTTGCTTGCTTAGCTATTTGCTAAAGATGAGTTCAATAAGTTCCAAGAAGCCTCATGCAGTTTGTCTCCCATTTCCAGCACAAGGCCACGTCAACCCAATGATGCAATTAGCCAAGTTACTTCACTCGAGAGGCTTCTTTATCACCTTCGTCAACACTGAGTTCAACCACAGACGCTTGGTCAGGTCTATAGGCCCTGACTTTGCCAATGGCTTGCCGGATTTCTCCTTCGAGAGCATACCGGATGGCTTGCTGCCATCGGACCGTGATGCAACTCAAGATGTTCCATCGTTGTTTGAATCATCTAGAAAGTACTGCCATGGTCCGTTTAAAAAGCTGCTGTTGAGGCTCAAGTCATGTTCTCAAGTACCGCCACTCAGTTGCCTTATTTCTGATGGGATAATGAGTTTTGGGATAAAAGCTGCGGAGGAATTGGGGATACCACAAGCTCAGTTATGGGCAGCCTCTCCTTGTAGCTTCCTGGCTTTCCTGCACTTTGATGAATTTGCTAGAAGAGGCATTATTCCTTTTAGAGGTACGAGGCTTTATTGGCCTACGCTAACTTAGAGTATATTTTTTCTAATATTCAGATGATTTTATCACTAGTCTCTCTCTCTATATATATATTTAACTTTGGGATGAGAAATTCGAAATATGTCTTTTTAAATAATGAAAAAAGTTACCACCGACGATGTCGTTGGCAATTGAAAAATAATATATTAATACATAAATATTGTATTTTCATGTAAATACAAAAATTTACTGAAAACTTCGTCTGACCCTAGAAATGCCTTATGAACATGTAAATATTGCATTTTCATACAAATATAAAAATTTATCGAAAATGTTGCCAGAAATCACCGACACCGGCAACATCATCCGGCGGCCGGAAAATATTGTATTGACATAAATATTATATTTTCATACAAAAACAAAAATTTATTGGCAATCTCGCCGGACTCAAGAAATACCATATTAAACTATATTTCCACATAAATATAAAAATTTATCAAAAATGTTGTCGCACAACATTGGCACTGGCAATGTCGTTGGTGGCTAGGGAAAAAAAATTTAACATTAAATATTATATTTCTATGTAAATATAAAAATTTACTAACAACGTCTCGATCATTGACGGCCAAGAAATACAATATTTCTCTAAAAATAATATATTTTTATGTAAATATAAAATTCACTGACGACATCGTCGGACATTGAGAAATACAATATTTCCATAGAAATATAGTATTTCCGTGAAAATATACGTAAATACAAATTTATAGGTAATGTCACTAGCGCCGGAAAATACTTTATTTCCATATATTTTACGACGACGTCACTAGACTCCATCAGCACCGGAGACGTCACGGGCAGCTGCGGCAATTGATGTGAAACTGACGCCCAGCCCATGTGACCCCACCTTTAGCCTTCTTGCCATCAGATGGAGCCGATCTTTCCAACCCCAACATCTACGAGCTCCGTCGTCGCCGCTCGCCATCAGATCTGTGCAACACAACCACAAGACCATTGTCGTTTTTTCCATCCTTTACGTGTTGCACGTCACGGCCACCGTGGATCGCGTTAGACGTTGGCATACATCGAAGCCCCTGGGAGATCGACACCTTCCTCCATAGCCATTGAAAAAGGTTGGCCACGTCACATCTCTGTCAAGCCTCGTGGAGGCCCACTTTGATCGAACCCCTTGGAGATAATAGTTACCGCAAGCGACATATGATGCCAGATTTGTGCACCATCAGAACTCCGGCAGAACAAGAGAGAGGTGACTGGAGGAAGAGAGAGAGAAGAGAGAAGGTGAGCAGAGATAGACGATGGAGCAAAGGAAAAAAAAACAGATCTAGGAATAGTTTGGTTGTTTAATAATGTGTTTTAAATATGGTTTTCCTTCCCTTTTATAAAATTTATGACGTTAGTTACTAAATATATACCTAACAAAATATGTTATATTTGCTATAATTTCTCTTTATTTTTTGATTGATTTTGGGATCATTTGTTACAGAATTCACATGGTTTAAACTAAAAATTCCCTTTAAACCAATATTTGAGAACCAAATATTGCAGCCCAATTCAAATTACGATTAAACAATTTGAACTCAAAATTCCCTTAAAATTTGAAAATATCCCTTCTTGTTTTCAAGAATTTTGAACTCAAGGTCTGTAGTGCTCAGCTTCTTTTTCAAACTAAACTTTTTAAGCCGTCCTTTCCAAGCAAAAAAAGGTCAAATTATCTCACTGATTTCTATGTGCATGAAAAGATGAGGTGGAAAGGAAGAGAATTTCTAAATTGTGGTAAAGAGCATGTAACATATCTTCTAACAAAATTTCTACAAAAGTGTCCAAAAAATAAAACGAAATCTTTCCATTTATTTGTGTAGAAAATTGACCCCTTTCTTCTTTAATCATTTTGCAATAACAAATGATAACTCAATATTCCATGTGGCTCAGATGGGTAACTTCTAACACAATTTCTACAAAAGTGTTCAAAAAATAGAACAAAATTATTTCATTCATTTGTTTAGAAAATTGTTCCTTTTTCCGTTAATCATTTTGAAATAACAAATGATGACTCAATGCTCCATGTGGCACAGATGGTAACTTCATGCATGATGGTAGTCTTGATAGACAAATAGACTGGATCCCTGGCATGAAGAATATCCGACTTAAGGACTTACCAAGCTTAATCAGAACACAATCATTGGACGATATAATGTATGATTTTCCTAAATCAGAAGTACAAAACTGCCTGAATTCCTCTGCAATCATCTTCAACACATTTTATGAATTCGAACATAATGTGCTGGAAGCAATCTCAGCCCAGCACTCGAACATCTACACGGTAGGTCCACTTCCTTTGCTTGGCCAACATCATGCTGAAAGCCCACTGAAGTCGCTGAGTTCAAGCTTATGGAAAGAAGATTCAACATGCCTTGAATGGCTGGATAAAAGAGAACCCAATTCAGTTGTCTACGTGAACTATGGAAGTGTTACCACAATGGCAGAAGAAATCCTCAGAGAATTTGCTTGGGGGCTTGCAAAGAGCAAGCATTACTTTTTATGGATAGTTAGGCCTGATGTTGTGATAGGTTCTGATTCAGCAACTTTACCTGAAGAGTTTTTTGAAGAGGTGAAGGAAACAGGTTTAATAGCAAAGTGGTGTCCACAACAACTAGTTTTAGCACATTCTTCTGTTGGGGTATTCCTCTCACATTGTGGGTGGAATTCTACAATGGAAGCTGTATGTGCCGGTGTGCCTATGATTTGTTGGCCTTTCTTCGCAGATCAGCAAACGAACTGTCATTTTGCATGCACTAGTTGGGGGATTGGGACGGAGGTGAACAATGATGTCAAGAGTGATGAAGTTGCTGGGCTTGTGCAGGAGATGATGGATGGAGATAAAGGGAAGAAATTGAGGGAAAGGGCTCAATATTGGAAGAAGAAAGCAGTTGAAGCTACTGATAATGGGGGTTCATCCTATTGTGATTTTGATAGATTGATTAAGGAGGCTCTCCACTATGATGGATAACCAATGTGACTTCTTTTTTGGTTCTCTCTACTGCTAAAACAAGGACCAAATATTTTGTTTCATTGCATGAATGGCAATACTTAAAAAATTTGAGGGGAAAAAAAAGGATGAATAACTTTGCTTGTGTCTTATTAAAAAAAAAAATAGCAAGTCGGTGGCAAGCAAAAGGCCTGTGAATAGTAAAATAGAAATAAGCAACTGGAAAACACTTGCGTCAGATTTTGGGTGACTGTAGTACTATTTAAGCATGATGAGCATTCTCTATTTGGATGACTGTAAGGTATTTAAGTTTATGTTTGAATGATGTAATTTTAGTATGATTTGTGTTATTTGTATTCATGTTTTTATTTTTTTTACCAGAATATATGTTTAAGTGGCGTGTAATAATGTATGAAATTGGGCTAACTCAAAAAAATAATAATAATAAGGGTTAATGAGATAACTGACCCAATTATGTTTATTGAATTAAAATATGACTCTAATTTTTAAAAATTCTACAAATGTCTCAAAATGATATTATTAACATTATTACTATGTAATTATATAGGATAATATATGATATCATTAAGATAATTACTATGTCATTAAGGATATTTTAAAGATATTCTGAATATTGTGTTAGATTTTAATTTCATAACAATAATTTGGTCACGTATTATAATTTTTTCAAAAGAAGAAAAAACTAGCTAGGCTTCAATCTAATTGCTTGAATTGGGTTGCAAAACTCTCTCTCTCTCTCTCTCTCTCTCTCTCTCTCTCTCTCTCTCTCTCTCTCTCTCTCTCTCTCTCTCTCTCTCTCTCTCTCTCTCTCTCTCTCTCTCTCTCTCTCTCTCCTTTTTTAGCCCATAAAATGAATTGGGTTACATAATGAACCTGTTTGTTATTGGGGTACAATTGGTTGTTGAACTCAGTTATTGTTTTATCATCAAAGCAAGGACTAAGGCAACTACGTTTAGCCAAGCCAGTGCTTATGTGCCACTAGGGCTGGCAATATGGGCTACGACACAACAACACAACATGAACTAGACACGAATTTTTGTAGGTTAATGTCAAAAAAATTAACCCCTAGTCAGTTTAGTGTCAGCCCGAAACTGACCTGTCCAAAAACAAGTTAGGTTCGTGTCAATCCGTCTAACCCTAAACTGACCCGTAACTGACGCGCTTATATTTATTCTGATATTTTTTATTCTATTATTATTATCAGATCAGATATAGACAATTGCATAACCCTAAACATCCCCTCTCACTTTGGAAGATAAATCAGTTCCGTTATCCTATCTTTGTTATGATGGCTCGTAACATTTGAGGCATTCTGGTATCAACAGTTGCATTAGAATCTACATTTAGTAACCGTATCAACCGTTGCTATGATGGCTCGTGATATGTTTTGAACTTGTTAGATTTTTTTAAATTTTAGGACTGGACTTTTTTGTTGTTGTGATATGAAACTCATCCAATTTTATGTTTGTTTTTATGTTGTATATATATTATTATAGGTGGATCATGGCCGGGTTGCAGGTCACAGTCGGGTTGTAGGTCAAATTTGGGTCACGAGTCATTTTTTAACATTGCGCATAAAGAACGGGTTGGCACGAGTCGTGTTCGTGTCAATTCATACCAAAACGAGTCGTGTTAAGGTTGAGAATTCTCAACCTATTTGTGTTATGGGTGGAGTTAGTGTCGACCTAAATTTTATAAAAATTGACTCAAACCTGACACTAACTCGACCCGTCAACCTGAATTGCCTCCCTTATGTGCCACTAGTTGAAACATGTACACTACTCAGTGAATATTCAGAATGTTACATTTATTATACAAAGATTTAAAATTTCTTTAAAAACTTTATATTTTACTTTTTGATTTATTATTTTCTTAAGAGCTTAGTTAAGTTAAAAAAAATACTTAAATCAAGCAATTTTTTTTTTAAGTTTTAGTGGGACGAATCAGGCAGAAAATTATTTAAGGGTACATATAAAAAAATGTTTTGAAAAGTTATGGAAAACAATGTTTAGATAAAGCCACATTTAAAAATAAATTATTTCGGTGTGACAATTAGGGGGAAAGAGAATCATATAAGGGCCATTGGTAAAAAAAAAAAAAATTGTGCTAGGGAGAATTAATTATAAAAAATAAGTATTTTGATGATCAAGGTAAGACAAACAAACAAAACGAAAAAGCATATTAAGCCGTAAAAAATAAACGATAATAAAATTTAGAGGTCACTTTGATGGAGTAATATTTGAGCAGATGTAAAAAGATATTAGATGAGAACAATTCAAGAAGATTATACATAATGGGGATAAATCAATATCAGAAGGAAACCTTTTTTTTATGATTGCTTCGTGCCCGTTCCAACTCTACGACAACCTTATTGGTAAGGTTGATCCTCAAAATCTTCAATGTAGAACAAATAATTTATTTACCCCTTTATTTACAGGGTAAATAATTCTTAATTACACAATAACTAGGTTTAAGATGTAAATATTTACCGCGTTACCATTACAAAACAAACTACATTTAATGACATATTATTTACGACATGTAGTTTTTGAATGTCGTTAAAAAGTACATATAACGACATCTCCAACAAACATGTCTTTAATGACATTTAAAACAATAATTAACGACATCTATATAGACAACGTATTAAAGGTCTCCTTTTAACGACAATAGTTTAGTGTCGTTTAATTATTTAAGGACAAGTAAGAGATATCATCAAAGCCTTGGAGATTCTACGACACCCCTTATAGTCGACATCTTGATCAATATCGTCTATAAGAGGTGTTGTAAAATCTCCAAGGCTTTGACGATATATCTTACTTGTCGTTAAATAATTTAACAACACCAAACTATTATCGTTAAAAGGGAAGTTTTAATACGACATCTATATAGATGTCGTTAATTATTGTTTCAAATGTCATTAACGACATCTTTGTTGGAGATGTCATTGTATGTACTTTTCAACGACATTCAAAAACTACATATCGTAAATAATATGTCGTTAAATGTAGTTTTTCTTGTTGTGTACCTACAATGTGAATAATTAGTTTGTGTGATTAGTTTTTATAACTAGTTTGCAGAATTATGATTAGTTTGTACTTTTTATCAGTGTTATGCTAAAGAGAGACTCTTGGAGAAAAAATAAATGAAAGAGAAATGATCATCTTTTATTAGAGTGAAATTTAGTCACAAGCGTGTATAAATTATTTAAACTCATTTTTTTAATTTCAAAGAAAGAATAAAATCATCATGCTGCATAAATGTGCACAAATTTATTTTTTTTTAATGGATGGAAGGGAATTTTTGATATTTTATACAAAACTAACGATCAAATCATGGTCAACTTTAACAATGAACTAATAGAGAGAGTCGTTTTATAATTCTTTTGAAAAGTCAAGGGGTGCCAATGTAAATTAGTTTTAGTATGAAGGTATGTATGTTATTTTTACAAAAATCACAAAAAGAGTGTAATTTATCCTAATAAAAAAGGGGAAGGATAATAAAAGAAAAAAGAAAAGAAAAAGAAACAAACACAAAAGGAAGCAAGCATTTTGTGGTAGTGTACAATCCAAGGGCTGTAGGCTAATAGTTGCTGAGATGTAGGCTAATGATAGTGAGTGAAAATAGTTTTGGATGCACCAAATGGGGGATTTTTAAAAATGACTTTAAGAAAAAAAAAATTTGGACAAGTGATCTCTTTTTTTGGATAGTTTTTTTACATCAAAAAACTATCCAAAAAAAGAAACAAGCTTTTTGAACATAAAAATTACTCCAGTTTTTTTTCTACTATGTAGAGATTCATTTTCTTGTTACAATTCTTTTTCTTATCTTTTGAAAAAACTAAAACAGTTTTTCTAAAAAAAAAAAAAACATATTTTTTAATATAAAAAAAAGAGATCATTTGTCTAATTAAATTTTTTTTTTTTGCTCTTTGTTCAAAATATCCCCACCAAGAATCTTAGCCTATCTTCCTCTCCCCCTTAAACAAACATAGCTCAAAAAAATCCGAATACCCTCCCCTAAACTTATCCCATTCCATTCATTGCATAACAATTTTCAACTTTCTATAATGATGCTCCTTCATTCTCCTACTTCATTTCCACTTTGATTCATTGCAATTTAAACAGATCAAAATTAGGATGCTGGTCAACAACTAAAACAATATTTCAATTTTCTTCAAAATTGTATGAAAATTCTTTACTCCAATAAACAAACCAACCATTACAAGGGCAACATAATTGTGGAAGCAAAAGAATAAAAAAAAAAAAAAGTGAATGAAGAAGAGAGATAAAGGAAATCCAAGTCCAAATCTCTAAATCCAAATTGCAACGGAGACCAAGGAAGGGGCAAGACGCAATGATCTCGAACTCCGGTGCGATTTGCGATCTCCGGCAGCTGTGTACGATTTGCAGAGGAGGGAGAAAGAGGAAAGAGAGAGTAGAGAGAGGAGAGAGAATCGTTGGGCTGGGATCATGATCGTCGGCGTCAGCTTCTAGTAAGTGGCCATTCGTGGTGATCAGAAACGAAGAACTAAGAAAGACGGGGAGAGAAAGTGAGTAGAGGAGAACGTGTGAGTGAGGGGGAGAGAAATCAATGAAAATTAAAAATTAAAAATTAAAAGCTCAATACTGGAAATGACACTGCAATTTCTACTTTTTATCATATTTTTTTTCATAAATAGTAAGGATCACCTATGACTAGGCCTATGCTACTTTTAGTGTATCTTGGGCCATCAAGAGCGTTCAATCACGCGCTATGTAAATGTTTTATTTATTATATTTAATTTAGAACGCGTTGTTCTGGTTGTCAATGCTTTATTTATTATTTGTTTTTCCATTGACTATCTGGAATTTTTCTGGCGTTTGATTTGGCTTTCTTTAAAGGCTTGGATTAAGCTCCTCGTTGCCTCCCGAGACAAACAACATGCTCCTGTAATCTTTATGGACAGTTGATCAAAATGGGCACGTACACCGTGGGGCCATAACGTTTATAGAAAAAAGGATAAAATGTAATATAATGATAGCTCATTTCATATAACGTACTTTTCATTCATTTCTCATTTCTTTTTTCCTTTTTCTTTTGAAATGATTCATTTCGGATCTCACATAGGGTTATTATTATTTTGACGTCCCGTGATATAAAAGAAACATCATATTATTATCTGCTGTTTAAAAAGAATATCATGCAGTTTTTTAAAATATCATTGTGAGACATTGTGAGACCTTGAGTCTGTGTTTATGTAATGATACCTTTTTGTTAAAAAATTCAAATCAATTTTGTAAAGTCATAATAAAAAATCAAAAGAAAAGACTAAACAACGCTCGTTAAATAAAATAACATACGTGGATTTATTCTTTTTTTCTTGTTATTGTTTTTATTTATTTTTTAAAAGTTTTAATAAAAATAATATAGAGTTCGTTAATAAAAAGGTGACTTGAAAATTTTGAGTTACAAAACACGGGTTCAAGGTATTACACTGATATTTTTAAATACTATACAATACCATTTTTGATATTTTCTAAACAGAACGATATCAATTTGATGTTTTCTTAAACCAAAAGGTATATAAAAACCCCTTATATATTATATGTATTAGTGTACACCAAAACCCATGCTAATTAAGTTCAATCTTTGGAAAAGAAAAACAAAGTGGCGTCTTAATTGTTTCTTTTTATTGACCTAACTGCTTATAAATTGTTTTAGAACGTGTTGCCTTAATTATTTTTTTGCTCAATTGTATATTAGTCATTTCAGACCTTGCATTCCTTTTATATATATATACACACACACACACATGTATGTATGCATTGGTAGATACAACAACCCAAGCTAATAAAATTCAATCTCTAAAGAAGAAAAGAAAAGGTTCAAGCTCTCAAAAGACCCTTGGTTAATTTACTTGTTTTTCTCATATTTTCTTGCTTAGCTTTCTGCTAAAGATGAGCTCCATAGGTTCCAAGAAGCCTCATGCAGTTTGTCTCCCATTTCCAGCACAAGGCCACGTCAACCCCATGACGCAATTAGCCAAATTACTTCACTCAAGAGGCTTCTTCATCACCTTTGTCAACACTGAGTTCAACCACAGGCGCTTGGTCAGGTCTATAGGACCCTGACTTTGCCAATGGCTTGCCGGATTTCTCCTTCCAGACCATACCGGATGGCTTGCCGCCATCGGACCGCGATGCAACTCAAGACGGTCCATCGTTGCCTGACTCCGTTAGAAAGAACTGTTTTGGTCCATTCAAAGAGCTGTTGTTGAGACTCAAGTCATGTTCTGAAGTGTCTCCATTTAGTTGCATTATTTCTGATGTGATTACGACTTTTGGGATAAAAGCTGCCGAGGAATTGGGGCTTCCACAAGTTCAGTTTTTGCCAGCCTCTGCTTGTAGCTTCATGGGATTCCTGCAGTTTGATGAACTTGTAAAAAGAGGCATTATTCCTTTTAAAGGTACCATGCTTTATTGGCCTATCCAACTTTTAAGTATATTTCTTCTATGGTTTATTGGTCTATCCAACTTTTATAATTACATACTTTTGTTTAATATACAACCTTTGTTTTCTTGCTTCGTGTGAATATTATAAACTAGAGATTTTATAATTTTGATACGTTGTTTTTTTATATATTATCATATTGATACTTTGATATTTAGACTTTAAACAAAGTTAAAATGGTATCTTATAGTTTTTGAAACATCGTTACCGTACTTTAAAGATAATTTTTGGATTGCAAAAAGTCAAATTTGTGTTTTCAGTTCATAAACTCAAGACTTTTTTTTAAGGAATAAGCTCAGATTAATTACATAAAACATCAAAAGCAAAAACAAAAAAAAAAATATTAAGATACGAAAAAAGACCAGCAATTTTATTTTTTTTTTTTAAAAAACCTGGAATTCTTTTCATCCCTTTGCCCTCTTCTCTTCAGTTTATGAGAATGTTGGATGGTAACCAAAAAAAAAAAAAAAAAGAAAAAAGAAAAAAGAAAAAGAAAAAAGAAAAACGAAGAAAGAATGTTGGATAGTAGATCTTGTTTATATTTCCATTTTGATTTCCGATGTTGAAAAAAGGAACAAATCCCTATTGTGAGGTTGAGCCTCACGGTTATGATTTGTAGATTTTGCCAATTACAATGTTTGTTTTGATTCTTTTATCTTCACTCCTGTTTATCATGGCTGAATCGAGTCATGACTTGGTATTCATTTTGTTTTCAAAATGGATTTCTCTCTTTCTCTTCTATTTGGAGTTCTTTTTTCACATCGTGATTTTTTTTTCTTCGTTGGCAGTTTTTTTTTTTTCCTTTAGGGATTCTGGTTTTGTTGTTGTGAATTTGATTTGCTTTGTTTTTTTTTTTTTTGGAATTTATCGGGGGATAAAAAGAAAAATAGATTTTATGTTTATATGTTGTTTTTCTATTTTTATTTTGATTTTATTTTTTTCCTTTATTATTTTTTGCAATTAATTTAGGTTTATATTTAGGTGAAAATGATTTTTTGCGAATAGACTTTTTGCAGCCTAAAAACAAGCTTAGAGTGCCCGAATGATTTTCTCTTTGAGGAACTTTCATAAATGCTATTTTTTAAGATTTACTTTTTATAAATGTCACGTATTTTTATTTATGACACAACTTAACATATAATATGAATGATAGTATGGTATAACTCTTTTAAGTATGACATAAATAAAAACAACTTTTGAAAGTGTGGCATAACATTCAATTTTCTCTCTTAAAAAACAACAACATACTTTTCTGATATTTTTTAAACAACAAGCTATTAACGTAATGTTAAATGAAAACACATGGTACTAAAATGATAAAAATCCTATAAATTATATGACATCACTAAGTACTCCTCTAGAGTTATAACACTAAATAAATTTAAGCCAAAACCATTTCACTTTTTAGAAAATTACATTTTATGCCATACTTTAAAAAATTGTTTATTCATGCCAGATTTAAAAAAAAATTGTGGCAAATTACCACTCATACTACCTTTTTAAAGTAATTAGTGTAAATTGTTTAATTCTTTATTCCCAACTAATTAAATAAACAAATTCTAATATTCTATCAACTCTCTCTCAGCTACCCTAATGTTTTTCAGTGGCATAATAAGTTTTAAACACATGCCACATTTATAAAAATTATGTTTCAAAAGATGTATTCATGAACATTTCTCTTCATTTTTCATTGATTTTAGGCCTGTTTGGTCAGAGGTTGAACTAGTTATCGACAACTAAAAATTAAGGCCTATTTCAAATAATGATTAGACAGTATGAATGTGATTTTCAACCCAAAGCGCAGAGTGCCCAGCTCACTTTTCCAGCTTCCCTTTTAAAACCAAAAAAAAAAAAGTTCAAATTGTCTCATTGGCGTGCGTGGAAACATGTGGAAAAGAACAAAACTAAGAGTAAAACCTTTGCTTTAAGTTGTGTTAAAGAGCATGTAACATAATCTACAACATAATTCCTACAAAATTGTCCAACCAATAGAACAAAAATATTTCATTCATTGTTTTATAATTCATTCCCCTTTTCCTTAAATCATTTTACAATATCAGAAGATAACTTAATGATCCATACGTCTCCGATGGGAACTTCATGCATGATGGTAGTCTTGACAGAAAAATAGACTTGATGCCAGGCATGAAAAACATCCGACTCAAAGGTGCCTAAATTCCTACGCAATCATCTTCCACACATTTTACGAGTTTGAACATGATGTGCATCTATGCTATAGGTCCACTTCCTTTCCTCAGTTGACATTTTCCTGAAAACCCGTTGAAATCACTGAGTTCAAGTTTATGGAAAGAAGATTCAACATGTCTCGAATGGCTGGACAAAAGAGAACCCAATTCAGTGGTCTATGTGAACTATGGGAGCATTACCATAATGACAGAAGAAATGCTCAAAGAATTTGCTTGGGGGCTTGCAAAGAGCAAGCACTATTTCTTGTGGATAGTTAGGCCTGACGTTGTGATAGATTCTGATTCAACAACTTTACCTGAAGAGTTCCTTGAAGAGGTTAAGGAAAGAGGTTTAATAGCAAAGTAGTGTCCGCAGCAACAAGTTTTGGCACATTCCTCTGTTGGGGTTTTCCTCTCACATTGTGGTTGGAATTCTACTATAGAAGCAGTCTGTGCTGGTGTGCCTCTGATCTCCTGGCCTTTCCTTGGCGATCAACGAACAAACTGTCCTTTTGCATGTAACAATTGGGGGATTGGGGTGGAGTTGAACAATGATGTTAAGAGTGATGAAATTGCTGCCCTTGTGAAGGAGATGATGGAAGGAGATAAAGGGAAGAAATTGAGGGAAAGGCCTCAAGAGTGGAAGAAGAAAGCAGTTGAAGCTACTGATATTGAGGGTTCATCTTATTGCCGATTTTGATAAATTGATTAAGCAAGCTCTCCATTATGATGGATAAACAATGTGACTTTTTTTGTTCTCTATAGTGCTAAAACAACGGCAAAATATTTTGGTTCATTGCATGAATAACAATAGTTTTAAAATTCCCGAGGGAAAAAAAGATGAATAGCTTTTGTCTTATTAAAAAAATAGTGAATAAGTGGCAAGCATCCTGGAGAATTTGTGGGTAGAATAAGAAATAGAGGCTTTAAATTTTGGAAAATTTGGTAGAGTTTAAAACGTATAGTAATATTTTGTTCAAAGGTTTTATTTATCTCCACTATCAAGTTTGTTGATGAGACTATAAAAGTGTACATTTTACAAAGCTTAAATCATTTATTTATACTTTTATTTCTTATTAAATCCTCTAATTAATAGCATTTTATGTTAATAAGTATTTTTGTATCTTAAAATATGTTTACAAATATATTTTTAGTGTGTTTTTATATTTAATAATATTTTTAGTAATTTTTAGAATTACTTTGTATGTTTAATAATTAATTAGTTTGTAAATATTTAAAACCTGTAAAAATATTATTGTGCAATCTTACTTTGAGTCCTTAAAATATTAGTAAATAAGTTTTTAGTTTATAAATATATTTTATAACTATTTTTAGTAATTTTTAAAAATATTCTCGAGTCTTAGATAATATATCTGTTAAGGTTTATTAATTTTTAAATTTTTATTTATTTTTAGTGTATTTTGCGTGTTTAATTATAAAAAAATATTTTTAAAATTATTGTCAAATAATTAATTTTAATGTGTTTGTTAATTGTAGATTTAAAATCTCGAGAAAAAATGAAACAAAACTGCACAAAATAAGGCAAAAAGGGACCTCAAATGTATAAGAAATATAAAAAGAAATTAAAAATCAGAGAAGGATATGTGGCGTTCTCTGGACTGTCCGTTCAAACTGCCGAATGATTCTCAACCGTCCGCATGTCGCCAGCTGTTAGTCACTCCCTTCAGAAAAGCTACAGATCCTGTGTAGAGGTCTCCACATGAGTGCATCTTCTCAATCGCCAGATCCTCGTGTGAAGACTGATCTAATAGTCGTCAGTAGTCTTACCTTTTAGCAGCTGTTCCACGCCAACTGTCTTCAATCTGCCCATTCTTCAGCTCGTTCTCGCGTATCCGACGCTTTATATCGCCTCCTCACCCGTGCTGTTCTGCTCCGTCTCGCAGCGTATAACGCATTAAATCTTGCACAGTGAACGGAAGCTAACGTGTAATGTTGTTTGAGATATGTCTAAGTCATTTTTCCTTTTTTTTTTAAAAAAAAGGGGCTAACTCCAAAAAAACTGGCTTTAAATTGATTGCTTGAATTGGGTTGCAAAACTTCTTTTTAAGCTCGTAAATCGAATCACCCGAACCAATCCAGCTCAAAATTTAGTCTAACTCGAAACTCAGATTTTTTGGAATTGTTTCAAAAAGAGGAAGCCAAATAGTATACTTGGGATAAAAATTAGTAAATAATATCATATGTTTTTAAAATATGTAATCAATGATATATTGTGAGAACTTGAGAAAGCTTTTACCGAGAACAAATATCTCAAAACATCCTCCCTTGTTCTCCTCCCCATCTCCTCTTTTCTCTTTGAGGACTTCGGCAGCTGTTAGAAAATAGGATATTTTTCTAAAAATATGATATTTTTTGACAATATCGCAGAACATGATTCACACAGTGATATCAATGACAGTTAAAATATACAATATTTATATAAAAATATTATATTTTTGTATAATTATAAAAAATTATTTACAACGTCACAAAACCATTGAGGGTTAAAAGGTACAATATTTCTTTATCAATACAATAGTAAATATAATACGTCGTGATGACGTTGCCAAGCAGTATTTATATTAAAATATTTTATTTTTATGTAAATATAAAAATTATTGATGACTTCTATATATAATATTCCCTAGGTTGTAAAAACAAACAAACAAACAAACATACCTGAAAAATTTCCATGGCAAAAAACACAGGAAAAACATCTGCCAAGCACAAAAGAAATACCAAAACGAAAAACTAATAACACTTTTTCTTTCTTCTTTTTTTTTTTTCTAGATGTTTTACCAATTGATTCATTTTTTTTTTCTTTCTTTCGTTAATCAGTCTCTCAATCTCTCTCGTCAGTCCAAATCTCACCTTGCCATCATCATTAGACAACAACCTTGGTCTACCAGAGATCGCGAACGAAGGTGATCTTGTGATCGTGTAAGATCATAGATCGCATGAGCCTCCATGAGCCACAGCCACCTCCGTCAGCTCACGACCACTAGGAGGAGATCGGTTTTGTTGCATGGTCGAATCTGAAACAAATGGAGCCTCAACCACCGCACTAAGAAAGCCTCTGTTAAAGCTTGAGATCTTCCCCAGAACCTCCTCAAATTGGTCTCAATCTCGCAGAAGGAACTCCATCTTTTTCAAGATCTCGTCATGGAGCGGTGTCTACAAGGAGAGCATTGTCAATTCTTGCGCTCATCGTCGAAGATGAAAATAGTCTACGTGATTCTAGATCTAGTCGCGATATCATAGAAGGAAACTCTGGTATCATCAACATCTCGACATAGGGTGGTGCGAACAAGAAGATCGGAAGAGAAGGAGAGAGGGGAAGAGAAAAAAATATAAGAAAAAAATTAGATTTGTTTTTGAAATATGGGTATTTTTGGTTTTTAGCAGGTTTAACGACATTACTTATTTTAAACATCCTATTTTTTTTTTTCTTTTAAATTCCTGACATCTTTTACTAAAGAATTAACAAAATTTGATATTCTCTAGAATTTCTCTTTGTTTAACACAACCCAATATTTTAGTAGGCTGAGGACTTTGACCCAGCCCAAAAGAAGCCTTTGGGTCCACCAACCTAAACGAGGGTTCAATTTGAGAAATCCACTTTTATGGCTTTGTTTTTCTATTACTTTCAAAGAATATAAAGTCATAATATTTTGTACTAGAATTAAGCAAATAAGTATTATTTAAAATTTTTTTGATCTTTTTACTATGAGTAGTTGCATTTATTAAAAGGAAAATAAATAAATGATAAATAAATAAATAAATAAACAAAACAGTGGAACCCATTAATAATAATAATAATAATAAGCAAAATCATTTTTATCCACATAGGGTTATAATTTCGCTACTTACAAAACTATAAGCCTTGGTCTAATATGTAATGTATTTTTTAAATTAAGTGTCACTATTTAGTTAATAGCTCGATTATAATATCATAGATTAAATATGATTGCTTTAATAATATAGAGATGCCACTACCTTCCTAGCAAATGGCAGATCATGTTGTGCTAATCGCGCCTTGACAACTTTAACGCCGGCTCAAAGGGGAGAGAAGAAAAAAAAGCCAAAAAAAGAGGATAGATAAATAAGAGAAAAAGATTTGGGAGTTTCAAAATTTGAAACAAAATTTTTTATTAAAAAAAGCAAGTGGTATTTTCTTATTCAACATTTCTAAAAATGTGAACTTATTTTTCTAATTAAATGTAATAACATTTGTTTCACAGATTTCAACTATTATTCGAATATATAAATATATATATATTTAGAATCACTATTTTAAATATCTTTTGCTACAATATTTTTACTAACAAAATTTTATAAATTTATGTTCAAATCTATGACCCAACTATCAGAGTATCCACACACCCAAAAAAAAAAAAATCCCCCAAAAATTGAAACTTCCTACATTTCCTTTGCTAGGGTTTCCCTTTTTCCTTCTTTGCATAAGTGTGTACCTTCTCTTAGGATGGTCATGGGGCCGAAGTCTGACGCTGTCTTTGAATGGTTCTCTAGACTTATGGCCCCTTAAGGGTATGGCCTAAAATCATGGCGTCGTTTTCTCTAGTGGTGGAGTTATTCGCTTGGGCTTTAGGGGATGTTCATGGCTTTACTGGAGGGGGCTTTGTTGCAGGTGGGCTAGGCTTTCTCTGGTGGTTATCCTTGGCGGCATGGTTGTGCAACAAACAGATATGGTGGAAAAGAGACTTCTTGCTCCATATGTTGGAGGCTTTGAATGAGTTTCTGCTGGTATTTCTTTAGCCTCGACCAGAATATGAAGCCATGGTGGTGTCGTTTTCTTAGGTTGGTGGAGGAAGACAACGAAAATTCGATTGGGATCTCCATTAGTTTTCTGACAGGTTCACGGAGTTCTCGTCTTTGTTCGACAATGGCCAAATTATCACTGGTGTTCATCATCAAAATTGTGTCTTATCTATTTGTTTTTGCTTTGTGTTTATCAGATAAAACTCGACGGTGTTTTTGCCGTTCAGAGGTAGGTTATTTTTCTTTGTTTTATTGGTTTGTCATTAAAATAACAAAGTTGGTATCCTTACATCCGATTTTAGTTTATTTATCTCGCCCTTGTTATCGATGGAAAGTGTATAGGTGTCCAGCTAGACCTTCGTCTAGACTGTGTCATATGTTCTTTTAGCAAGGAGGATTTGACTTCGATCAATTGGTCTTTTCCATCAATCGTAGTGGGCTTTCGAAACGAGCCTTTGATGTGCTCTATTGTATATGCCAAGCAGGCTTTTTTCCTTTAAGTCTTAATACTTGAATTTAGTTCCCGTACTTCATTTATCTTTATCAGTGGATCCAATTTATATTTAAGGTCTGATTCTTTCTTATATAATTATGTTTGTACTTGTTTTAATTTAAATGAAAGTTTCCAATTTAAAAAAAAAAAACAAAAAAAACAAAATCTATGACCTAACCGAACGGAGTGGTATTTGTGGACGGATCGTATTGGGTTATGCTAACGGAGTCTCCAAACCGCCCCACTAAGGCACGCAATTTCTAAGCTGCGCTGCGTTTTGACTCCCACTGAGTCAGCAAGCGAAACGGACTGTTCGCAATTGACACCTCGTGTACTCCATGGTTAGTCATTCCTCTCTTCTTCTCCTAATTTTGGACAAGCCTGCGGGTCTCTCTCTTCCAGTATCTTTTATCTACTGTGTTATTTTCAAATCTTAACCAGGTTCTTCTTTTAACCTCTTTTTAGATAAATTTCTCTCCGTTTTGGCCTTTTTGGTTTAATTTTTTCGTTTAGGATACAAATTTAGGCGCTTTCTAGTATTGGGAATTTGTTTTTTTCCGAGATTTGGGAAAATTTCGCTCTTTTTGTTATCCTTTTTGGTTTATGTCTGAAATGTCGAATTTATCTGTTTAATCATATTGGATCTTAAGTTCCTCGCTCTATACAGGAAAGCATGAATTTTTTTAGGAAAGATATAGAACTTAGAAGATAAATATTGCTTTTGTGGGCGGAGATTTTTTCCTTTTTTTTAGTGCTTGAGAATTGAAGAAGAGAGTATCTATTTAGATGGGATTGATTAAGAAGTCTAGATAGAATTGAAAAGAATTCTAAAGTTATTTTGTGATTGGTAATTCTGAAAAAGGGTAGCTCATAATGGAAGAAATAGAGCCAGAAATGGGGAAGAGATGAAGCTTGTAACTTGTAATGTATTTAAGCAAACATTTTTTTTTGGGCTGTATACTGTCATTTCTAATAAAACATAAAGAAAATGGGGAATTCTACCATGGGGCATCCCAATATTGGATTATTGACTACAACTGTCCTATTTAAATCAAGCGGCAGCCGCTTACTCTCTCTCAGGTATTCAAACCTTTTGTCATATGCACAACCGGATTTGAATCCTACAGTATTGATCAATAGTCTTATAGGAGTCCTATGGTGGGGTCAACCCCACCGCCTTTTTTTTTTTTTTTTAACCAAGGATAATGCTTTACATTTCTTTATATACACGTTGGGATAAGATAAGGTCATATTTGTTTTGTATTCTACGAATCGTTAATTGATCTGGTGTGTAGAAATCCAGCACCTATACGATGTTTGTCGTGCTCAAAATGTCACCACATTAGACTTGCAAGTGCTGCTTCACATTATAGGATGTTATAAATATTTTATATAGTTGGAGAAATTTCTGAGAGGAATAAAAACATCTTCTGAAACTCATTCTTTTCTATAGTTACCTTAAGAAAGGTTTTCTTCGTTATCCTTTAAGAACCTAAATTAGTGAAACTGAAGCCATGGTCCCATGTGTACTGGTACATACTTTACACAGCTCAATGTTTTGAAGATTAGGTAAGTTGTGGGAGTTTCCCATATCTTTTATATAATCAGAGAGGTACTAATGAAAAGAAATGGTTACATGGTTGTTCTGGTATGCTTTGTTATGATGAATGGGTGGTTTGTTGATTTGTTGGTTTGATCAATATCCTCTCTTTTGACTCATTTTCAAGAATTGGGTTTGTTCTTCTACCAATGCCTGGTTATACTGATTCGACCAATAAGAATCCAATCTTTCATAGTGAGAAGCTGCCTACTATTGAGCAAGACGCCCGTGGTTTGTGTCATGGTCATTGTTGATGCTTACCGTGATCCGGCGTCGGATCAACACCACGTACGGCTGCGCACAGTCCGACTCTCCTTTGATCCGCTTTTGCCTGGCTCAGTTGAACTTGAACAGCTACAGGTCGCTGATCGGGATGTACATATTATGGAGGTATCACCGGGACACCGAGATGCTGCTGGAAGCTTTCAAGCAAGTGTGCAAGATGAAGAAGCTTCCTCGGCAGTCCGGTTGGTACTACGTCACCGACTTCCGGAAACATTTTATCTTGGGCAACCCCGACTCGGATAAATTTTGGAAGTACGAATGGTTCTACGTCGGGGGAAATTATCTAGCCCGAGCCGGTGAGACCGTGTCTGCAGACCAACGCGTGCCGAGGTCGTTCGAGCAAGGGCATGTGTGGACCAAACGGCCTTGGGCGCCGAGCTGCGTAATCAGGGCGGTCGAAGACCTGTTCGGAAAGTCGGAGTCGACCAGGCAGCAGTCCTTCCTTCTCAGGAAGGAAACTTTATCCGGTTATGGCTAGTTCGGAGAACCCAACAGAATAAATCCTCAAACTATCCGCCCTGCTTGGGATTTCGGGCAGGTTACTATTGCTCGGCTTGGTGCCGTTGACGTCCCGGGACCAAGTACTTCCCAATCCGGGTGGTCGACGAGTGAGCCTTCATCGTCCAGTTTCGAGGACTCGTCGAGTGGCTCCTTCAATGCGGGGCCACCCGTAGCCGACGAGGACCTCGAGGACGTGATTCGGCTCCTGTACCCGTCCCGCCAGCTCCGGATCGGAGGTCAGCTCTGAGTTTTTTTTTTTTTTGTGCTGACCTTATTCTGACTTGGGGTTCTGTTGTGCAGCAATGTCTTCGCGGCCAAGCTCCGTTGTCGATAGACGGGCTCTGATGGAGAGCCTAAGAAAACAAAAGGGCAAGGCCGTCGAAACCGGGAGGAAGCGTAAGCGGACTCCCAGGCCTGAGTTTCCCCCTCACCCCGAGAAGGTTTCCACATCAGTCCAAGTACTGCCACCTTCGCCTCAGCCGACCAGGGATGCGCAGGAAGTGACGCCCGTCGACGACACGACAGGAGGCTCGTCCGAGGATCCACAGAGAAGGCGCCCGAACTACCGCGGCATCACCCTCGAACGTCTCGGGGATGTGATGCCTCAGGACGACTTTTTCATGAACATCCGTGGGGAGGACTTCTAGAGCCTCTATAATACGGCCTTCCGAGCCGCTGCCACCGTAAGTATTCGTCCAAACCGAGCATTTAAATTCCTTCTTTATCATGCCGCCGAGCACTGACGTCTTGTTTCCTGCAGACAAGTGCTATTCTACACATGGTCCACTCCTTCGGGATGAAAGACATCCATAAGGAGAAGGAGATGCACAAGAAAACCTTCCTTAAGAAGTTGGATGCTGACAAGAAGCTCGGTGCTAAGAACATTGAGTTAGACCAAGCCAAGGAGTCTCTTTCTCAGGCCTAGGAGGAAGCCCAGAAGGCTAAGGCCGAGGCCGAAGAGGCTTTGAGGCAGGCTAGGGAGGCGAAGGATGAAGCTGCACGGCTTAAAAGGCAGCTGGCATCCCTATAGGCCGAGCACCAGCACTTTGTGGATGAGCTTCTAGGACATCTGGCCCGAGCGGTGGATGAGTTTAAGGCATCCCGGAATACGTCGATCTCTACTATTACGGCATGACTGACCTTTGCGAACACCTAATCGGGCAGCACCCCGAGACAGAGGGCTTCGATTGGTCGTTGATTGTCGAGCCCGATCAAGGCGTTACCCAGCAATAACAGGGCGAGGAGAAGGTCGTCGTGGTCGATGGCGATGACGATGGGGATGGGCAGAGCACAGCCGGTGGCGGAGGCGAGGAAGACATGGCTGGGGGCGAAACCCAGGCTTAGCTGATTTTTGTTTTTTTTTTTTACTTGTCCGGACTCGGAAGGTGTCCGGTTAATTGTACCTCCCTTATAAATAAAAATTTACGTCCCGTTCTTCTTTTTTCGGATTGTTGAATGCGTTTTTGCTCTAAAATATTTTCCAAGTGCGAGTGTCCTCGGATTAATGTGTTTTCGTTTCGACGCGAGAGGTTCTTCGGAGATACGGTTACAGCTTTGAATTGCCGAGTGACCATGTACCTCAGTCTTCGGGATTGGAGCAGAAAGCTTCACATTTCCAAGTTAGATGCTCCTCGGGGAGGATTCCTGGTTGGGACCCAGTTCCATCTCGATAGCCATCGAGTTATCCGAGTAGTTATCCCTGTCCGTTCAGTTAGTCTGAGCGAGGTTTGGGTTTCCGATCTTGGCCAATGTGATGCTCCTCGGGGAGGATTCCTGGTTGGGACCCAATTCCATCTCGATAGCCATCGAGTTATCCGAATAGTTATCCCTGTTCGCTCGGTTAGTCTGAGCGAAGTTTAGGTTTCCGATCTCGGCCGGGCAGAGCACAAAACAGCGTGTGGCTACCCTTACCATGTTGCCCCCTTAGACTTGTTTAAGTTTTTTCTTTTGAACTTTGCAAGTGTAGGACTCGTCGGGCAGGCTGTTGTGCCAAGCAACTTGTTGGGTTGTTTGTACGGCGACAGATCTAAGGTCGGTATGCCGACCAGCCTCTCTGCCTAATGGACAAGAATAGCTCTCCCTCGTCGGGAGTTATTATCTTGTCCTCCGAGCTAAAGTTACGGCGTTCTTTTCTAGATCCACATTTCCTTTAAACGCATTGCTCAAGTGAAATAGTATAGGAAAGTTGTATTCTATTGATGTGATATGTACATACATTTTTATAGCCCTATTGAGTAGGTCTAGTTACAAAAGAATTCTAGCCAGATGTCAAAAAAGGGGTTTCTGGCTCTGAATTTAGCAAAAGAATCTTTTCAAAAGCTCGGCATTCTAAGGATGTCCGAGCCGATTTCCTTCCATGTCAGATAATATGTATGTGCCCGGTTGTACGATGTCATCGGCCCTAAATGGATCTTCCCACTTTAGACCAAAGGACCCGAGGCGGGGCTGTTGGACCGTGACCTTCTTCAGTACCAAGTCTCCAACCTTAAAGCTTATGGACTGGACTCTCTTGTTGTAATACCGAGCTACTACTTGATTTCGGCCTGCTTTACGAACCGCCGCCCGGTTTCTTTTTTCTTCAAGTAGATCGAGCTCGGTTATCATCGACCTCAAGTTGAGAGTCTTCTCGTATTGTTCAATTCTGAAGCTAGGCAACCCTACTTCGGCTGGGATGACAGCCTCTGCTCCGTATACGAGGGAGAATGGTGTTTCTCCGGTCGCCGTCCGGGCAGTTGTTCGTTAGGCCCAGAGCCCTTGTGAGAGCTCATCAATCCATGCGCCTTTGAGCCCTTCGAGCTTTTTTTTCAGGTTGTCTTTAATTGTTTTATTCACGGTCTCGACCTAGCCGTTATTTTGTGGATAGCTCGGGGAGGAGAAAACTTTCCTAATGCCGAGCCTTTCGCATAGACGGAGGAGACCCGAAGATTCAAACTGTTTGGCGTTATCGGTCACAATCGTATGCGGGATTCCAAACCGGCAAATAATGTTCTTCCACACGAAGTTGGTGCACTTGGCTTCAGTCACGTTGGTACAATGTTCAACTTCTATCCACTTTGTAAGATAGTCTATGGCCACGATACAGTACTTGAATTGTGATCGGGCCGACGGGAGGGGTCCGATCAAGTCGATGGCCCATTTTACAAACGGCTAAGCCGAGGTCACTGAAGTGAGCGGCTCGACGTGAGACCCGAGCATTCTGGCAATTTGTTGGCATTTGAGGCATTTTCTAGCAAAATCCCTGCAGTCCTGCTACATGGTCGGCCAGTAGTAGCCCTGACGAAGGCACTTTTGGGCTAAAGAGCGCCCCCCGGAGTGGTTGCCGCATAGGCTTTCGTGGATTTCTCTCATTAGATACTCAGCCTCCTTGGGATCCAAGCATCTTAAACATGGTGTGATGTAGTCTCGCCGGTATAATTTTTCACTGATCATTGAATACTGGACCGAGCCGTTACGTACCCGACGTGCTTCTTCTCGGTCGTCGGGTAATTCGGCTGTGGTCAGGTATCAGATGATCGGGTCCATCCACGTAGTCCTGGGCTCTTCGGCTATGCCTATGACTTCCTTAATGACGCTCAGCTTGACAAGTCTTTCAATGGGGACCAAAGTTAAATCACTTCGGTCCAAGCCGGAAGCAAATCGGGCAAGGGCGTCGGCTTCCGCGTTCTCTGACCGGGGGATCTGCTTGAAAGAGTAAGACTTAAATTGTCTGAGCAGTTGTTTCACTTCTTGCAAGTATGCAGCCATGGAGTCTGCTCGGGCCTGAAATCCTCCAGTGACCTTCTGAACCACAAGCATTGAGTCACTGTGGATGGTGATGCGGTTTACCCCGAGATCTCGGGCGATCCGAAGCCCGGCCAAGAGAGCTTCGTATTCTGCCTCATTGTTGGAGGCCTTGAAGTCAAACCGGAGGGCATAGATGACCTTATAACCGTCTGGGCTGGTTAAGATCAGCCCAGCGCCTGACCCATCGACGCAAGAAGATCCGTCGACGTGCAGTTTCCAGTCCGGCTCCAGGGAAAGACTATCCTCACTGCAACTGGGTGCGTCAGACACTTTGATGGGTGACTTCTCAACAAGCGGAGTCGCCTGTTTGGCGTCTGTGAATTCTGCAATGAATTCTGCTAGAGCTTGAGCTTTGATGGCTGTCCTTGGCACGAAATGCACATCGTACTGGCCGAGCTCTACCGACCAGTTGGCCATACGGCCCGAAATCTCTGGACTCTGAAGTACCTGCCGAAGAGAAAATTTGATCGGGACGTTGATGGTATGGCCTTGGTAGTACGGTCGCAACTTCCGGACCGAAGTGATTAAGGCAAAAGCCAACTTCTCCAGTGGCGGGTATCGCTTCTCGGCGCCTTGGAATGCATGGCTTGTGTAATAAACCGGCCTTTGAACTCCATCCTCGTCTCGGACTAAGACCGAGTTGACGACTTTCTCTGACACGGCTAAATACGCGGTTAGAGTTTTGTCGGACAAAGGTTTGGACAGGAGCGGGGGTGTGGCTAAGTAGGTCTTCAGGCTTTGAAAAGCTTCCTCACACTCCCTACTCCACTCAAACCTCCCCTTGAGTGCCTTAAAAAATGGGTGGCACTTGTCGGTAGCCCAAGAGACAAACCTTGACAAGGCTGCTACCATGCTAGTGAGCCGTTGTACGCCTTTTGTTGTCCGAGGAGAACGTATATCAATAATCGTCTGGGCCTTTGCCGGGTTAACCTCGATGCCTCGTTGATTAACCAAAAATCTGAGGAATTTGCCTGAGTTCACACCAAACGCATATTTCGTCTAGTTGAGTTTCGTCTCATATTTTCGGAGAATGTCGAAGCTTGCTTGGATGTCGGCCATGTGTTCTTCTGCTCGGACAGACTTTACTAGCATGTTGTCCACGTAGACCTCCATAGTTTTCTCGATCAGCCGAGCAAACATCTTATTGACAAGGCGTTGGTATGTAGCTCTGGTATTCTTCAAGCCGAAAGACATCACCACGTGGTCGGTAACGAAGGTAGTTTTCACTTGATCTTCCTCGGCCATCTTTATCTGATTATACCCGGAGTACGCGTCAATAAAGCTCAGGAGCTCATGGCCGGCAGTGGCATCAACAAGCTGATCTATCCAAGGAAGTGGAAAACAATCTTTTGGGCAGGCCTTGTTGAGATCGGTATAGTCAATGCAGACCCGCCATTTGCCGTTCGCCTTTTTGACGAGGACGACATTTGCTAACCATTCCGGATACTTGACTTCTCTGATAAATCTAGCCCTGAGGAGCTTATGGACTTCTTCGGTTATTGCAGCATACCTTTCCGGGTTAAAAGTCCTTCTTTTCTGTATCACCGGCCTGTGGCTAGGTTGGACATTGAGTCGATGGCTAATGATGCTCGGGTCAATGCCATGCATGTCCTCATGAGACCACGCAAAAATGTCCCGATATTCGGTAAGGAGCCTTTCCAGGTCGGCCCAGATCTCAGGTCTCAGCTGGGATCCAAGTTAGACAGTGTGTTTCGGCCTCTCAGGGTCTAGGGAGAACATCACCAGATCCTTGATCGGTGTGGCTCTTACCTCTTCCTCGGGCAATCTAGGGTCTAAGTCTACCAACATCTTGGGTGTCGGGTTGGCTGGAAGATCCGTTTCGTCAATCAAATAGATGACTGAGATGCCTTGGTGCAGAGCTGTGGCTGCTCTCACGGCACTGGCGTAACAAGCTCGGGAATCCATCTAGGACGAGCGGACCACTCCGACACCGCCATCCGTGGGGAATTTCATGGCCAGGTGATACATAGAGACTATCGCCTTTAGGGCGTTCAGTGTTGGATGGCCGATGATGATGTTATATTGGGAGGGTTTGTCGACGACCAAAAAGTCAACAACCCGAGTAACCCGAGCTGCTTCTTCTCCAAAGGTCACGGGCAAGCCAACCTTCCCTACTGCTCAAACACATTCTCCTGCAAAGCCATAAAGTGGGGTCCGAATTGGTACCAAATGGGCTTTAATTTGTCAAAGGCTTACTTGAAGAGGATGTCAGCCGAACTGCCGTTGTCGATTAGAACACGCCGAACTATGTTGTTGGCGATGGACAATTCGCACACTAGGGCGCCATTGTGCGGGTGTATCAATCGGTCTGCTTCCTCTTCGGTAAACGTAATTGGTGTATCCTCTTGGCGACATATCTTGTTAATATGCTCGGATATGTTTATAAATTCACCCCGCTCTATCAGTCGAGCTTTTCTGACATATGACCATCGCCCACTCGACGTGTCCCCGGTTACAGGTCCTCCGAATATCGTGTGAACAATATTCGGGGGATCCGATGTGTTCCTAGCGTCGGTTCTGGGGCGTTTCTGTATGTCTCGGCTTGACGAACCATTCCTTCCCAAGGTGGACCCCGGGGTTATAACCTGCTCAACAAACTCTTGCAAATGGCCTTCTCGGACCAACCTTTCGATTTGGTCCTTCAGTTGGATGCATTCGCGAGTACTATGCCCCACATCCTTATGAAATTCGCAAAACCTTGATTGATTTCGCTTTACCTTGCTCCCCCAGAGCTTGGGTGGTGGTGTTAGCAAATTCTTGCCACTTACCTGGGCGAGCACCTCGCCGATGGTCGCCACTAACGGTGTGTAGCTTTGAAATTTACCGGTCGGCCCCTTTGGCTTCTCGGATTCTTCTCTTTCTTCTGCTTCTTGCTCTGCTCGACGCCGCCTTGTTCCGACGTTTTCTTATGTTTCTTATCCTTTTTTGTTCCGCTTGGGCCGGCTTCTTTCCTACAGCTTTTCATGTATTCGGCAGCGTCGGCATGTCTCTGGGCATATCCGAGCATTTGCGAAAATGTGCTCGGCTGCTCGAAGGCTAGTGACCAGGTTAGTTTTTGTCTCGGAGACCCCCTACAAAAATGTGCTTGAGGGTTTCGTCTTCGATGTGCTTGACCTCGAGAGCTGCCCGGGTGAATCGGTTGATATAATCCCTAATGTTGTCGTCTCTTTGTTTGACAGCATACAGGTATGTAATTTCTTTCCTCCGCATTTTCGTCGTAGAGAATGCCGAAGAGAAGGCGTCGGCTGGCTGCCGAAGAGAAGGCGTCGGCTAGCTGCCGAAAAGAAGAAATAGATGATGGTTCGAGCCGTCGGAACCATTGCTGAGCAGAACCTGTTAGTGTTAGCGAGAAAGCTTTGCACATCGCTGCATCGCTAGCATTCTGCAGTAGCATGTGTCCTCGAAAGAGTTCAACATGCTCATCAGCGTTCGTTGTCCCGTCGTAGGACTTGATTTGCGGTACTTTGAACTTTGGCGGCATAGGGGCCTGCATTATATCATCTGGGAAGGGTGGATCCTGGGCTCCCGTCTCGTCTAGGTCAAATCGACAATTTTGAATTTCGTCGATCTGTCGCTGCAGTGCCCGGAACTGGCGGCTGTTAGTGTCTTCGGGCAGTTCAACCCGATAGGGTACTTCGCCCTTAGCACGGCCTCCAGCTCCATGCTGACGGTTCCGGTTTGCTCCCTAGGATCCGAGCCTGTCAAATACCGAGGCTCTAGAACCTTGTGGCGAGGGAGCGCGAGCTGCTTGGTGTCCAAGACGGCATTCCTGGACTAACCTGTTATTGGCCGAGATGCCGCTAGTGGATTCTCTAGACTGCTCGGAGTGGGCTTCTTCACGGTCGGCTGTGCTTCACTCTATCCGACCTCCAGCCTGGTCAGCCTGGGCCGGAGGCGGGAGAGCTGGTGCAGCCTGGCGCTGAGCCTGCTGCGCGAGCTGTTGCGTTAGGATCCTAACCGCGTTTGTGAGTTCCCAGATCGGGTCTTGAGCGGCCGGGGCCTTTGTCGGCTCAGCCCTGGCCGTGCTTCCCTACGCCCTGGATCGGGACCTCGCAGTCCGGGGACGGCCCTTAGGCCTACCCATGTTCGGTTGCCTATTTCTTGCATCGCCCGACCCCTCCTGTCGGGCCGAATCGTCTCTGACGTTTCCTCGAGTCATCATCTTGGGCGTTAGAGGTGATATAGCTGACGTTTGGGTGAAGGCGTAGGCGCCTTCCTTCTAGCGCCAAAATGTTGATGCTTACCGTGATCTAGCGTCGGATCAACACCATGTGCGGCTGCGCACTGTCCGGCCCTCCTTCTAGCGCAAAAATGCTGATGCTTACCGTGATCCGGCGTCGGATCAATACCACGTGCGGCTGCGCACGGTCCGAGACTTCTTCTTCCCACCTAACTGGCTGCCGTCCTTTGCCGAGCAAACCCTGCCTTGAGCATCAGAGAGCCCTTGTCTGTTGACTAACCTTTCTATTGCCTCCGAAGCGTCCCTCCTCTTGTGGCAGGTACGCCCGACCGAGCAGAGGCGGATCGAAGGAGAGTCAGGACCGTGCGCAGCCGTACATGGTGTTGATCCGACGCCGGATCACGGTAAGCATCAACAGTCATCACAACCAAGTGGCTTGAAGCTGAAAGGGAATTCCAGGCGTTAGTGAGTTTGGATGTTGATTATCTTGGAGCACTCGGCCAAGCTTCTTAGCAAGGTTCTTCAATGCTTAGTGCTTGCTCATGATCTTGAAAGTGTGTGATATTTTTGGTTCTTGTTGAGACTAGTTAATTTTAGAATATGGGTTATAATTTGAGAGGTACTAATGGAAAAAAAATGTTACATGGTCGTTCTGTTATGATGAATGGGTTTGTTGATTTGTTTCTTTGATTGTCAGTAGTCTTCCCTTTTGATTTGTTGGTTTTAATGACTTTATAAAGGAATCTCAGATATGTTTTCTGAAGTGGAACTGCTAAGGGATGTGACGGTCCATGCTGAAAACTTCAAGAGCAATAGACTTGTTTCCCAGCCTGAGAGTTTCATTGTGTCGCAGCTTTTGGAGGACTTATTGAGCGAGAAGGTAAGCAAGGGTCACGGCTACTTTCTTGCAGGTAACTGGCCTGAAGAAAATTGGCAGAGGGAAGATTATCAAAGAGTCGGGGGATGTGTTGTTCCCGGTGGTCTTCAACTGTCGCACGTTCCTACCATATGCAGGTGAGATCTTACAGGGAATTGTCTACAGCGTATATAGGGTTGGGGTTTTGTTGAGATGTGGACCCATCAAAATAGCCTTTCTTTCAGCTACAAAAATGCCTGGCTATCAATACGTTCATGGTCGATCACCGCCCGACCAGAAATGCAGTCATGATAGAAAGCCTCTCTTTGTTAGTAATGAGTTTGCAAAGATAGAGAATGGTGTTGTAGTTTGTTTCAAGGTGTTGGCGGTTAGATGGTTTGAGAATTGGGGAAATATGAAGAATGAGTTTGGCATGCTTGCCACATTGGAAGGCGATGCCCTTGGTCCCGTTTCATTGTCTGGGTCTTCTTAGTTAAATCTGTAAACATTTGATTACCAAAAAACCTTTTTTTTTTTAAATTATTTTTACTTTGCTATGTTCTTAGTTTGCATAATCAAGATGAGTTCAATTTACCCTCTTGTTTCTCTTCATAAAATAGAGAGTTCATAATAATCTTTGCTTTAGTCAAAGAAGTTGGAATCTATGATGGTGTAAATTAGGATGGGTACTATTCTTCAAGTCCGGTAATCTATTCACCCAAATTACATTTTTTGTTGCTCTGTAAATTAACTTAATTTTTCGACGGATATGTAGTTAAATACCAGTTATCTTTCCCTCTGATTTATTTACTGTCTAAAGAGTGCATGAATGATAGATACCTAAACTGTAATAGTCCATTAATTTTATCTGAATTAAACTATTGTGGTCCATGTTCTCCCTTTTCTAATGCGTTAAACAGTACTTGTAACATGCATGTAATATGCACCCTAACTGTTCTTTTCCCCTTGCTTTTTGAAGTTCAACAAGTTTCACCCTTTATATATATATATATATTACTCAAACAGCATCGAAATATACATTTTTTGAAACGTTAATAAGAAATAGTGTAAATTTTACGAATTCAGCTCGAACTATGGTATGTGTCAGTATGCCTCTTGAACTTTAAAGTAAATATATGGTGCCTCTTAAACTATAATATTTTTTCAAATTCACCCTTTAAACTTTGAAATATAATGGCTAAATAGTTTTGGATGAAGTTGTTGAATTTCGTTTGATTTAAGATTAAATATAATACTTAGAGGTTAATATGAGTGTCTTTTTCATTTTAAATGACCTAATTAGGTACCAAACTCTTGTATATTATATTTTTAGAGTACATGTTGAAAAGCAAAAAAGGGAAAAAAGTAGAGAATATATCGTAATTCAAATTGATTGTTTAAGGGGTTTTGAATAAACAAATAAATTTATCCTTTTATGAGAATAACAAGCAGTATTTTATTAAAAAAATGACACGTTTTAAAATTCAAGAGTGAATACATTGTAGTATTATAGTTCAAAGGTATAACATATATGTTTTAAAGTTTAGGTGCATTTTGACACAAGTAACGTATTTCAAGAGGAATTCATAAAATTTGTCTTGACAAATAATTTTACATCTTATAGGGTGTATAGTACATTGGTTTAAATTAATTGATTTT
The DNA here is from genome assembly GCA_025403435.1 of Artocarpus heterophyllus. Classification (NCBI taxonomy): domain Eukaryota; kingdom Viridiplantae; phylum Streptophyta; class Magnoliopsida; order Rosales; family Moraceae; genus Artocarpus; species Artocarpus heterophyllus. Next base: position 8,500,193 of record CM046341.1, read on the forward strand.
AACCAAAAATAGTATAAAGCTTTAACATGTTATAATATGTTATTGTCTAAAGTTCTTATGTGTTGCAATGTTTAAACCACAAGTTTTTGTTTCCCAAACACAAGGTTAATCACGAAAATTCACTAGGTCTTGCTTCACCTAAATCCAACTCCTATATTTTTCATCAGCATGCAATATGTTCTTAACACACACGCCCCAACGTGATAGTGATGAAGAAAAATACACCAAAATGGGTATTAGATACTGTTTTTTTTTTCTTTTAATTTAATAGAGTTTTCAAGTATAAGAATCTTTGGGTGGGGAGGGCTTAACGAGGATGGCAATTGAGAAAACTACATAAGATGTCCCCAAAATGATACACTTGTTAAAACTAACCTCTTTTTTTGACTTTTTAAAACTAATTTTATTTTTTTAAATATTAAATATACATTTACTTTCTTTTATCAAAAATTAAGAGGGTGTTTAATAGTGGTGAAAACTACTTAATTTTTATCACAATTTTAATTATAAACAGTATTTTTACATGCTACAATAACAATAAAAAAAATACTATAATAAAAATAATTTCTACCACTGATTTTCATTGTCTTTTTAAACACCCTATAAAAACCTAATTTTCTCTTACAGTTGGCTCTCTCTCCTCTCCTTCTCAGCCAAACAGTCTCTCTCTCCTCTCCTCCTCTCGTCTTTCTTCACTATCTCTCTCCTCTCTTTCTCTATTGTCTCTCTCCTCTCTTTATTTCAGATTCCCCTGCTCTCTCTCGCCTTTATTTATCTATGCCTCCTTCGCTCTCTCTCTTCTCTACCATCATCACTTCTTGTCAGACTACCAACAATCCGATCTACGCCTTGATCACCGCTACGAAGTAGTCCGGCAACAGGAGCTGCCAAGAACTCGTGATCCGCATGATCGAAGAAGTCATGATTCTCTCTATCGCTCTAGACGACGACGCCTCCTCTGTCGATCTCTCCTAGCTTCACAAGAGTCTTCAATGTTATGATCAAAGATCTCTGTCGTTTAACAGCGCACACCTTTTCCACGAGCTATTTCTCTCTGGAGGAAGCTCTGATGTCAGTTATTGTTTCTGATTTAAGCCTGAAATTCCATGGTCCTTTCGATGAAATTTACAAAGATGTTTAGTTTTCTCATTTGCGTTTCTTTCGTTTTTGGTATAGTTCTAGATCTTAAGACTGTAAATGTTAGGGTTTTAAGTAGGACAGACCCGTATGAGATTAGGGAAGTGGAGGTACGGAATTTTCTCTTACTTTATTTTTAATATTTTCTTTTATATACGTTCAAAATGGTCTAAATTTTGCTTAAAAAAATGTCAACAACCTTATTTTATAGCGGAGACAACAATGCCTAGAAGAATTGGTTTTGATTTCAATGGAGCATCCATATCTTTCAATGTCTTAGATGAGTACCTATTTGGTTGAATTTTTTGTACCTGGTTGTATCTGTTTGAATTTTTGCTTTGTATTTGCTTTTTGTTTGATTTTCTTGTTGTATTTTTGTTTTTATTCTTTGTTTGAAGATTTGTGGAATTTTTGGTTTTGTCCCGGCGGTTCCAGGACAAAACCCGTCGGTTTTGACTAGTACTAAGATAGAACCTATGTTAAAATTTGACGGGTTTTAGAATGGACTTGACGGGTTCAAGGGGAACTTGGCGGGTTTTAGAATGGACTTGATAGGTTCAAGGGGGTTTCGTATGAGGCAATAAAAAAGGAGGGTAACTTAAAATTTTAATAAATTACTAAATTTTAATAAAAGGGTAATTTTAATAAGCAGTTTTTTAAAGGATATTTTTAATAAGTTTGGACATTTGAGGAGTGTTCTTGTAAGTTATCCATGGGAGTTTTACTCATTACCCATGACCGCTTAACTCTAACGAGACGAGCTAAACCTGAACCTGACTTGCTTTGGAAATGGGCTGTATATGGGTTTAGCAATTCCTCCTTTATATAGAACTATAGTTTATTTTTAGTATAATACATATGCATTATAATTTATAATAGGAGAAGCAGAGAAGTAACACGTTTATAGCAAAGGAATAAAAATTAATAGCAAAATTTTAAAGAGTGGAAATTAATAGCATATTTGGTTTTTAAACTTTTCGATTTTTCGAAAACACCCATGCGTCTCCCCACTTGATGGTCTTCTTAAGCGCTAATGGCAACCGCCAAGCACGAGGCTTTCATTTAGACAAGGATAACACCGTGAGGCTCAAACTCGGAAGGGGACAACAACGCGACACTCAGACTCGAACAATGCATGTCAATCTAGGACTTAGATGAGGATGGCGAGCGTGAGGCATGGACTCTGATGGCGAGCGTGCAACAGAGGTTCTTGTCAAAAATGGAGACATCTTGACGATGACTTTCATTACGAGGAGGAGCTCATGAGCTTAACTAGTGGTAGACGTTGGCAGCGATGGGAGATCTCTCCACATTGTGATAGGAGATCATGCCAAGCTGCGATGGGAGATCACTATGCTTCGTCGTCGTTGTTGTTGGTGTTGCCGTCGTAGAGCCACCGTCATTGAAGAGAAGGGGAGAGAGATGAGAGGAAATGGTTCTAATTTAGGGTTTAGAGTTTCTTAACTTGGGATTGGTGAATTTGGGATAATATTAGAAAACCACGTGCCTAAAACTAGCAAATTTTAAAAATTGCTATTAATTAACATTTTAATTAATGATATTATATTATTTACTTTTATTAGTTTTGAAAATTTGTTATTTAAAATCATTTCTCAATAACATATCATGTGATTTTTGGTTGTTAATTTATGTGATGTATGATTTTTGAAGGGTATTTGGAAAAATTAGTTCTAATTAAAATTTTTAGTTACTGTAGTATAAAGTTTTCATATGCTACATTAATTAGAAAAAAGTGAGTTACAATGTGAATCTCATACATGTTATGGTTTTTAGTTCAAATGTTTTAGTTCTAACTATATTTTCGAAACACTCTACGATATCTTTTAACCGTCTTTTTATCAGCCTCCCCCAAATCGGCAACCCGCCCTTACAACTTGTTTGGTAGGAAGGATTGATGGGTGGATGGAAAGGAATGGAAGGAGAGGAGTGAAAAGAAGGACTAAATCATGTGTTTGGTTGGAAGGAGATGGGGATGGAGAGGAGATGTAAGAGGATGAGCAATCCACTTGAGCCCACAAAATTGCATCTCTCCTCCCTTGGACAGACCAAGCAGCAAAAAAAGAATAGCGTGAAAAAACTATTATATCCTTCAATATTTATGGTGCGTATAAACAATACGATAATACAATAATCTTGCAAATAAAATTCAATCTATCATTCTCATTCTCTTTCTCTTTCTCTTTCTCTTTTCAATACCAAACAAAAGAATGATAACCTTTTCTTTTTTCCTCGTGTCTTACTAAACAATATTAAAAAAAGCTATAAGCCTTCCCATCCTTCTTACCCTACATCCTTCTAAATTTCTCTATCCCTTGCTCTCTATCCTTCCGACCACAGGAACGTAAATCCGACCCTTTGCTGGTAGTCCCTAGAATTGCCCGAAAGAGAAATAGAAAAAAAAGAAAAAGAAAAAGGAAAAAAGGGTCCGCTCGAGTAGAGAGCGTAAAAGACGTGCATAAATGTTATCAACATTTGGCAGGTGCTCTGCTCTTTGTGCTGACTCTCACTCTCTCTCCCTCCCCTTCTCTTTACCAACATTTTCTCGCCAACCAAACGCTTCTCTTCGATCTTCAAGTACGTTTCTTGGGCTCAGCCTTTCTCAGAAATCGCCATCATCCTTTCACTGAAAAACCGATTGCTAATCTTTTAACTCCGCTTCGAAGTTTCGCAATCACAGAGGTATGCTTTGATTCTCTGCCAGTTTTAGCCCTCGCGTTTTTGCCCATTCTCGAAATGTTTTGGAACACTAGATTTTGAGCTTGTTTTGCGTGGTGATTCTCTATGTCGATGCATTGTAAGGTTTTGCTTACTGATTTGATTTGTTGGTACTATGAAGCGGAAATTTTTTGTTGCTTCTTTTTTTCTTCCTGGTTAGGGTTAGGGTAAATTTTGTAAATTTCAGGTTGATTTTGGTGGTTTTATTCCCCTTTGAGTAAAATACATTTTGAAAATTTTGTCTATTGTTCATGTGATTCTGAGCAAAGATTTTTGTGGTCTGTTTCACTGTGGAGACAGATTGTCTTTTGCTCTTTTCTTTTTGCCTAAGTTGTAGCGAACAACATCTGTACAACCGAAGATTGTTAGGGAAAAGTTGATTTAAGTTGTATATATATTGATTATTTTTTATTCCATAAGAAAAATAGTGCTCTGAATATAAATGAAATGAAAAGTAAAACAAAGGGAAATTGGTTAGTCTTAGTGATTTTGGGTGTGTATATGTTATCAGTTTAGTTGATAAACTTGGATTGCAGTTTTCTTTAGGTAGTTTCGTAGCCGTGAGGTGTAATGGACAAAGAAAATGGTGGATACTTTGCGAACAGGCAATAAAATGTTCTTCTTTTTCATTTCGGCAACAGCAATATGATGCTAACTTTGTTCACGTCTCAAGAATGAGTTTTTAGAATTCATTGTTTAGATGGTCAAATGCATTGTCTAAAAGTGTAGGACACATTTATAGGTGCTATATTTTGTTTGTTCAATACGAGTGCGTCTGAAATATACATCTTTGACTAAGATTGGCGCTTTGATTGATGGCATTTGGCTGTTACTTCTAAATTATGTTCAGCTTTTCTGTGCTTTTTTGAGACAGGTATCAAGGGTAAGAGCCATGTTTCTTAAAGTGCAATTGCCCTGGAATGTGGTGATTCCTGCCGAGAGCCTTGACACAAATGGATTGATGCTCCAAAAATCCATTGTGATCCGCCTGATGGATGAATTTGCTGCTAAGAGGGCAACCAAAGATCTGGGCTACTTTCTCGCCGTTACCACTTTGGATAACGTAGGAGAGGGAAAGGTTAGGCAGCAGACTGGGGATGTGCTGTTCCCGGTTCTTTTCGGTAGTGTTACATTCAAGATATTCAGGGGAGAGGTACTTGAGGGGGTTGTTCACAAAGTGCTGAAGCATGGAGTTTTCTTGAGATGTGGGCCGATTGAAAACTTATATCTTTCGTTCAACAAAATGCCTGGTTATACTTATTCAGCTGGTGAGAACCCAATCTTTCACAACGAGAAGGCGCCTACAATTGAGAAAGACGTTGTGGTTCGAGTCATGGTCATTGCCACCAAGTGGCTTGAAGCGGAAAGGGAATTTCAGGCGTTGGTCAGTTTGGATGGCGATTATCTCGGAGCACTCGGCCCTGTTTCTTAGCAAGGTTCTTCTATGCTTGTTCACGATCTTGAAAGTGTGTTGATATTTTTGGATTCTTGTTGAGACTGTTTAACTCTTAGAATACGGGTTATCCATTAGCGTCTGGTTCTGTACTTAAAAAGTGCTCTTGCTCAGTTCTCTTAACATTCCGAGTTGTCGGGGCTCAGAACCAACATATATTTTACCATGAGAGGCAACTACTGATTTCCTAAAGCTGTTCATGTAGTATTAGTAGATTAGCAAATTTGAAGTTGGTCTCCCAACAAGAAAGCCTCCTTGCATCATCCAGACAATCGAACTACGCTGAACAGTAGTTACTAGTTACATTGGCCGTTAAAAAAAAAAAGGTAGTTTTTAACTTTTCAATTAGAACTGGTTCATTATGATTAGCTCCTATAGCTTTATATATGCATGTTGAAAATAATTTCACTCTTATCTCTAATATTTTCATCCACACTGTACCGTTGATGATTACCGCTGCTCCCTGCCCAGCTTTATGCCCGTCAAATGCTTGCTTCATCTCCTCATTTCTGCAACATGTGAGTTTCCCTTGGACGGTTAAAACTTAATTCTAGACGCATTGTTTGTAGAGCCAAGGCATGTATTATTTGCACTGATATAAGTTTTATTTATTGATAAACTTACCTTATGACCCCAGATTTTCCTGATTATCTTTGCCCAATTAGCACGTAGATATGCAGGACCTAGCGACGTGCCAATTTTATATGTGCGTCTCCATTGCAACCGACTACTGGTAACACTCGTGTATCCGCTTGAGATAAGATTTGCTATCTTATTTTTTTGTCTCATTGATTGTCCCTTCAATTAAATTTTGAAACATTAGTAAATTTTTTAATTACTTTTAATATTTAGATATTATTTATATGTTTAGGTTGTTGAGTTTAAATAATACATCAAAATTTAATTGAGAGGGGCAACCAAAGAGGTAGAAAAATAGGATAACATATCTGATTTCGTATCAGCTTATACTGCACTACTGTGGTTCTGACACTTACTTCAAAAGAAGGCAAAAAAACGAAAAAAAGAATAGAGATGTCTACAGTAGGACCTGAGAAAATACACTGTTGATAAAGTTATGTTTTTTTCCCGTCAGATCTACACTATATATGTAAAGCTGTTTATTGGGTATAATTTTTATTTTGACGTGATTTTGACTAAACAGTAAAAAAATTATCATTTTGGTCCCTCTTAGTTTAACACTTCAAGTTGGTGTCCGTGTACTATTATTGTTACTTTTTTCTTTTTTAAATTAACATTGAGCCTTGTATTACTCGAAATTACAACCTTATCCCACAAATTTAATGCTTTGGCTTCAATTTTGCCCCGCGAATGTTTTATATACAGCGTAAAAGATAATGAAAGGATCATCATACCCTCAAGAAAACTATTTTTTTGGTCACCAGAACAAACTACTTCCGCAGTGTTTTCAAAATAATAATAATATGATAACAATTCGTACAGAGATTTCTCCATGTTCACAAGTGTGTGTGTGTGTGTATATATACATATAAGTGTACAGATATATGTGGCGATATCATATATATTAAATATATATATGCCTGCATACTTTGAATGCACCATATCATCCCCTCGCAAGCATTCGACCCACCCTTTTTGAATCCGTTGATCCATGTCACAGTATTGTGCAAATAAATATAAAAAACGACTTGCATACTTTCCAGCACAACCCAACCAGAAAGGCAAAAAATGACAGGCCAATTACGCAAGTGGCAATGGCAAGGGCGAGGGATGGTGCTAAAACCGCATACGTGCAGGTGATGAACGCAATCACCATCGGCAGCATAGGAAGCATCGTCAGATAATAAGACGTTATTTAAGAAGTTTAGCTTACCTCTCATGTCATCCCCCACGTTTATGAAAAGCTGGAGAGAATCATAGCTATGGTGTTTGTTATAATGAACGCTTGAAACGCATTGTTTCGCCTCATTATTGACGTGCCGTCATCGCTGCTAACGTAGCCCCCTCGCATGGTAAAACCTGCTGCGAAGGTCATGGTGGCGATGAGTGTTGCCGCTACCGTGGTAGATTGTTGAAATTTCTTAACATCCCGGTCTTCCAGATTTGCATCGGTTCTTCTAATTGTGCTTCCAGATCTTTGTCTATGTCGATCCTTGGTGCTACGGTGCCATCTAACGTTAAACGTCTGAACAAACGCCAACGCATACTCCAGGGAAACTGTGTGCACATTAATATTTATGAAGTTTCAATGCTACAAATTATTAGTAGTAACCAAGAAATATTAGCTACCTACCACTACGACCGAAAAACTGAAAAGCTTCATTTAAATTGAAAATTGAAAATTGTCAAACCAAGCGCTTGGGAAATTGAAAACAAGGTGGCATGTGATTGAAAAAATTAGGTTCGTACATTGTAAAAATACTTGTTAAAACATGCGGAAAAAATACTTATCCGGGCCGTTGGGAAAAAAAAAAAAACACTATCTGCAAAGAAAAATGTTTTGGAGAAAAGTTATTTAATAATAATAGATTAGGGGAAAAATTTTAATAAGGGAAATTTAAAAGCAAAAAAAAAAAAAAAAAAAAGAACAAATTGATTGAAATGCATGTTTCAATACAATTATGTGAGTGAAAAATGTTTGAGTAGGAGCATATGTGAGAGATTATTTCAACATGAGTAAATCACAAAACTTGTATTTATGGGACAAATAATAGTTTAGAGTGCCGACGAGAAGGGGAAAAAAACATATGTAAGTAGTGAGTTGTTAGAGAAGAATAACTACAGTGGGGCAAATAGGAAAAAAAATATTTTGAGGATTACTCTTGAGAAAATACTAATTTAGAGTTTATAGAAAAATTATTAAATATTAGAGACACGTAGGCTAAAGAGAGGATGCATTTGAGAAAAATTATTTTGCTAACTATAATTTGACATTAGTGAAATCCTTCCATGGTCCGTGGTCTTTTCCCTTCATATCATTGTCCGTTTATTTGTATGGTTTTATATTTTTGCAATATTTTTTTACTGTAGTAATAAAATGTTATTTAGTTTTTCTATGCATACAAAAAGATTTTAATTACTCAAAAAAAAAAAACGATATTTTTTAAATCCTCTGTCAGGTCTCATATATACCACGAAAAATAATGGTACAAGATAAACGACTTTACCTTCTCAGCGTTCGCAGCAATGTCGCACGCATTTTGGCTTTTCTTGTTGAAGGCCATCTTATCCACCCCTCTGGGGTGAGAAACCAAAGCTTCTGGGATCTCTACGTAGCCAAGTGCCGTGGCAAAATGAAGAGGCGTGTTTCCTTCAATATCTTTTCCATTTAAATGATTACTTAATGAAAGGTCATTCTGGATGACCTTTACTGCTAAGATTTTAATGCTTTTAACAGCAAAGTGAAGAGCATTCCATATTCTATGATCGACCATTTCGCCACAATCGGGCAACTTGATAGGATTTTCGACATCTTCTTGTGGTCGCCATTGGAGGCTGCAATGTGAAGAGGTGTCCTGCCTTTTCTATCCTTTATGTAGGCTGCATCTTTATCCTTTGTCAACAAATCTTCTACAGTTGACATAAAACTCTGGTGTACTGCAAAGTAGGGGTGTTATTTGGTTAAAAACCGTCGGTTTTGTTTGATTCGGTTACCGATCGCAAATGTCGGTTTTTGAAATTGGCAAACCGAAACCGCACCGCATATTAGAGTAGTTGTCGGTTAACCGAATGTTTCGATTCGGTCGGTTCGGTTCGGTTCGGTCGGTTTTCAGCATATGAAAATCTAATGGGATACAGAAAGCGTACTATCAGTTTACCACATTTTGTTTTATTTTTTTGGTTAAAGAATTGTTAAAATAGTACAATGTATCGTATATTATTTGGGTTCTTTTTGAAAATATGCTAAAAAGAATACTATAAGAGCGATTAACATTTACAATTTGTCATGCCACTTATGTTGAAATCATTAAAAATCTTAGAGAATAATATATATTTATTTGAGTTTTTTTAATTGTTTCAATCTTCATGAAATCAACAAACTTTACTTCAAATTCAATTATGTTTATGTGTAAAAATATTATATTCTGTCGGTTCGGTTTCAAACCGAACCGAATTTTTAAAACCGAAACAGAACTGTCCAGTAAATGGACGGTTCGGTTGGCCGAACCGAAAGTATTCGGTTTGTACGAAACTGAATTTTTGACTTTTTTGTCGGTCGATTTTTCGATTAGTTTTGGTCGGTTTCGGTTTTTTTGTACAGCCCTACTGCAAAGTGAAGTTGAACCCAACCTCCCGCGTCTGCTTGTTTGGTTAGATGTCCCTTTTTTTTTTTTAATAAAATTTTCCCTCTCATTGCTAAAAAAATTACAATATGTCAGGGTTTAAGAATGAAATGCACCATATATACTCTATATAGGTCTCGCTATATGTTTTTTTTTTTTTTTTAACACATTACATGTTTATAAATTTCAGATCATCTAAAAAACATATCAGAATCAAATAATGTTAAAATCTAGCGTTTTGAAGTGTACAATATGGATAAGTTAAACTTTTGCCCTTTGAAGAATTGTGTCCTTTCTGTTTTGTAACTTTTATTACATAAAAATAACTTACAATTCAGTCTATTCTTTAAGTGACGTTTCTAATTGTTAATTATATATGCATGCAATTGTAACATAATGCTTAGCTTGAGCATACTAGTGAGAAAAATGTTACGAATATCAACTCTAATCTCAACTCATGTCTCAATTTTTAAGTTGTCATGTTTTTATTAGTAAGTGTTTAAAAGACTACAACTACATTAATAACAACTTAAGAGTTGACATAAAAGTTAAAATTAAAGTTATTATTGTAATGTCTAAAAAATTTATTAGCTTAAATCCATAATTTAATTCAGATTTAAATAGTAAATTTTCTTAATATATATATATATATATATTGGTAGAAAAAGAGAAATTTTTTTTTAGAAGAAGGGAAAACTTTTATTTAAATATACATAATGTTAAAATTGTAAAATATATAAATATATATATATATAAGGTTTCGAATTAATAAATTAAGAATTCTTCAGTCATCGATTTAAAACCTTTAAATTAATATTTTTTCTAATTTAAAATCAATTTAAAACTCTCGCTAATCTAATCTAAAATCTTCAAATCAGATTGAGTTGGGCGAAAATCACATATTCATGGATTTCATTGACACTCCTATTCTCTTTTGCTTAAGGGTTTTTTTTTTTCCCTTGTTTCCAATCTATCTCGGGCTGTGCGCGGAAGCAAAGAAGGAGGTCCCTTGGTCTATTACGGCTGGCAATATTAGTATCGCCTCAGATGTTGCGTCAGCCAGCAAAGCAAGAGGAGCAGATAGAGCTTCTGACGCACACGAACAGTTGGCGAGCTGTAATTGGCGGGTAGAGACCTGGGGTGCCTGTCGGAGTGAACTTAGGTGGAGCGCGAGGGTGCACGGAAATGAACTAGGCCACGACACATGAGATCCAACTCGGCGCTAAGTGGATCTGACGCACGAAGGACAAGCGGCGAGCTTGCGTTGGACGGAGAGTTGCTGCTTGCTGAGACGATGCTCCTTTGTTGGGCATGTATCACACGTGGGTATCTGAGCCGTTCCATCAGCTGATCCGATGGTCAGAGACGCATCTTCGAGGGTATTGGCCTTCGCGCGAGTGGTCATCTTCCTGGCACATTTGAAATTTGAATTTTTCATTTATTTTATGCAATTTTGACGCCTAATTTTCATATTTGCCATAATACGTACACAAATAAAGATAAAATAAAATAAACGTAAAGAAAATAATAATAAAAAACAAATCAAATCAAATTAACAAAAATAAAATAATATACATAAGAATAAGTAAAATTTTAAAAAAAATATTAAGAATAGAGCTAAAATATGTACATTAAAATGCATGAATAACTCTATTTTTTTTAAAGTTATCAATAGATAGTTCACATTTTTAAAGTGTTAAATTTAATCAAAATCGTTTGTTCCTACAGATATTATGGCTAATATTTTAAGGATGTTTGGGAGAAAATTTCAAACTATAAAGTTTGAACCACGTATATAGTAAGTGAAAGTTTTACATTGTAACATATTTTTGTTTTACTATAACATATAAGGAGCTTTATATTGTTTACGATTTAACTTTCTAGAGTCAAACCACTCTCCCAACTCTCAAACACCTTAATTATTCTATTCATTACTCACCAAAAAAATTGCCAAAAGAGGAAAAGGGATCGCTCAGTCGAAAGCATAAAAGAAGACGTGAATAAATTGTACCAACATTTTAGCAGCTGCTTTGCTACTTGTGCTGACTCTCACTCTCAATCTCTGTCTCTAATCAACATTTTCTTGACAACCAAACTCCTCACTTGGATCTCCAAAAACTTTTCTTGGGCTTAAGGATTCACCGGAATCGCTACTATTTCATCTTGGCGGAAACCGATTCTTAACCTTCTAACTCCACTTCGAAGTTTCGCAATCACAGTGGCATGCTTCAATTGTCTTCAAGTTTTAGCTCCCACGTTTTTTTCACCCTTTTCCGAAATGTTTTGTAACATCAGATTTGATCTTGTTTTGCATGGCGACTTTCTATGTCGATGCATTGTGAGGTTTGCTTACTGATTTGAATATGTTGAGATTTGCTTCTTGTTTCCAGATAGGGATAGGGTTAAATTTTGTAATTAATTTCAGGTTGATTTTTTGTGCTCTTTTCTTTTTTCTAAGTTGCTTGGACAGCGCATTTTGATTTTTTGCCTAATGTTCTGTGATTCTGAGAGAAGATTTTGGTGGTCCGTTTTTCTGCAGAGATAGAGTTTGGAGAATGATGGGCAGGTATGATTTTGGTGGGCTGTGATACATTTTGAAATCTCTTAACCATGTCAACGACAAAGATCCATTTTATTAGTATTTTGCAAATATGTTAATTAAAAGAAACAAATACCTTTCAGTATCCTTTAGTTTAATACTTTTCAAGTTGGTGTCTTTGTTCAGTTATTGCTATTTTTTTTTCTTTACCTTGGACCTTGTATTACTGGGAATTACAACCTTGTCCTACAAATTTGATGCTTTGGCTTCAATTTAGCCCCTCTAACCTTTTATTTACAATATAGAAGATAACGAAAAGACCGTCAAATCCTCAAGGAAAAATACTTTTTTTTTTTGTCACCAGACCAAACAAATTCTGCATAGTCTACTACTACTCCTACTATTAATAATAATAAAGGATATAGAGATAAATGACTTTTTAAAAAGTATTTTTAAAGTAAACGATCACAACTTTTTTAAATTAGACAAATGACTATTTATTATTAATAAACTCTGATAAACTCGACGTGTTTTTTAAACTTGATAAATTGGAGTTTATTAGAGTTTATCATTAATAAATAGTCATTTGCTTAATTTTAAAAGTTATAGTTTTTTATTTTAAAGAGGCCATTAGAAAGGCCACTTAACCTAATTTCTCTAATAATAATAAGGGATAGAGCCTGAAAAATTTGTGAGGGGTCAAATAATATACTAATATTGTCAGTAAAAATTAAGCGAGAGAGTTATAGAACTTTAAAGGGGTGAAACATAGTTTTTAGGGAAGGAACAAAATTTTAGAGGGTGGGCGGGGCAATGTAATCTTTATAAAATTTTATATACGACCTTGAAAGAAACAAGTCCAAAAATACGAACGCCTACCTTCATCCATATGTAACGCTGCCCCTCATAATAATAATAATTCGTATAGAGATTTCTCCATGTTCACAAATATATACATCTATAAGCACAAATATATTTAGTGATATTAAATATATTTTATACATATATGCATATATACACGCATGTATGAATGCACCATATCATCCCCTCCCAATCATTCCACTCGATTACGAGATGTATTTATTTATTTATTTTTCACGGTTGACACCCCCAATTGAATCCGTTGATCAATTTCATAGTACTGAGCTAAACAAACACCAAAATTGAAAAAAGGAAATAAATTTTATAGTTACAAATATTATACCTCATCCACTACAGGTGGGTAAATTATTGTTCTCCAGCACAACCCGAACCAGAAGACAAAGAAAGACAGGCAGATTACGCAAGTGGCAACGGCAAGCGCGAGGGATGGTGCTAAAACCACAAACGTGCCGGTGATGAATGCCATCACCATCGCCATCATCGAAACCATCGTAAAAAGATAAGCCATTGCTAGGTAGATTCTCTTACCTTCCTCATCTTCCCTTACGTTTATGAAAAGCTGGATGAGTACGGAGATACTGGAGAGAACCATGGCCATGGTGTCTGCTATAATGAACGCTTGGAAAGCAGTGTTCTGCCTCATAACTGCTGTGCCGCGGAGTGCCACGTTGTCGTCGTCGCTACTGACATAGCCCCCTGGCATGGTAAAACCTGCTGCGAACGTCATGGTGGCGATGATTGTTGCCGCTACCAGACTAGATTGTTGATATTTCTCAAAGTTAAAGCTGTCCTTCAGATTTTCACGGGCTTCATATGTTTTTTCTGTTTGTGATTCTTTTTTTTTGGAAGGAATTATTTGTGCTTCCAGATCTTCTTTGTCTTCATCAATTAATATTCTGGTTCCAATTAATACGTTTTCTGCTCTTAAACGTTCTAACAGAAGCTCACGATTCTGCGCACACATCATGAACATTTATGAAATGAGCTTTAATGTTGCAAACTATTCGTATTAATTAACAAAATATTAGCTACCACTAAGAAGAAAAATCGAAAAGCTTTGTTTAAATTGAAATTGAAAATTGTCAGGGTTAATTTTGTTTTGTAGTGAGTGGTATTTGTTCGACGTTAATATTTATCAGATTCATCGAAGTTGATAATGTACTTCCGTACATTTTTTTTGGTTAAGGAAAAATCTTACAACTACACATTTAGATGTTGGAAGAGATTATAGAGGATTGATACATACTTTTTTTTTTATAGTTATTTTTTAACTAATTGGGGTGGTGGATTTGAATTCTCCATCAACTAGAATTATTATCAACTTCAAAGCCAACCAGAACCAACTGAAATGGACGGACCAATTTTAGTCGGTAATCGGTCGATCCTCCCCTCCTTTTGGTCGGTCCTTGGTTTCCAAACATTGAGAAACTGAGAGGTCGGTCGTCAGACGAAAACAACTATTCGGTGTTAGCAACCCTCAACATAATGGTGAGTGTCAAATTATGGTTAGACTAATTCTAGGGATTACTGTTTCTTGTACTTTTTTTTTTGAATGCATCGAGATGTTTTCCCAAACCTAGATTTTCTTATTTAAGTGATCACACTTATTATTTATATTTTTGTAATATTTTTTTTGTTGTAATAACAAGATACCATTTTAGCATTTCTCTGCACAATTAAAGTTTTTTACCATTTGTTAGGTCTTCTATATGTATATATATATGGCACTTACCCCCTCAACGGTCATAGCAATGTCATACGCATTCTGGTTTTCCTTGTTGACGGCCATCTTATCCACCCCTCTAGTGAGAGAAATCAAAGCCTCTTGAATCTCTATAAAGCCAAGTCTTGTGGCAACATGGAGAGGCGTGTTTCCTTTAAAATCTTTTCCATTCAACAGATTACTTAATGAAGGGTTATTCAGGATTACTTTTACTGCTAAGATGCTATTGCTATTGACAGCAAAGTGAAGAGCGTTCCATCTTCTATGGTCGACCAATTCGCCACAATCGGGGCAACTTGAAAGGATTTCCGACATCATCTCGTGGTTGCCATTGGAGGCTGCAAGATGAAGAGGTATCCTGCCTTTTTTGTCCTTGATGTAGGCTGCATTTTTATCCTTTCTTAACAAGTCCTTTGCAATCGGCATAAAATTTAGGTGTACTGCAAAGTGAAGTGGAACCCAACCTCTGTCGTCTTCGTGTTTGGTTAGATGTCCCATTCTTTCTAAAATTTTCTCTGTCATGACTAAAGAAATACAAAAAGTTCAGAGCTTAAGGATGAAATTTACTATATCAATATCCGTCCCTTTGTTACAAGTTATTTTTAACACGTTCCACGTTTAAAAATTTCAGATCCCATGAAAAATATATCAAAATCTAATAGTTTGAAAATACGGTGCAATATGGATAAGTTAAAATTTGTAAGTTTTATTACGTAAAAATAACTAATAATTCAATAATATTTTCTATTTTTTTAAGAGAGAAGGAGGAAAATAGCATATTCATTATAATATTTTAGCAAAAGGTTTATTAAATAACAGAATACTCGAATTATATCTTTTTCACATGTATTAAGATATCCAAAATGCCCCACACTGAGCTCTCAAAAACAAAATGCCCCATAGTAAAAGTATAATTTCAGTTTTCTCTCAAATCTCTCCATCTCTCACTCACTCACTCTCTCTCTCGCTCCAAAAAAAAAAAAAAAAAAGGAAAAGAATATAACATGTTAAAGAAGAGATAGAGCAAGCCAAAAGCAAAGACAAGGTGGAAAATGCTAAAATTGGAAATGTCGATATGACAATTTGAAAAAGCCGAAATTGTAGTAAATAATATTTTTAGAAAAAAAATTGAGAAAGTAAATAGAAAATTTTAGAATATTTAAAATAAATAGATATTATTAAGGTAAATAAAAATTAACCATGTAAGATGTTATTTATTTTAAATATTTAAAAAAACTGGTATTTACTTTAAGTTAAAAAAAAAATCTGTTATTTACCGCTGTTTTTTGTATTGAAAAATGAAAAACTCAAACTCAAAGATCAATAAAGTCCAAAGGTAAAAGAGAATACTGATTTATCTATTGAGTGAGGGATTGAGGAGCACAAACAAGTAATTATGTCAGTGTAACACTTTTTTTTTAAGCTTTCAACACTGGTCTGTACAGGCTTCGTGCAAGTACTTAAATATTTTTTTGGTTGAACAGTATCCCTAATTTTACCCCTCTTAGAAATCCAACTATGGAGGTTCTAACCTTTTACCCTCCTTCCAACTACTGGATTATATATAGATATACTAAAAATAAAATAAGAGAAGTTGCAGTAAATAATATATTTTCAGAACTTATTAAAATAAATGGTAAGTTTTGAAAATATTTATAATAACTATTTACTCCGGTAAATAATTCTCATATAATTAAACTAGATGTCCTTAACACTAGTCGTTAAAAACCATCTAAAAAAAGAGTTGATTAAAAAAAAAAGGTTTAGTATTAGAGGCATAAAATACCTACCAGCACTGTTACTTATCACCGCCGCATGCAGCACGGTTCTTCCACGGGGGCCTCCGGTTGCCAGCGGCAACGAGCACTTCTCCAACATCAAGCTCACCAACTGCTCGTGCTTTCTCTCTGCCGCCATGTAAAGCGGCGTCTCCCCGTCCTTGTTGGCGACGTAGTACTCATGAAGCCCAGAACAATCTTCATCAACCAACACCCTCACAACCTCAACATGTCCAAACCGCACGGCCTCATGCAACGCCGTGTCCTTATCAAAGTTCCTCGTCCTCACCATCGCCTTTGCCGCTTCCTTACCGCTCTCAATATCATTATCATGGTGATCAGCCTTTGCTCGAGCGATGAGAAGCTTCACTATCCTTTCTTGGCCGTACCTTGCGGCCACGTGCAGCGGAATGTCTCCGCTGTTGTTGGCCCGACGGAGAAGCGCCGGATAGAGGTTAAGGATCTCTTCGACGAAGAAGGTTTCGTCAGTTGTGGAGGATGTGATGTGAATGTGGAGGACAGTGTTTTTTTCTGGAGTTAGTAGTCGGTGAAGTTGGAACTCGGACTCATTGGTTTTCTTGAAGGCTTCGATTTTGCCTTCCTTGGCGGCTTTGTAGAGATTGGGATCCATTATAATGGCTGACGACTAAGTAACTATTTTAGGAAAACTTTTACACTCCGGTTGAAAATAATTCTAAAAACAACTCTCTGCTATATAAACACGCTGGTTGGTGTAGATTCTTTCCTTAAAGGTGTAAAGAAAGGAAAACGTGATACAGGAAGCAAAGAAGGAGCCTCTGGAGTTTGGGAACATAGTTTATACCGAGAGTTTGAATCAAATTTCATGGGAGAGAACACTGAAACAAATATTTTCAACCCTAATTTCATGGTTTAAACACGTTTGAAAAGCCTCCTAATCTTTATTCCTAACCTTTTTCCTGTAGCTACGTAGTCTTTTTTTCATAAGAAAAGAGGATCAAAAAGTCTGAACTATTGAGAGTTTAATGGATTATTTCCGTTATTACCTTTCATCAATTTGTCTTAAATTTTGGGAAGATGTTGGCAAGGAAGGTTGTTCCTTACCTTCTTTATTTCTACCTCTCTCAATAGTGCTCAACTTGTATTGAATACAATAAATGCTCGGCTACAATCACTGCAAACTGTCATGATGAAAGGATAAACTCTCTTATTTTCATTGTTTTTTATTAGGATGTTTGACATTTTTAATTTCAACCAAGAGTTTTAGTTATTACAATATAAAACTCTTGCATACATGATACATGATAAAAAAAAGTTTTTAACCAAAATTAGCTCAAACCATTGATTCAAAACTAATGCTCTTAAATCATATTTCATATATTGTATTTTTAAATTTTCTATTTAAAATGTATTGTATTTTTGAATTTTCTATTTTTAAACTATTATTAGCACTTACTTCCTTTTTTAGGTTCCATGATGGCTATATGATTGTTTTTTTGGTTGTATAAACTTTATGTCTTCTTTCTTTTCCCAGGCTGTTTAATATGTGATTTTGTGTTGTTTAATTTAAAATGCAAGATTTATTTTGATATGTTTTCTAGATAGAAAAAGACATTGTATTGTTAGTTTTTTCCCACCATAGATATATTTTGTAGCAAATAGTAATGTACCAATATTAGCTACTTATTATTTCGTATAATTTATTTTTGGTTGGTTATTATTTCCTATAAGTTTATTTTATTAATGGGGTGTTTGGCAAGTTAGTTGGAGTCAATTAGTTCCAACTAACTATAGTATAAAGCTCTCAACAGTTACAGTAAAAAAGAAGAAGCAAAAGTTGCTATAGTATAACGTTATCACGTATTACAGTTTTCAAATAAAAATTTCAGTTAACCCAGACACCTATATCAAATCTATGCTTTATCTTAGTCAACTATTAGTTTTTGACCACTTAAGTAACAATGTTATCCTTTAAAATTTATCACTAGACCTTGCTCATTTTATATTTTACAACTAGTCAAAATTGTCCCTTAAGTTGTCAAAATCGATGTGATCGAGAGGTATTATAATTTAGGATTAATTACATAATTTTATTTCCTAGTTTCAACTACTTCTCAATTTGTCTATTTGTTTTTAGAAATTACAAAAGTATCATTTGAATAATAAAAAATTATTTCAATTTCATTCCTATTAATAAAAAAATTTAGACAAAATAACATAACTGCCTTTAAGTAATTATGAAAAGTATTTTATATGTTAAAAACATAAAAAATCCTAAAACATAACATTAAATTTCAAAAAAAAGGATTTTAAGAGCTCGTTTGGTTCGAGTATTTGAATAGAGTATTTGAATGAAGATTTAAATTTTTGTGAGAGAAAGTACGGTAGCAAAATAATTCAAACAGTGATTCGAACCACGAAACAAACGGGCTCTATTCGAGTATTTGAATAGAGTATTTGAATGAAGATTTAAATTTTTGTGAGAGAAAGTACGGTAGCAAAATAATTCAAACAGTGATTCGAACCACGAAACAAACGGGCTCTAAGTGTTATGACTTTTTAAATTTTAAACTATTTTTTAAAAAAATTTCTAAAGAAGAAACATATATTTCATAAACACATTAAGTTTAATTAAGGATTTTTTTATCTTATCTCTACATTTTTTTGGTTGAAAAAGTTTGCTAGTGATAAAATTAAAATAAGTCTTCAAATTCAAATGATACTTTTGTAGTTTCTAAAAATCGGGAGACAAATTGAGAAATAATAAAAATTAAGAGGTATAGTTACATAATTAACCCTATAATAAATTTAATATGAAATTAAATCCCAAAAGTACAAATGTTGAGAATATTTGAAATACATAAAATTCTGCAAAATAAAACATAACTACTTTTTTCACACACTTTTGCTGTTCAAATGCATCATAAATTGCTCTGTTGTGCGAGGAAAGATTAGAATTCAGAATATTTTCCAAAAAGGAAAATGTGGATAGAGAATCTGATTCACAAAGAACAAAAAGCAATATAACAAAAACTTTCAGGAGGCATTCAGAATATTTCGAGAAAAGGAAAATGTGGATAGAGAATCTGATTCACAAAGAACCAAGCATCATAACAAAAGTTTCAGAGAAGCAACCTGTGACAGTTACAAGTAAAGAATATGCTAGTTATTGCGCTTTATTATCACGGTAGGAATTAAAATATCGCCAAAACATGGAAAATGAGGATGCTGTGAATTTTGTGACAATTTATCGTTAAACGTTTAAATTTTGGTACGTTACTCTATTAATTTTTGTTTCTTGACAACTTTGATCCATCATGCTAGAGTTGATGGGCGATTTCAAAAATTTAATGTATAGGTTTTGATGACTTTTAATAGTAGCGATGAGAAAACTTTTGAATACAATGTAAACTATTTCTATAAAATTTTAAGTTATGACATGATAAACAAATGATTATCTTTGTTTTAAATTCTAGAAACTCATCATCAATTGTTTGGTCATAGACCAAAATTACGCAAAAAGAAGAAAGTTCATGAAATAATATTTTACAAATAAAAGTTCAGACTCCAAAGTACCATTATACTCATAATTTAGGGACTAACACTACTAATAACCCAAAATAAAAAAGAAAAGAAAATACATATGGGCCTAACAGGGTGGTGCTTCTAAATTTTAGGATGTACTTTAAATAATATCTACAATTTCATTTTCTTATAAATCTAGTCTAAAATCATGTGTATAATGACACTATAACCCTAGTTTCGGTCTTATAACTTTATGATAATTTTTTCTGAATGAAGAGATTTGCAATGATGAAATAAGCTTAGAACTTAAAAAGGTGACTGATGGTTATGTATAAAATGCAAATATACAAAAAGGGAAAAATGGAGACACAAATAATCAATTTTGAAAGAGAGGAATTATCGTAATGTTATAAAAACAAAACGGAACTTCTGAAATTGTGTTCACCACGTTGATGAACAAATTGAAGTTGTCCTGAATTTATTGGTCCTGTATAATGTGTGCATGAGTATTTGAACTGTATTTTATATATGGATGACTCAATCAAGGGACTCACTATATTATCATAGCAAACTCTTTTTCAAATAGCCTTACCCACATAAGATATATATATATTTTCTGAAAACATCATATACATTTTTAAGAGTGTAAGTACCAAAAAAAAGAAGGGGAAAAAATAGCTGAGAGTCTATGGTAGGATGCCTTCGCCAGGGATCCTAAAGGTGATTGTGGGCATAGAATTTAAATTAGATGATTGATATTGTAGTTGAAATTAAGACCTTGAGAGAATTTTTTACACTGCACGATTTAAATCTTTAGGTTAAATTTAACGGCAGTTATTCAATAAACTCGGTGTACTACGTTATCATATTCACACGATACACCTGTTATATAAAAGATTAATATATGTATAGTTTGTCTATGTAAACTTGATGTGATTATATTTCGCTTTCTTAGTGCGTTTCACATTCATTATTTTGTCAAATCACTATAAATCTCTACTTAAAATTTAGACTTGGATCATCTGTTCTCTTTTTCTATCTCTTTCTCTGTCCCACCAGTAAATCTTGGACACATCATTTAAGCACCAACTTATAGTTGACGGTTTTCCTCTCCATATATTTTCGTTTAGCCACATTCTCTCGGCTTTTAAGGTTTTTTTTTTTTTTTTTGAGGACGGCTTTTAAGGATCAAATTCTCTGTCCAATTTTGATGTCCCAAATGATATCTAATAAATTATCTTATGACATATTATTTAAAAAGTTTAAAATAATATCCAATTAAATTTTATATGCTTTTCATTACAATGACGTATCATAATATAATTAGTTGGGCATCATTTAAGATACCAAAAATTGAATTGATAATTTGAGTTTCTTTTAAGGTTTTAGTTGACCACACTTAAATATAATAAAAACTTAGCCTTTTTGTTTAGTATAGGGCCAACAGTAAAAGCATATATATATATATACATAATAATTATTTTTTTGTCTTCTTCTTTCCCAGTAACGTGATCTTCATCTGGAAAACCCGTCATCAGAAGCTTTATCTCCTTCTCATTCAGTTTCTACTCCACTCTTCGGCGTTGGCACCCACGTCCTCTTCTTTTGCCGTTTTCTTCACCTTCGCCGCCGTTCTCTTTCTCCTTCAAATCTACGGCGTGGCTGCCGCTGCCCCGCCTTGCGCTAGCTCCCAAGAGCCGTTGTTCATCGTCGTCTTCTTCAGTGCCAGAACAATTGGGCACTGTCTTTGAACTCCAGTACAATCTTTCTTCGGCCCTTGCACAAGTTTGATGACAAAATCTTTGTATGAGAAACGGTTTGACCTTCGATTTTGTTAGGAAACTGGGTTTTTAAGGTTTGCGTTTTGAACATTTTATTTGAGTTTTTTGGTTCGAATCAATAATCAATTGAAGGGCAATGGCAGATTTATGCAAAATAATAAAAGAGTAATTTTGCTTGAGATAATTATTGACATCTTCAAGGAAGATAATTAAAACCACTTAGAAAGATGACGTGGGTAAACGTTTATTAGAGGGACAGACAAATGAGACAGAAGATATCAGTTTTGAGCTATAACAATAAACTACTACTAATGAAGTATTAATTGTGAAGTTATACGAAGATTGTTAGAAGATTGTTAGAGTATAGTGACCCGAATTTAGTTAAGCCCGACTTGAAAAGCTCGCGGTGTAACAATTGTGGTGGAAGAACAAATATAGGATTTTTCATGTGATCTATAGCAGTAGCGGAGGGCCCAGGCTAATAGGCCCATTCTTGTAGTACATCACTGATCTTGTCGGGGTAATGGGAGCTCCACCTTCGCGGTATGAGACCTTTACATTTTAGGCTATTTAGTTTATCTTATGGGCCCATTAGGTCATATCATATATTAGGGTTTTGTTTATACCTATACATATATGCATTGTGTTAGCATTTGGTATTATCGATTTTTAGCCTCCCTAATTGTTGCTGTCTTGTAACCTTTTTCAAGTTTAGTGATTTTCTTCTCTTCTACCGATGGTTTTTTGTTTTTTGTCTTGGGTTTCTACGTAAATTTATGTGTGTTTTTGTTTTTTGTTTCTATCGCATTATTTTTGTAACAAAGGTTAAAAAATACCAACACTAATAGTTATTAAGGTGGAGTGTTGAGAACATGAACATCCACACTAATAAATTAATTCATTCATGATACTTCAATTTTTTTGGGTAGTAAATTTGACTAAAACTAATTTAGAGCAATGTAATCAGAGTAATCTATAAGCTAAAAATTAATCAATGTAATTATCAATTTTCAAAACTTAAGACAATGTTACTGACAAGAGATACTACAATGTTAATAGTTGTTGTTGTTGTTGCTGTTACTATTATTTTAGAAATGGGGGTATGTTTGAAAATGATGCCGGTTAGGTGAAGAGCAAATTGAAATAAGAAAAACATACTCCGGAACTTATTGTAATTTGAAAACGATATGGTGCCAGAGAAGCAATACTTCAACATTCTCGTGTTTCTCTTCATATCATAAATCTTGCATGTGAAGTCGGTTCCTTTCTATGATTCACATATAGTTAATAATTGTTTCATGTTTTCGGCCTTTTTATGAATCACGTTGATAGTGAAGCATTGAAAAAGAAATAAAGAAACCATTTGACTCACCATTTTAAAATGCAAATAATGGAATTGAATATTTCTTCGTTTCCTTTTTTTTTGAATATATATATTTCCTATATTAAACTATTATTATTCGTTTTTATCTACTTCATTTTATAAAGATAAAATTGTTTTTAAATGTTGCATTTTTAAAAATTTTTGTAATTAAGAAAAAGGTAATAAATTACATTTTTTTAAGACAATATCTTATATTAGAGGACAATTATGAGTTAGTCCATTTGTGTAACTAAGAAATGAGACAAAGGAGTGGAGGGTTGCCACCAACTAGTTTAAAAGCCTTAGACTTGAGCATATGCCCATTGCCCACATTCAGAGAAGGCACAAACTCGTAGCTGAATAATGTATAAATTTGTTGTTTGTTCATGAGTGCCTGCGCCTGTCGTTTCAATTTTTTATTACTAATTGCCATACAATTTTTTTATTACGCAAGTGTCAACGGCAAGCTCGAGCGATGGTGCTAAAACCGCAAACGTGCCGGTGACGAATGCGATCAGCATCGCCATCATAGAAAGCATCGTCAGAATAAACGCCGTTTGTTGGTAGTTCCACACACGAGTAGTGTCGTCTAAGGACTGCGCGCTTATGCAAAGCTGGAAGAAAACGGAGAAACTGGAGAAAACCATGGCTATGGTGTCTGTTATGATGAACGCTTGAAAAGCAGCTTTTTGCCTCAGAACAGCGGTGCCACGGATCGGACCAACAGTCACTGCTGACGTAGCCCCCTGGCAACGTAAAACCCGCTGTGAAGGTCACGGTGGCGATGAGTGTTGCCATTACGAGCATAGACTCTTTAACATCATTCATAATTTTCATAAATTCGAGCCTCCATGTTTGTTAAGTTCTTTGACTTGTTTTTCTAGTTCTTCTCTTTTTTCTTTTCGATCATCTTCATCAGTATAGATCGATACTCTTGTGCCACGAACCACGCGTTCTTTTGGTAAAAATTCCAACGTTTGAAAGTTTTTCTGCGGGCACATCAATGTTATTTGTGAATGGTTTCAATGTCACAAATTATTAGAACTAATTAAAAAAATATTAGCGGCCTACTACACCCCATCATGACTCCTAAGTGAAAAGTTCTATTTCCCTCCCCAAGTTCAAGAAAAAAAAAAGTGAAAAACTTCTAGGCCGTTTGAGAATATAGGGTTAGAACTATTACTATTATGGTTTGAATGTTCACAAACCTTCTATTTATTGATTTATTTAAAGAAAAAAGCTTTATTTAAATTGCAAATTTTCAAACCAAGTGCTAGAGAAATTGTGCGGTAGGGGCTAGGGAGATAAAGGAAATACGTGGGGGAATCCTCTGTCCTTCCATTTTTTTCCCCCAATCTTCTTGAAAAATCTTTCGGTTTGGTTCAATCGCTGTGTGTTTCTGTGTACTTTCTCTCTCTCTAGACTCATAATTTTCGTTCAAAGCTCCAAAATCATTCTAGAGGATTGAAAAAAATTAATTGTTTGAGGGAAAAAATAAAGACTGAAATATATATCAATATGAGAATCATTATCTTATGAGTTACAGAATCACACTATCAACCGATTGAATTACGTTTTGAGGAGTTTTTGTTTGTTAGCTAAAAATATTGTCTTTTCTATTTGATCCTTAAAAAAAAAAATACTTTGATACATAATCTTTTTTTTCTTATTTAATCATTTTTTTGATCCTCTAAAATGTTATATTGACAATTGTCTTATTGTTTAAGTACTCTCAGTGACTTTTATTTCAAATCTTGCGTATGTGTTATTTCTAACTTAGTCTTTCATATAAGATTTTTTTTTCCTGAAAAATAGTTATTATAAACTGAAAAATATATATGACAAGTTTAGAAAATATTACAAATGTGAAGGGTGCTTATATCCGATATTATCTAAAGAAAGAGAAATAAGATAGATGAAAAAAGGAAAAAAAAAAAGCCTCAAGAAAACAAAATGCATGGAATGCAAAATATAAAGGTAAACTAATTTTGTAATAAAAATTAAAAATGTGGCCAATAATATAATGCTTGATTTTTATAGAAAAGTGAGATGGCAAGTGACTAGAAGTAAAGATAGAAAAATAGAAAGAAAGGAATAAAACAAGCACTAAAAAAAATAGATTTTTAACCACAATAGTTTTCAGCAAAACTTTTAGTCACAACAAAATATTGTCACTAATATGCATATGGTCACAAACTTTAGTTCAATTTTTATTGTGATTAAAAATTTTAACCATGAGGTTTTTAGTCATGAAATGTTTCCATGAATAAAAACTCCATGGCTCAAACTTTTAGTCACAACAAATATTAAACTAAAGTTTATGACTAATTGTACATTAATCGCAACATTTTGTTATGACTAAAAGTTTTACTAAAAATTATTGTGACTAAAAGACCAGGTTTTTTTTTTCTTTTTTTTTTTTTGTGAAGTTATCCTAGCATTTCACTTTCAGAATATTATGTTAAGTTTTTGCAGTGAGTGTTAACTGTTCAACGTCAATATTTGTCAGATTTCATCTAGTTAAAGTCTAATACTTCTATACGCACCATAAATCGGTAAACCTTGCTGTTACACATTCAAGTATTGGCAGAGATCATAGAAGATACATATGTACTTTTATTATTAATTTTCAATTTATTGGGAGGATGGCTTTGAATTCTAGACCAACTACAAGTATTATCAACTTCAAAACCAACAGGAAGAAATTGACATTGATCATGGACCAATTTTAATCGGGAATATGTCGATCCTCCCCTCCTCTCAGTCGGTCCTTGGTCTCCACATATTTGAGAAACCGAGGGTGTGGGTCAATGAATGACCGGACGAAAAACAATCAGTCGATATGGACAACCTTGGACATAAGGGCAAGGGTCAAATTTTGGTCGGACCAAGCCTGGAATTATTGTTTCTTTAGTTGTTATCTTACTGTTTCTTGTAAAGATTATTTCAAATCTTTCAAATTGCATATCACAGACTTTGGCAGACTTGTATTAGTAACATATTCAGTGCAATGAATGATTCTTTGGGTCCCCGTAGGGTGCAGAATTTTACTGGAACAACAACAAATAAAATTGTTATCATGTATCAACTAAGAACGCTACTAGTGTATTCTGAACATAAAATTTCTAAATTGAAAACAATTTGGAATGCCCACGCGAATGAAGTATACTGTTAGGATTTTTAATTCTATTTTTATTGGCATTTTAATAATCAAAAATATTATTTAAAGTAGTTCATTTTTTAGTTTGTTATATACCGGAATTTGGATTTAAAGTGATGATATTGTTTGAGTTTTAAATCCTGGTTTGGGCTGATAAGGTTAGTTTGGATAAGCTGTCGATCTTGTGCTTTAATTAGCTTGTAGATCAACTGTTCAAGTTGTTTCTTGAAGTTATTTGTCTGTTTTTGGGAGATTTTGCAAATCATGTTCACATATGACTGGCAATGTTTGTTTGCTAAAAGATAATGTTTTTTCCCATTTGAATTTATTTTAATTTGGTAGCTCAAAATGACGATTTTTTGCAGCTAATTTTCAAATTTTAAGCTAGATCATGATCTCAACTGACACTAGGTTAAGTTGAAAGCATCAAGACAAATTTTCATGCCTAGGCTTTGCTTATTTAAGTAGTCGCACTTATGACTGATGATTTTTAGAGCTAACAAGAGAGAAAAACCATAGGCTCCTCGGCTCTACCAATTTGCCTTTCAACCATGTTGTTGTTATGCATTCAACAATCTGGAGTAAGTCTAAGAAGAAGCCAAAGGCAGACTGTGACCACAGCTCGGAGTATGTAAGTTGGAGTGAAAGCAACCGGTAGACTTGGGGGTTGTGGGTTCTCCTTTGATGAAGTTTTCAGTAACTTATGATTCTAAACTCCTGTAACTAATTGGACGTCAATAAAATCCTTCTATTTATTTGGTGTGATTAGCACTTATGGTTTTTTCCCTTTTAAGTTTTGCACCAAGTTAAATAACTATGCCATCGTGTCATTTCCTTTTATGGTTATTCATTTGCAATATTTTTTAATTGGTGTAACAGGATATAGTTTTTGATCTATAAAACAAATCAAAACATACTATGGCATGATTAGAACACAGTCCTCCAGAAAATCAAGGAGTTATAAGATAGATACCCTTACCTTCAAAGTGATTCCAGCAATGTCATACACATTCCGGTTTTTCTTGTTGAAAGCCATCTTATCCACCCTTTTGGTGGAAGCAACCAAAGTCTTTTGACTCTCCGTGTGGCCAAGTGCAGTGCTAACATGGAGAGGCGTGTTTCCTTCAAAATCTTTTCCATTTAAAAGACTATTTAATGAAAGGGTCATCCAGGATTGCCCTTACTGCTGGGATTTTATTGGGTTCAACAGCAAAGTGAAGAGCATTCCATCTTCTATCGTCGACCAATTCACCGCAATCAGGGCAACTTGAAAGGATTTCTGACATTGTCTGAGCATTGCCGTTGGAGGCTGCAAGATGAAGAGGTGTCCTGCCTTTTTTGTCCTTAATGTAGGCTGCATCTTTATCCTTTCTTAACAAGTCCTTTACAATAGGCATAGAGCCCAGGCGTGCTGCAAAGTGAAGTGGAACCCAACCTCTGTCATCTGCTTTTTTGGTTAGATGTCCCATTCGTTTTAAAATTTGCTCTGTCATGGCTAATGAAATACAAAATGTTAGTGTTTAAAAATTAAATCTACTATATATATGCTTTATGGGTCTCTCTATCGTAAGCTTATTAATTTTTTTAGCACGTTGCATGAAATTTTTAATAAATCATCCATTTTAATTAAAAAAAAAGGGTATTTTAGACTTTAAAAAATCACCAATTTTCTAATAAAGGAACAGTTTTAATAAATAGTTTATTGAATGACATTTTTAATAAGTTAAAGCATTTTGGGAGACATTTATGCTCACAGATTTTACGGATCAAATTGTAATCTAATCTAAAACCTTCGAATTAAGATTTTCTCGATCTAGTATCACACTAAAACTCCTTCCAACCCAACCGATGGATTTCGTGGGCAGTCCCAATTTCCTCCTACTAAAAAAAAAATCTCTTCGAAAAAGCTAACTAGAAAAAGAGAAATATTAGAAGCTCATAAAAACGTAATTAATCTCAAACCTACCAGCGTTGCAGCTTATCACCGCCGCGTGCAGGACGGTTCTCCCACAAGGCCCACCAGTCTCCGGCAACAACGAGCACTTGTCCAACATCAAGCTCACCAACTCATCGTGCTCTCTCTCCGCTGCCATGTAAAGCGGCGTCTCCCCGTCCTTGTTGGCGCCGTAGTACTCATGAAGCCCAGAACAATCCTCATCAACCAACACCCTCACAACCTCAATATGTCCGAACCGCACCGCCTCTTGCAACGCCGTGTCCTCCACAAAGTTCCTCGTCCTCACCATTGCCTTCGCCGCTTCCTCACCACTCTCAATATCATTATCATGGTGATCAGCCTTTGCTCGAGCGATGAGAAGCTTCACTATCCTTTCGTGGCCGTACCTCGCCGCCAAGTGCAGCGGAATGTCTCCGCTGTTGTTGCGCTGAAGGAGAAGCGACGGACAGAGATTAAGGATCTCTTCGACGAAGAAGGTTTCGTCGGTTGCGGAGGATGTGATATGAATGTGGAGGACTGAGTTTTTGTCTGGAGTTAGTAGTTGGTGAAGTTGGATCTCGGAATCATTGGTTTTCTCGAAGACTTCGATTTTGCCTTCTTTGGCGGCTTTATAGAGATTGGGATCCATATTACAATGGCTGACGACTAAGCGGCTATTGTTGGAGAACTTTTACACGCTGGTTCAAAATAATACTAAAAACAACTCTGCTATATATATGCACAAATTGGTGGAGATTCTTTCCTTAAAGGTGTAAAAGAAAGGAAAACGTAATACAGGAAGCCAATAAGGAGTCTCTGGTTTCTTAGAACATAGATGAACTAAATTTGATTAGAAATTTAAATTTTATGGGAGCAAACAGTAAAACAAATATTTTCAATCGTAATTTTATGGTTTAAACACGTTTGAAAAGCCTCTTAATCTTTGTTCTTAATTAACCTTTTTCCTGTAGCTAGTAGTTGATAAGTTAGTTTTAGGCTAATTAATTAGATGATTTTCACTTAATATTTTTGTTAGTTTTAAGCAATTTATAAGAATTTGATAGTGTTCTATGTTCATTTGTAGGTTTTGAGGAAAAAAGATGCATGATAGCAAAGTGCGAAACAAAACGGACTGAAAATAAGCACAAGTGGACTTGGGGACAAAAGGGAGCCTAGACGTCAGCTTCTGGGTGCCTAGGCACTCTTGAAGATAAATTTTCAAGCAAAAAGACCCAAGAGCATAGCGTCTAGGAGTCATCAGGTCGACAATCCTGGCGCCTAGGCGCTACTTTGAAGCCTAAGCGCCATAGAGAGGGCGCCAGTTCAGAAAAGGATCACGGGCAAGTCTAGCGCCTAGGTGCTACAATCATGGCGCCTAGGCGCCGTAATGAAGCCTAGGCGCTATTGCGATCCTAGTTCAAATTTCAGTGTAATTTCGTTCCAAAATTATCCTTTTAAACCCTAGCCTATAAATAGAACATTATAGAGGGTTGAAACACGAATTCTAATAGAGGAAAACTACAAACAAGAGGGGAGAACTCACCACTTTGGAGAAGAAGAACGGTGCAACCCGGAGACGGAAACCATCTTCGCATCCAAACAGAGTTCTTTTCTTTCACTCATTATGTTTAAGAGATTATTTAGGATTGTTTTTAGTTTCATGAGGAACTAATTTCCCTTTTTCTAGGGCTATGATGTAGCCGGATTATGAATGTTCACTTTTATTTAATTTAATTTAATTCGATGTTTATTTATTATCTATGCTGAATGTTTAATCTAATCTTAATGCTTGTAAGAGTTTGTGCACCTTTTGCATGATATGTGATTTAATTTGAGGCTGAGAAGGGATAATTAAATTAGACCATGATTGAATGCCATGAGATCATCATAGGATAGAGAGATCTATGAGACTTGTGTAACACTATGAATTTCTTGTTCTTAATGAATCTCGGTAAGTTTAGAGTTTTCACAGAGATGTAGGAAATTTGCTAACTAGGATAAATTAGTAATGCTTGAGAAAGATTAATGACTACCTAAGAGAAATTCGTTATCGGCATAGGAGTAAACATCAGTTGATTAAGTTAGATAATTTGAATAGGATTAATTTAGGTGAAATTGGATGCTCTAGTATTTTATTGTTTAGATTTTCATCTATATTTTTTTTGTTTTGTTATTTTTCTATTTTATATTTGATTGTTCAAATAATTTTAAAGTTAACTAATTTTGATACTTAGCTAGATGAACGCAATCCTCGTGGGAACGATACTCTACTTACTCTTTATTACTTGTCTACGATTCTATACACTTGCAGATTTTTCGCAACAGTAGTCTTTTTTTTTTTTCCATAAGAAAAGAGTATCAAAAGGTCTTAACTATTGAGAGTGTAATAAATTATTTCCGTCATTACCTTTCATCAACATTTATGTCTTAAATTTCTTAAAAGAGGCTTAAATTTCTTAAAGAGGTTAGTAAGGAAGGTTGTTTATTACTTGTTTATTTCCACCTTTCTCTCAATAGTGTTCAACTTATATTGAATACAATAAATGCTCAGCATAACCACTGCGGACTGCATGATGTGATGATGAAAACATAACCTCTTTTATTTTTATTCACGTTTTCTTAGGATGTTTAGTATTCTCAGTTTCAATTAAAATTTTTAGTTGCTACAATATAATGTTCTTATATTTTGCAGTGTTAATGCAAAATTTGTACAAACTACAATAGTTTTAACCAAAATCAGTTCAAGGTTTAAACAAATACAACTAAATACTTCATATATTGTACTTTAAATTTTCTATTTTTAAAACTATTATTAGCACTTTCTTTTTTTATGTTCCATGATGGCTATATCATTGAAGGTTATATCATCTTTTTGGTTTTATAATCTTTATGTCTTCTTTCTTTTCACAGGCTGTTTGATATATATTTTTGTGTTGTTTAATTTAGAATGCAAGATTTATTTTGAGATGTTTTCTTAATAGAAAAAGACATTGTATGGTTGGGTTTTTTCTACAATAGATATATGTTGTAGCTAATAGTAACGTAGCAGTATTAGCTACATTAAAATCTCAATTAATCTACTTTATATGTCTTTATCTTGAGAAGACGAGGAAATTGTTATTATGAATTTTTTTTTGTTTACTTACTATTTCATATATCTTATTTTATTAAGTTTGTTCAAAATAAATACTATCCATAATGGATGCTCTTAACATTGCTCCTCTGAGTTTTAATTTTCTGAGTGTTTCACAAGTCGGTTAAAACTAATTGATTCTAACAAACTATAACATCAAGTTCTCAGCAGTCATAGTAAAAAAGCAAAAAATTGCTATAATATAAAGGTCTTACATGCTACAATTTTAAACTAAAATTTTTAGTTTTAACCAGTTTGTGAAACACCCTATTCATATGAAATCTATGCTTTAACTTAGTCAACTAATGACCACTTAAATAACAATTTACTTTTATATCTTACAGCTACTCAAAATTCTCACTTAAGTATATCAAAATCAATAAGACCGAAAGGTGGTATGGATTTAATATGACATTAAATCCCAACAGTACAAATGTTGAGAATATTTGAAATACTGTGAAATAATACATAACTACTTTTTTCACACACTTTTGGCGTTCAAATGCAACATAAGTTGCTCTGTTGTGCAAAGAAAGATTAGAATTCATAGTATTTCCAGAAAATGAAAATGTGGATGGAGAATCTATTTCACAAAGAACCAAAAGCAATAAAACAAAAGTTTCAGGAAGCAACCCCTTTAAGTTGCAAGTTAAGAATATGTAAGTTATTGCGCTTTCTTATAACATTAGAAATTAGAATATCTCCGAAACAAGGAAAATGAGGACACTCAAGCATTATAACAATTTAATCCTAACACGTTTAAATTTTGATAGATTACTCCATTAATTTTTTTTCTTGGTAGTTTTGATCCATCACACTAGAGTTGATGGGCGATTTCTAAAATTTGAAATATATATATATATATATATATATAATCACATCTTTATCTTTCTATTACACAAAGATTACATAAATTGTTGTATTAAGTGTAAAATCTATAGTTTTCGATGGCTTTTACCACTACCGATGAGAAAATTTTGCATTCAATGTAACTATTTCTATAAAATTTTAAGCTATGGCATGATAAACAAATTATTATCTTTGTTTTTAAATTGTGGAAATTCATCATCAATTTTTTGGTCATAGACCAAAATTAACCAAAAAAAAAAAGTTCACGAAGTAAAATGTTTAAATTAAAAGCTCTGACTCCAAAGTGTCATTTATACTCATAATTTTGGGACTAACACTACAAACAACCCAAAACCAAAAAAAAAAAAGGCAAAAAAAAATACATATGGGCCTAACAGGTAGTACTTCTAAATTTTAGAATCTACTTTAAAAAAGTCTACAATTTCATTTTCTTATGAATCTGTCTAGAATCTTGTGTATAGTGACAGTTAACCCCTAATTTCAGTCATTTAACTTTATGGTAATTTTTTCTGAATGAAAAGAAAAAATAAGGTTAGAACTTAAAAAGGTGAATAATGGTTATGTATAAAATGTAAGTATATTCATTATCGTAAAGATCATCACTTTATGATTTTGATCATTGTCAAAATTGTAAAATCGAACAAAAAAATCTACAATAATCAATAAATGGGAGCTTAAAGACTGCAAATTTATGACAATTAAATTAAGAATGTAAATTTTGTAAGGTCAGATGTTTCTGTATAAAATACAACTACAATCATTACAATAACTATTGCAACTTTATGATAAATAAGAATATAAATTCAAAAGAACGGATTTTTGTATACAGTATGCAGCTGTGATCATCATTATCATAAAGATGCAACTTTATAATAATGTGCAATGACAAAATATACAAAAGGGAAAAATGGATACACGAATAATTAATTTTGAAAGAGAGGCATAATTATTTTTGAAAAATGAAAATTAAATCGATACTTCTCGAAATTGAGTTCACCACATTAATGAACAAAAGTTGTCGAAAATCTATGGTCTTGAAGAATGTGTGCTCAAGTATTTGACTTGTATTAGAAAAAATATCCAAAACACTTGATGTGTTTTGTTTAAATATTACTTTTGTCACTCTTATTATTAAAATAATCAAAATACTTTATGTGTTTTTCTAAAATACCACTTTCACCCCTCTTTATTATTAAAATACCCAAAACACTCATTGTATTTTCAAAATCATACTCAAAATATCCCCTGAAACAATTTTTTTTTTTTCAAAATTTTAAGATTTCCTTCCCAATATATATTAAATGTTATTTTAAATATAGCATGACTTAATAATTGAAGAAAAGGTAATTTAAAATTTTAAATAAATTTTTTACTAAGCAAATACTTCAATTATTTTGAGAGTTTCTAACTTTTAAGCTTGACTTTATTTAGTATTTTGGTTTAATAATGTTCTAAATTGTATTTAATAAGAATAAGAAGGATAAATTTAGTTTTTAAAAAATTTTAATAAAAAAAGAAAAAAAAAAACACATTGGAAACAAAAATACACATACACAAAAAAACCTTTCAATTTAATATATATTTAGAACAATAATCTTGCAATTTTTAAAACATTAATTGCTTGAGGGGTACATTGAGTATAATTTTAAAAACACAAAAGGTGTTTTGGGCACTTTAATAATAAGAGGGGCAAAAACAATATTTAAGCAAAACACAGAGAGTGTTTTGAGGATATCAATAAGGACAAATATTATGAATTTCCTCTAAACTACATCACTAGTGTCAAAATGCTCTCAAATTTTAAAACGTATATGTCGTACCCTCTGAACTATAATACTTCTCTGTATTCACCACGTGAACTTTAAAAAGTGTTGTTTTTTTTTGTTTTTTATAAAATAATACTTGTTACCTTTGTTGAAAGGAATAAATTTATTAGTTTATTCAAAAACATAAAATAACCAACTTGAGTTATAGTAGTCCTCCACTTTTCCTCCATCTTTTTCTCACTTTTGAGTAGGTAATCTAAAGACAAAATGTACAAGAGTTTATTAGCCAACTATTTTATTTTAAACAAAAATAACATTCATATAAACCCCTAAGAATTAAATCTAATCTTAAATAATATTTTAAAAGTTCGAGGGGTCAATTTGGAGAAATATTATACTTCAAGGGGTACAATATATACGTTTTAAAATTTGGGGGGACATTGAAATAGGTGACATAGTTTGGGGAGAATTCGTAAAATTTACATTTTAGTAATAGGAGGAACAAGTATTTAGGCAAAACACTTGGGGTATTTTGAGTATTTTCCCTTTTATATATGGATGACTGAATCAAGGGACGCACTGTATTATTATAGCAAACTTTTTTTCAAATACCCCTTGCCCACATCATATACATTTTTTGAGTGTGAGTACCAAAAAAATAAATAAATAAATTGTGGAGAGTCGAGGGTAGGATGCCGTCGCCAGGGGATCCTAAAGGTTATTGGTTCTGGGCAAAGAATTTAAATTAGATGATTGACATTGCAGTTGAAATTACGACCATATATAAAGAGAATTTTTTGGACTGCACGATTTAAATCATTAGGTTAAGATTAATGGCATTTATTCAATAATTTAGGTGTTCCACGTGGCCATGCGTGTATGATATACTTGTTAAATAGAAGAATAATATATGTATGGTTTGTCTGTGTCAGCTTGGTGTGATTACATAGCTCTTTCATAGTGTGTTTTACATTAATTGTTTAGTAAAATTATCATAAACACTCTACTTAAATCCTTTTTATCAATTATTAGCCTAATGTGATACGACGTTTGAAAGTAAATTATTACTAATTAAGAAGAGCTCCACAACACAAGCTCCTTCCCTTGAAGCAGTTATTTTTTCATTGAAAATTTTTTTGCCACATTCTATACAGAAATTTTTTGAGAAGATTAAAAAAATATACAACCAACCATTTTCTACACACATTCAACTATATATGTATATATGTATATATTTATTTATAAACAAATACAGTATTAACTCCAAATATAACCACCAACACAAAGAAACACAAGCGGCACTACAACGAAGTATGAAAATTATACCATAGCGTTTTGGCAAACGTTAATATTGTGGCGCTATTAAAGGTCCTGAAATGTGATAGCGTGTTTTAATTGCTACTCAAAACACTATCAAAATATCATCTATAGCTTTTTCAACCAGTTAGATTTAGTTTCAACAGTATTCCATGATTGTTGTTTAATATTTTGGTAATTATTAAAAGGTACATGACAATAGTTGCTATCAGTTTTTGTTTCACCTTAATCACATGAACACTATTCAGTATTATTTCACATTAATCACATGAACATTTTGAAATTGTCACTCGTAGAAAAAAAATCATGTTGACAATTATTTAACATTTATTTTTTAATGAATGACGCATTGAATTTAAAATGGCCAAAACATGATATACAACCTTTAAAGTATTATTCATTTCATACAATAAGGATGGTAATCAATCCTTTAATCAATCCTTACCATTGATATTAACATGCCAACCATTTGTCCACGACATAAACCATCACAATGCTCATAGTCAATCTAAAAAACAAAAACCCAAAGCTAACTAGCCAGTATAGGAGTCAGGTTAACAAGTCAAAGTTTTATGTATATTGAAATCTTCACCGATCTTCAGTCGCATTATGCCCAACTTTAGCAAAACTCCATCCAAGAAACTTGACTAATACAAAGAGACAAAAGGAAACAGAAACCAAAAAAAAAAAAGAGGAACATAGTTACTGAAATGAACAAATTAAGGCATCAAAGTGATCTTATAAGCACAA
The DNA here is from genome assembly GCA_025403435.1 of Artocarpus heterophyllus. NCBI lineage: Eukaryota > Viridiplantae > Streptophyta > Magnoliopsida > Rosales > Moraceae > Artocarpus > Artocarpus heterophyllus. The sequence continues at coordinate 8,536,283 of CM046341.1, forward strand.
ATATGTTAGACAGCAATGCAAGGGAGAGAAATTGATTGGAGAAAGCATACAAGAAAATTATAAGATAATTAGAGGTTAACGATGGAATATACAATATCTATATGCGTCCCTTTTTACAAGTTATTTTTAACACGTTCCACGTTTATAAATTTCAGCTCCCATGAAAAATATATCAAAATCTAATAGTTGAAAATACTGTACAGCATGGATTAGTTAAATTTTATTACATAAACATAACTAATAATTCAATAACATTTTCTATTTTTTAAGGGAGAAGAAGGAAAATAGCATATTTATTATAATATTTTAGCAAAAGGTTTACTAAATAGCAGAATACTCGAATTATATCCTTTTTTCGTGTATAAAGATATCCAAAATGCCACACACTAAGCTCTCAAAAAAAAAAAAAAAGCCCCACACTAAGAGTATAATTTCAATTTTCTCTCAAATCTCTCCATCTCTTACTCACTCACTCACTCTCTCACTCTCTCTCTCTCTCAAAAAAAAAAAAAAAAAAAAGAACATAACATGTTAAAGAAGAGATAGAGCAAGCCAAAAGCAAAGAAAAGTTGGAAAATGTTAAAATTGGAAAGGTCGTTATGACAATTTGAAAAAGCTGAAATTGTAGTAAATAATATTTTTAGAAAAAAACTTGAGAAAGTTAACAGAAAATTTAAGAATATTTAAATAAATAGATATTATTAAGGTAAATAAAAATTAACCATGTAAGATGTTATTTATTTTAAATATTTTAAAAGAACTGGTATTTACTTTAAGTTAAAAAAAAAATCTGTTATTTACCTCTGTCTTTCGTATTGAAAAATGAAAAAACTCAAACTCAAAGATAAATAAAGTCCAAAAGTAAAAGAGAGTACTGATTTATCTTTTGAGTGAGGGATTGAGGAGCACAAACAAGTAATTATGCCAGTGTCACAATTTTTTTTTCAACACTGGTCTGTACAGGCTCCTTCCAAGTACTTGAATATTTTTTGGTTGAACAGTACCCCTAATTTGACCCCTCTTAGAGTTCGAACTTTGGAGGTTTTAAACTTTTAGCCTCCTCCCACCTACTGGATTATACATAAATATACTAAAAATAAAGAAAGAGAAGTTGTAGTAAATAATACATTTTCAAAACTTGTTGAAATTAGTAGTGGGTTTTGAAAATATTTATAATAGTAACTAATTACCCCTATAAATAGTTCTCATATAATTAAACTAGATGCCCTTAACACTAGTTGTTAAAAACCATCTTAAAAAAAAGTTGATTAAAAAAAAAGTTTAGCATTAGAGGCTCATAAAATACCTACCAGCACTGTTACTTATCACCGCCGCATGCAGCATGGTTCTCCCACGGGGGCCTCTGGCTGCCAGCGGCAACGAGCACTTCTCCAACATATATTTTTGGTTGTATAATCTTTATGTCTTCTTTCTTTTCCGAGGCGTTTACTATATATTTTTGTGTTGTTTAATTTAGAAGGCAAGATTTATTTTGATATGTTTTCTGGATAGAAAAGACATTGTATGATTAGTTTTTTCCACCATAGATATACGTTGTAGCTAATAGTGATATTCCATTATTGGCTACATTAAAATCTCAATTAGTCTACATGATAAGTCTTTATCTTGAGAAGACGAGGAAATTGTTATTATTAATTTTTTTTGTTTACTTACTATTTCATATATTTATTTTATTAAGTTTGTTAAAAATAAATACTAAGCATAATAGATGTTCTTAACATTCTTCCTTCGAGTTTTAATTTTTTAAAGTATTTGACAAGTCGGTTAAAAACTAATTGGTTTCAATTAACTACAATGTCATGGGCCTTCGATGGTGGTTAAGATTGTCCATTGTTGCTTGAACAAATGTTCTGGCTGAAGAGCTGTCATTGGTGGTTGAATAACCGTCATCAGGGTTGTCCTACGGAATTTATATTTTATGTTCGCAATTAAAAACGTTAGTTTGTAGTGATATGCTCATCGGTGTAGTGCCACTCATCATCCCATGTCATCCTCACGAGCATTTCGTGGGACGATTTTGATTTATAATTCAAGAAAATTCTATATATATAGCACGAAGATGACAAATATGCTGGAGATCCCGTTCAAATTTCCTAATCACTGGTTGAAATTTGGATAAAAGTAAATTTCATACTCTGCTGAAATTTGGATAAAAGTAAATTTCATACTCTGCTGTCCAACGTTCTAGAGAGAAGATCGAGATGAGTCACTCTAACATCCGAATGATGATTGTAGAAATGTTTGTGTTCTATTAACACATTTTTGTCAGAGAAATACTATGGTAAGACCCACTCAAAAATTCTTATTGATAGAACCCTTTCTTTTAGTCGTTGGATAAAATCTAATGGTTTAAAATATTAGTTTTACAAAAATTAAAACAAACACACCAACACCCTATCATTTTTATTTTCGTATTAGATTTTTTAAATATAAAATAAAATTCAAAAATTGAAACAAAAAGGAGAAGATCTCCTCCTCCGTTGTGTCGTTCACCTCCTTAGAGAGCCACCGTGGCCACCGTAGCAGCGTCACGAGAAGATCGCTATTGTCAATAGCGACAGGACCCCACGGCGTCGTCTGCCTCACCATAGAGCCACCTAATCGGAATCACCACAGATCTCAACCCCATAGTGCTGTCTACCTCACGGTGGGTTGCGACCCACCCTTCCACCTGTCACAACAGTGCACGTGACCTCCTCTTATTGGCTTGCGATTCCATCATAGCGTCCTTCCACGAGGTTGCAATCCCATCTCGACCCGTAGGTTGTGATTCCGTCCGTTGCGACGGAGGTCACAGATGGGATTATGACACCTCTGCCTCTGTCGGATGTGAGATCCCCTCCCCATCATTAAAGGTAGATGCCTCTTTTATTTTTTATTTTTCTGTGTTTTTCTTCATTTTTTTTGTCATTAACAACTAAAAGAAGTTCGTCTGTGCTTCATGAATCATGTCGTACACTGGAGACGAAGATAAACATAAGATTTTTTTTTAATAAAGAGATGATGTTTGGTTACGATTTCAAGCAAAAAAAGAGCAAGTTTATATTGCAAATGACAACGTTAGACTAATAGGCAAACATAGGAAAAAATCACATGCAAGACACCGTAAATATTAACAAATAATTCCCCACCTTTAGCCAAAAGTTTTTTCTTAAAAGAAATTAACGCCAAAATGCATGAACCGATTCTAACTAAAGGGGTGTTTGGCTAAGAGTGTTTCATACCGCAAACTTAATTATGAACAGTGTAAAGTTCTCACATGCTACAGTAGCTACATTAAAAAGAAAAAAAGTAAAAGTTGCTACATTAAAAAGAAAAAAGTTAGAGTTGCTACAACATAAAGCTTTCACATGCTATAATAAAAACGGTTACCATCAATAGTTGCCACCACTAGCTAAACACCCTATAAGACAATTTGAATACTTTGGGTTCTTTATATAAGCTTCAAGCCCCCCGCTTTTGCTTCATAACTGATGTGTGACTGGACCCCTATATTAATTTTGCCAAAAGACTAACGCTTGTTGCAACATCAACACACAACAGAACGAGACTCAGAGTCGGACATGGGTTTCTTGTTGATCATCATAGAGGCCCACGAGAATAGTTGGGGGTGGGCTATCTAACGTTGTGGCAGGTGGAGAAGGGACTCTCTGCAGTAGTGGTAGTGGCGGCAGCTAAAAAGCAACCACAAGGTGATGGTGACTGCTAGGGTGCCTCCAGGGTGGTGATGTTGGTCTCCGAGAGGCTTCAAAAGGAGGCCATGGCTCATATTGCGATGGCAGATGAAGTTGCTTCATCGATAATTATTCTGTCAAGTTGTTACTTGGTGCTTGATCACAATCTCTATAGGTTGTAGCTGACGTCGTAGAGTCAAAGGGTTGATGTCATGTTAGAAAAGTGAGAGCCATGGATGACATATTTCTTGAATGTTTGCGCACAAGCCACTCGCCGTTGGGGGCCGGAAAAGGGAAGCCCAAGTTGGGCAATTTAATTGCATCTCGACTGTTGTAGAGAGGTAAATATGGATTATTTTATTGGTCAAGACTTGAAGAAATGATTGCTTAGACTTGATCAGGTACACTAAAGCAAGGCATTTTAGTTTTCTTTTGGTCCGCAGCCTATCGATTTTCTCACAAAATTTTCTCCCTTTAGTAAGAGAAACTAGCTAAAGCAGTTGTCATTGTCTCACTAAAAAAACTAGACTTTTAGTCATTATTTTTTAACAAATTTGTAACTAATTTATATTTAGTCACAACTTTAATTAAATTTTTGTTGTAACTAAAGCTTTTAATAAAAAGTTTTTAGTCACATAAACAAACATGGATTTAGTCATAACATAAAGTTATTGTGATTAAAAGTTTAGTTTTTGTAGTGTCTCTTTATGAAAGACTAATTCTACTAAGTTCTTGTTAGCAATTAATGTTTATAAGATTATTGGTTTATCTGATCTAGAAATGTTTGGTCTTGTTTCGCAGGATCCATTTACCACAGTTCACCTTCGCTTGTCTTATCTATGTTCGGGAGCCACTCACTGTCACCGTCAATTTTATGTTCGCTTTGCTTTGCTTTATTGCGGTTTTTATTTTATTAATGTTTTTGGGAGAAAAAGGAAGAAGGTAGTTTTTCTTTTTTTTCTTTTTTCAAGGAAGAGATGTTTAACAAAAAATAGAATTTTATGTTCTATTAAATTAATTTAGAATTTGATAATTAAAAGGACAAATTAGATATTTTACAAGCCAAAGATGAACTCAAAATACCAAAATTATAATTTTAAAAAACACAGAGTAGCCATTTAATATTTTTCAAACGACATGAAATCAACATAATATTATGTCAAAATATAAGGTATCAAAATGATAAAAATACCATATAATACGTCTAAAAATAAAATTACGTAAGTATCTGTTGACATCCTCTAAATGCGCTCAAATAACTTAAAAAAAAAGGGTAAACGGAGACACATACATTTAAAAAAAAAAAAAAGGAGAAGGTGGACATGATTTTAGAACACTCAAAATAGAGGATATTTGATATAAATATTTATTTAGCATATGCCCATTGCCAACTATCCAGAGGATCGCACAAACTCAAGAACTGAATAATGTATTGCGCGTTTCTTTTGTTCAGTGGTCCTGCCTGCGTCTATCAATCCAAAGTATATAAAGTAAATTTCTGAAAGAAGAAGAAGAAAGATACGCCAATTATGCAATTGGCAGCGGCAAGCGCGACGGATGGTGCTAAAACCGCATACGTACCGGTGATGAATGCGATCACCATCGCTATCATAGAATAGGTCGTTAGACTATGCGCCCTATCTTGGTATTTTGCCCTCGTAGCTTTGTTTACTAACTGCAGGTTGATATAAAGCTGGATGAGTACGGAGGCACTGGAGAGCACCATGGCCATGGTATCTGTTATCATGAACGCTTGAAACGCATGGCTTTGCCTTAGAATCGCCGTGCCTCGGAGCGGACCTTCGTCACTGCCGACGTAGCCCCCTGGCAATGTGAAACCTGCTGCGAAGGTTATGGTGGCAATGAGTGTTGCCACTACGAGAGTAGATTCTCGGGTTTTCTCAAACTTGGAGGAGTCTTTCAGATCTTCACCTTTGTCATTTTGTTCTTCAATTTCTTGTGGATCATCTTCATCTTTATAGATCAACACTCTGTTGCCAGGTAGCAGGACGGGTAGTCTTTTGAAAAATCTCGACACATGAGGACCAAACTGCACGCACAACAATATTTATGAACGAGTTTCAGGGTTGCAAATTATTAGTACTACTCATTAACAATTATTAGCTGCGTAAGGAAAAGTTAAAAGCTTCATTTAAATTGAAAATTGAGAGAAAATGAAACATGCGGTGTTTTGTAGTGAGTGTTTACCTTTATAAGATAAAGGTCATGTGCAGTCTGATTTTTCTTGTTGAAGGGCATCATATCCACCATCCTGGGATGAAAAACCAAAGTCCATAGAACGTACATGCGTCCCGTAGAAACATGGAGAGGCGTGTTTCCTTCAGTATCTTTTCCATTTAAAAGATTACTTAATGAGTAGTCATTCAGGATTACCATTGCTGCTGAATATTTATTGCTTTCAATAGCGAAGTGAAGAGCATTCCGTCTTCTATTGTCGACCAATTCACCGCAATCGGGACAACATGAAAGAATTTCCGACATCATCTTATGGTAGCCTTTGGAGGCTGCAAGATGAAGAGGTGTCCTGCCTTTTAAGTCCTTGATGTAGGCTGCATCTTTATCCCATCTTAACAAATCCTTTACAATTGGCATGTAATTCAGGTGTGCACCAAAGTGAAGTGGAACCCAACCTCTGTCATCTGCTTTTTTGGTTAGATGTCCCATTTTTTCTAAAATTTTCCCTGTCATTACTAAAGAAATACAAAATGTTAAATGTTTAAGAATTAGATCTACTACACACACACAAACACACACACACACACGCACACATATATATTATAGGTCCATCTATTATATAGATTTTGTTTTTTTTTAACACGTTTTACGTTTATTAATTTCAGCTAACATAAAAATAAATCGAAATCAAATTATATATTAAAATTTAATGGTTTCAAATGCTACAATATTGATAAGTTAATTTTTTTTTACCTTATTGAAGAACTGTGCCTTTCTATTTTTTATGTTTTATTACATAAAAATAATACTATTTAATTATTATTTGATGTTTTTTACTTTTCTATTTACATGTAGTTGTAAGCGTAATGCAGAGTTTAAGGAACTAGTAAATACTAGTTGAAACACGGCTCCACGTATGCACATTTAGTATGTTACATTTTTTTACTAATACGATGATGTGAAATTTCTTTGAAAATTTATAATTTATTTTTTTTATTTATATTTTCTTGAAACTTTAGCTAGTAAAAAAAAAGTTTCAGCAGAACAAATTTAAAAGCAAAAAGAAAGTTTATAGCGGTGTGAATAAGACCACAAATTATTTAAGGGTCACAAATGAAAAAATTATTTGGAAGCATTAAGGAGAATTTTTTTTAGTTATAGCTACATTTGAAGATAAATTATTTCAATGGTACAATTAGGAAAAAAAAAACGCACAAGAGGGCCATTGGGCAAAATAAATTATGTGGTAGGGAGAAATTAGAAAACAAATATTATTTTTTTTTTTACATAATTCCAAAGTAATTAGATATTGCAAAAAGAATTTAATAAAGTCGATGGGAAAATAGAAAACATATTAGGGAGAATAGCAATCGGAAAAGATGAAGGACGGGAAGATGTAAATAAAAAATTAATCAAAAAATAAAGAATAAAAAAAAATTATTTAGTAGACTAGGTGTACTACGTCATTATACTTACGTAATACACTCATTTAATAAAAGTTTGACATTTACATGATTTGTTAATATTGTTTTATCCAATCATATTTCTTTCTTTTAATCACAACTATCATAAATACTCCACCTAAATCTTTTACCTTCATCAATTTAAATATTATTAATGTTCTTAATATATTTTTTTCTAAAATAAAGTACATTTTCTACCGTTCAAAAGGTACGACTCATGAGTAGAACACATTAACAAAACATTAGTTTCACTTTAATGATAACTATATAACCAAAATACAGTATTTCATTCAACATAACACATTACCAAAATATTATTTTCACTTTAATGATAAAAAAGATACTAAAACAATGTTCATACATATATATATATATATATATCTGTTTTTCTTTAAAAAAACGACTTACGTATATAAAACAAATAACCAATATACAGTATATCCTTCTATCATAAAGAAACATGTTATGCTTTTTTCCCCCTGAATGTAAACTTCGTTAAGGCAAAACAGCCAAACAAAGGCAAAGCCAAGTGCAATAAACAAGCCACTATATTTTAACTATAAAGTATTATCGTTTGGTTCTAAGATATATTATAATTAATATCTCAAGTACTGCCCCTTATATATGTGTGTGTGTGTTGACATAAATTGAAACAATTATTAACTTTATTTATTTATTTTTTTTGATAAATTTCAAAAATTGATCCAACTGTGGAAAAGATTAAAGCATTAAGAATATCATTATTTTTGAAGAATTCGTCATGAGAGATTTAGATGGGCATTTATGATAATTGTGATTACGAGATTAAAGAAATATGACTGGACAAAACAACATTGATAAATAGTTCAATAATCAAGTATTTATTAGAAGGGTATACCATGTGTATATAACAACGTGGTACATTCGGTCTAATAAATAATTCCTAAGAAAAATACCACAGTTTAGATAGGAACATTTATGAGTAGAAATTATCTCAATTGTTTAATTAGGGAATGAATGTCACATTAAGAATAGGGGATAACGGCAAGAATAAAACAAAGGGGGGAAATAAAAAGAAAACAGACAGAGAAAAGGGAAGAAAAAGAAGAAAGAATGAAAAGTTAAAAAAAAAAAAAAAGAGCAAAGGAAAAAAAGGGATTCTCCCCTTAAGTATATGTTTTTGTGTATATATATTCCAAAGTAATTAAAAAATTTAATAAAGTGAATGCAAAAGTAGAAAATATAGTTGGGCGAAAAGCAATAGGAAAACACGAGGAAGTAAAAAAAAAAAAAAAAGGAGGAACAATAGCAGTAAATAAAAAATGAGCAAAGAAAACTCAAGAAATGAAAGGTTTCATCCTTTCAGAAGATCCATGGAGGAACAGATTGCCTTTAACTAGGAAAATTATTTTGACGGGGTAACTAGGAAACAAAAAAGATTTATAAAGGTGACATTGAAAAAAAGGGGAAATAGCAAGAACAAAACAAGGGGGGAAAAACAATAAGAAAAAGAGAGAGAAAGGGGGGAAGAAAAAGAAGAAAGAATGAAAATCTACTTATTTAATTTTCTTTATTAAAAAAAAGAGCAAAAAAACGACGAAACCTGATCCCGTTAGATGCACAGAGTCGAGTAAGGGCAAATCGGAAGGACAGTATTTAATCTTTTATAGGAGCTTGCAGGAGCAACTTTGTGGTGCCATGTGGTTCAAATAAGCGTGTTTCTTAATTGGGAAGTCTACTGAACAATCAAAACTAGCTTAGTTTCTCTTATTAAGGTGTTTTATTGGTTGGAAGAAACTTCAATTTATATGCACTTTTTTTTTGTTGGAAATTTATATTAGATGATGAAATTGCTCATAAAATTTTATGCAAATAAAATGATCTAAATAAATCAATCTACGCAATCATTAAAAGGAAAAAAAGACACTGGTTTCTTATATTTCAAGTACGCAATTTAGTATAAACAATGCAAAGTGGTATTAGCGATATTAAGCGCACTAATCGATGGTGAATTCTAATCCTAAATATTTTTTGCTATAGGTACGCTAAGTAATTAATTAGTGAAACCTTGCAAAATTTCACATTAACAAACAAAAATAGACAATTTACTCTCATTATGATTAGTTTTAACATCCTTAATTAAAGTATAATAAAAGCTATAATTACATCTATTTATCAAAAAAGACAATCACTAGTAGAAATTGTTGATTATACGTCGCATATTACACGACGGTTTATAACAACCGTTGTGTTAAATGTGTGCATAACGTGCGGAAGCACATAAAATACAAAAACTATCTTAGAAATTGGGGTTTTCATGATAGTCTCTTATACGACAGTTTTTGACAGAAACCGTCAGCTTACACGACGGTTTTAACCAAAAACTATGATATCAATTAGAATAAGAATTAATTACAAGAATTCTCTTTTAACTATAGCCCTTGTAATACTATGTCTTCTAAACTTCCTGAACTTTAAAATGTAGTATTTGTGTTCTCCTGATTTATGAAATATTAACAAAAAACTTCCTTAAACTATGATTTTGAATATAAATGACACAATTTTACATAAATAATGGGCTTGTTGAACAATTTATTAAATCATTAGACTATTAGCTTACCCAGGTGTAGTCACATGAAAATAAAAGGAGAAATTATTTGTTTAAATTTTTTTTAAGGTTTTTCATTTTGTATTTTTGACATTATAAATTTCTAAATTATATTAATTTTTTAAATTCAAACCAAAAAACGCTTATATTATGTAACAAATCTTAATATATACCATGTTTTATTAAAAGTTCTACTAAAAGGAGTTTTTTTTTTTTTTTGTTAATATTTCATAGTTTGGGGAAGCACATACTGCATTTTTAAATTTACGTGGACAATGTTACAAGGACTATAATTAACGAAAATTTTTTGTAATTAATCCTTATGATAAGACTGATAAAAAAAAATAGCAATATAAAAGATTACATAATCATCAGTTAAAAATGACAACTCTTTGCAATATAAGATGGTAAAAAAAAAAGACGAAATAAAATAGATGCTCCTACACAACTGATAAAAAAAATTCCTCAAGAAAAAACTAATTAAGAAAAAGTGTAGTGCTCATAAAAATCAATTCAATCCCACACCTACCATTGTTGTTATTTATCACCGCCGCGTGCAGCACGGTTCTCCCACAGGGCCCATCAGTCACCGGTGGCGGCGTACACATGTTCAACATCACGCTCACCAACTCACCATGCTTTCTCTCCGCCGCCATGTAAAGCGGCGTCTCCCCATCCTCGTTGGCGCCGTAGTACTCATGAAGCCCAGAACAATCTTCCTCAACCAATGCCCTCACTACCTTAACATGTCCGAACCGCACTGCCTCGTGCAACGCCGTGTCATTCGTAGAGTTCCTCGCCCTTACCATCTCCTTTGCCGCCTTCTCCCCGCTCTCAATATCATTATCATGGTGATCAGCCTTTGCTCGAGCAATGAGAAGCTTCACTATCCTTTCGTGGCCGTACCTTGCCGCCACGTGCAGCGGAATGTCTCCGCTGTTGTTGGGCTGACAGAGAAGCGCCGGACAGAGATTAAGGATCTCTTCAACGAAGGAAGTTTGGTCATTTGTGGAGGATGTGATGTGAATGTGGAGGACCGTGTTTTTGTCTGGAGTTAGTAGTTGGTTGAGTTGGGGGTCGGAATCATTAGTTTTCTTGAAGGCTTCGATTTTGCCGCACTTGGCGGCTTTGTAGAGACTGGGATCCATTAATGGCTTTAAAAAAAATGGCTAAATATAAGGAACCACGACACGTCCGCGGAAGTCGCAGACGATTTTGAGGACTATGCAGCTATTGTCGGAAAAATTTTTAGTTGCATGAGATAAGCTAGTGTGTGTGAATATATATATATATCTATATACATATACATACACACACACACTTATAAAATCAACTCTCAACTGTACACAGGCCTTTTGGTCGAGATTCTTTCCTTGAAATATAATAATGCATTTCAAAAATAATAGAAAACTTTAAGGAAAAAGAAGAAAAAAAAACGTAATTATTGGAATACAAATCTTTACTCGTACTCTTTTCCTGTAAATAGCTGTTACAGTTAGTTTTTGTTTCCTCTTTCTTAGATTCCCAACTGAGATTAAATTAATAGAGTTACTTTTAATAATAAAAGTAATAAAGCAGAATGTGAAACATGTAGCCTGTTTGAAATAAAAGTAACAATGAAGAAAGAATAATAAAAGTAATAAAGCAGAAAGTGAAACATATAGCCTGTTTGAAAACATCAATTTAATTCAACTCACACCATTTTGAACTTGTTTGGTTACAATATTTCTTTTCTCACAAAATTTGAATATTTTATAAAGTTTTTGGTTTGAAACGACAATTTAAACGGGCTAGACGTAATACTTAGAAAACTCTTAACCTTTTCATGTTATTGCTACTGTTGGTTTTGTTTTCTCTCTCAGATTCCCAATAACTTGGATTGGATTTACCTAAGAGCTACCAATTGTAGCAGCCCTTTAATTAGTACGAAACTTCACCCGCGCTTTAAGTGACAAGCAATCAAACATGATATAAAGAGACAAGTAAAGAATATTTAAAAAAGTTGAGCAACATTAAATGCCAAACAAAATATCTAGAATGAGATTATGTCATTGGAGAGAAAAGTCATTTTCAATACTCTTGAAAGGAGCCTAAACATTGACAATAATTTCATTCCCATATCCTAAAATTTTTATCCACCTTGCTGTCCATGGTTACCACTGCTCTCTGATATCGAATGCACCATATCATTCCCCTCTTAAGCATTCCACTCGATTACGTGACTTATTTATTTATTTTTTGTTACAATTGACACCTTCTAATTGCATCCGTTGATCCATTTCATAGTACTAGCTAAACAAACACCAAAACCAAAAAACGATCCCAAAACAACGTTTATGATTGCCATGCTTCCTTAAAAAGTTTCCTGCACAACCCGGAAAACAAGACGAAGAAAGACAGGCTGATTACACAAGTGTCAACAGCAAGCGTGATGGATGATGCTAAACCTGCATACCTCACTACAAAAATTAGACTTTTAGTCACAACAGTTTTTTAGCAAAACTTTAGTCGAAAAATTTTTTGTGACTAATGTACATTTAATCACAATTTTTAATTGAATTTTTGTTGTGATTATAGTTTTTAGTCACGCGATTTTTAGTCTCGGAACAAAAATTCAATTAAAAGTTGACTAAATATATATTAATCACAATATTTTGTTGTGATTAAAAATTTTGCTAAAAATTATCATAACTAAAAGTTTAGTTTTTATAGTGCTTGCCGGTGAACACCATCGCCAACATTGAAAATAATTCCATTCCCATATTCTAAAAGATCGACATATATATATATATATATATATATATATATATATATATATATATATCTTATTGTTGTTTTTAACTGATTGTTGTGGAGGATTTGATTTCTAGACCAGCTACAGGTATTATTAACTTCAAAATTAATCAAAATTGACGGATAATTTTAATGGGTAATTGGTCCTCCCTTCCTCTTGGTTGGTCCTCTCTTTCCAAATATCGAGAAACCTAGGGTAATGGACAAGAAACAATCAATCGCAATGAAATCTTGGTAATACTGGTGAGTATTATATCATGGTTAGACTAATTGTAGGAATTACTGTTTTTTGGTATCACCTACTATATTTCTTGTACACAGTATTTCAAATGTTTAAGCTGACTACACATCCTACCTTTTGGTGAACTCGTATTAATAATAACATCTTGTCTGTGAAAAAAATATTTCTTTGGGATCCCAGTCTTAGGGGGGTAGAAATTATTGGAACAACAATAGAATCATTGGTATCAGCTAAAAACACGGCTAATCTTTCCTGAGCATGCAATTTCTAAAATAAAAACAATGTGGCATATGATTGAAAAATTAGCTTCGTACATTGTAAAATACTAGTTGAAACGTGTGCTCTGTGCATTGTGTATGTTAAAAACTTTTATATAGGAATATCTAAAATTTCTTCAATAATTTATGATTGAGTTTTCAATAAAGAATGTCTTTAAAGCTTAGTTTAAAAAAAAAAATTTAAGTAGAGCATATATAAAAGAAAATAAGTTTTTACTGGTTCTCTCTTCACAAAACATCTTTTTCTTCCTTAAACTCCTCACACTTCCTCAAAATCTGACCTCACAACACTTGAATCTTCATTCACAATCTCCAATCAACTAAATTCCACCATCAACATCCTCTTGTCACAAATGTTTCAAGATTTTTGTCACCACCATTTTAGAGCTTAAGTTTTTGTGGCATTCTCATCATCTCTGGTGCAAGTAATTCTAATTTCAAGGTCTTCCCTCTATTGAATTAGAACATTGTGGATATTGAGAAACTTGTTGGAATTTGGATAGAGCTGAGAATTGTCATCTTGATTAATTAGTGATTGTTTGTCGGATTGAGGTTACATTTATGATTTGTGGCTTTTCAAGAGTGTTAAAAGTGTGTAGTGCGAATTTTGTGATTGAGTATAAATTTCAGGGGCCAAATGTTTGACAAAATTTCAAACCGAGATTGCTAGGGGGGTTTGAATTCATCAGTTGTTTGAGTTGGGTTACACTTTTAGTGGGAATTCCATGGTTGTGAGTGGTGTTTTGATTGTTTTCTTGGTGGAAGCTTGGGTTTAGATAGAAGAATATAGCATCTAGAGGGAGAAATTTGTTTATCCCTAAAAGAACGCTTATCCCCTTAGTGTGGGAATTTTATGCTAATGCTTTCAAGCATAATAACTTTACCACTATGGTTAGGGGCGTGAGGTCTATTTTGATAAAAAGGCAATCAGCACCTTCTATTGCCTCTCGACATGGAATAACAATGACGGATATAGCAGTTTTGCACAAGCGCCGAACTATGATGAGGTTATCCATACAATTTGCATTTCAGGGATTCAATGGGCTATAAAAAGAGACCGTCACTCCTTTGTTTTTCTATAATGCTTTCAAGGATGAAATAAACGTGGGGATACATTTTGTTGCTGGCTAGCGTCGCCCTACATCATGTTGGAAATATAGTACGCAGTAGAAATTTTAAAATTTTTAATCCGAGTATTTTTCAACACACAAGTTTGATACGCTATATGCATAAATTAACTAGATCTTATTAACCTTTATATGCCAAAGAGCTTCTACAATCTATGAAGAGAAGAAATTTCTAAAAGAGCCTCAATCAACTAATCTTCTTTGCTATTCTCTATCCACGATCGGTATATGTGGGGACACACATCGTACAGCTCTTCCTCCTGTGACTCTCCTTCCAACCAACTAAGAAGATCCAGAGCAAAGGTTCATGATTGTGAACAAAAGCTCTCAGGGAGTTTCAGCGTATCTAAGATAGGAGTACTCACTCTTAACTTCTCAACTGATCTAAATAACTCAGAAAACTCACTCCTTATTTATAGAGGTCATCCCTAAGGTTAGTTATTATCAGATAGGGCCTTAAAAATTTGAATCTGAATCTATATCTGATAAAATCGCGTCTAAAATGCATGATTAAATTATCATTAGATTGGTAGGCCGAACTAACAGATAAATCTGCTAAACTTGCCCCATTGACAGGCTAAACTAATTAATCAGCATGCCAAACTTATAATAAATGATCCCTACAAATATTTTATTTCTCACCTATGATTCTTTAGATAGAGCTTCAGTTCTAAGTCAAATAACCCAATATGGATGTTATCTAGTTAAAATAGTCATATATAGATAATCTCTAGGAAAATAAATATTCCTGATAATTCAACAAGTATTTCTTGAATTAATTTACAAAATTAATTCAACCGATAAACATATATGAATTATCTGATCCTATCGAATTTTAGTAAATCTAATAATTTAACATAAGTCACCAATTTATTCAAAAAGTATGCCATATCGTTATAGGATTTATTATGAGCTAGCAAAGGGGACCTGATTGACTTATATAGCTCAATCTCCAATAATTATAAAATATAATATCCTAGATACACATTTTTTAATTATCAATCTAACGCTACTCCACTAAAAGCTTAGGGCTGCACTCTTGAACTATATAAAATTACGAAGTCCAAATTAGCTAAGTGTCCGTGACATATAATGATGCGTCATATCCCCATAGGATATCTATAATTAGCTTAAGGATAAATTTTGTCTTATCTTTCTGATTATTTTTATCTTACATTCTATTATCTCACCATTGAAAAACTTGTTATCCCAAGACAGTATACCATTCGGTTACACCTATGTATCTAAATGGTTGAGCGCTATAGTTTTTCAATTATAGGATAACGCATATAAGAGGATATTGTTGACTCTTAAAGAGAAGCTATGGATTCAATATCTATGAATAACAAGTCAATGCTATCGAGAGTCATGTCTCTAATGTATGGTATGCATACCATAATGAAATATGGGCATCACCCTTTAGTACATCAAAAGACGTGAGTCAAGACAACATGCCCATTATTTATTTCAAGATTAAGATATAATACATATGATTGTCTAAAGTGAATTGGTTTGCCTAAACAGAATTATTAATCCAAATCAATTCCACTTTATTTCCTGATCCAATACATCGTCACCTATGACAATGCACTAATGTTTCTATTTGCAAAGTCCACCTCCGATGGCTAAGACAAACCATCTCCCGTTAGGGATACAAACAACATAACAATCTTTGCATGAATAAAGTGCCTAACTTTGTTCCCTTGATTGCGGAGCTTATAATTTAGACCATCACTTTTAGAATCATGTCTTTCGCATAATCTGTCCATCATATGCCTGATTATCAAAGGCTTAGACTAATAGTCTCATACTTTTGTTTACTTATCATGCATTTAACAAATATGAACACAAAGAGGACAATAATTGTATATGAATAATAAAAAATCTCTTTATTAATAAATGCCTACAAAAACATATTACATTTTACTCCTTAGGGCATACATGTCTAACAATCTCCCACTTGTACTAAGTGAGTAAATATGGCATATCCCGCATCCCCATAGCTACCACATGCCTCTCAACAACTCTTGCAGTTAGTGTCTTCGTGAATGGATTAGCTAAATTGTCCTCAGATGCGATTTTGCATACAGCAACATGCTCACCCTCAGCGAAGTCCTTTATCACGTGATACTTCCGATGAATATGCTTACTTTTCTTGTGAAATCTTGGTTCTTTAGCATTAGCTATCGCTACAGTGTTATCACAATACAGCGATACCACTTTATCCATACCAGGAACTACCTCAAGATCCTCAAAGAACTTGTGAAGCCATACTGCTTTTTTTTAAGCATCACTAGCTGCCAAATACTCAGCCTCCATCGTTGAATCAAAGATGCAATCTTGCTTGACACTTCTCCAAACAATGACATCGCCGCCTAGAGTAAACACAAAACCAGAAGTCTATCTTCTTGAATTCGAACAGGATTGAAAATCCAAATCAGTATATCCTAGAGGTCTTAAATCCTCACCTGAATATATAAGCATATACCCTCGAGTCCTTCTCAGTACTTGAAACTGTGCTTGACCGCAACCCTATGGTTTGGTCCTGCATCTGACTGAAATCGACTTACTATCCTGACCGTATAATTAATATCTGGTCATGTGCAAACCATAGCATACATAAGACTGCCTACTACCAAAGCTTAAGGCACTTTCTTTATGTATTCTCTTTCTTCATCAGACTTTGGTGAGTCTTTCTTAGAAAGAACAATTCCAAACCTAGATGGTTGCCCACCTTTTTTAGAATCCTACATTGTTAACCTCTTGAGAATTTTATCTATATAGCTAGCTTGGGATAGAGCTATCATTCTATTCTTCTTATCCTAAAAGATTTGGATAATTAGCT
The DNA here is from genome assembly GCA_025403435.1 of Artocarpus heterophyllus. NCBI lineage: Eukaryota > Viridiplantae > Streptophyta > Magnoliopsida > Rosales > Moraceae > Artocarpus > Artocarpus heterophyllus. The sequence continues at coordinate 8,553,508 of CM046341.1, forward strand.
TCACTTAAGTCTTTCATGTCAAACTACTTGGCCAACCATAATTTGACCGATGACAATACCCTAACATCATTTTCAATTACCAAAATGTCATCTACATAGAGCAGTAAAAAAACCACCTTCTCATCTTCAATGTGTTTGTAAACACATGGTTTGTCCATATTTTTTTCAAACATATAAGTCTTGATCACCTGATCAAATCTTATGTTCCAAGAATAAGAAGCTTGCTTAAATCCATAAATTGACTTTAGCAGCTTACAAACCTTACCTTCCTGACCCTTAGTCTTGAAGCCATCTGGCTGTACCATATGTATGGACTCATCAAGATAGCCATTCAGAAAGGCCGTCTTGACATCCATCTGTCATATTTCATAGTCGAGAGTGGTAGCTATGGACAAGATAATGAGAATGGACTTAAGCATGGCTACAGGTAAAAAGGTTTCCCCATAATCGATTCTTTCCTTCTACGTGTATCCCTTAGCTACCGGTCTACCCTTATAGGCTTCGAATTTTCCATATGTAACTCTTTTTATCTTATAGATCCACTTACACCCTATGGGTTTTACCCCTTTGGGAAGTCCACAAGTTCTCAGACCCAATTTGTCTCCATAGACTTTATCTCAATGTTCATGGCTTCTGTCCAGAGTTTTGAATCAACATCCTCTATAGCCTCTTCGTAAGTGTAAAGATCCCTGTCATGTTCATTCGATTCAACCAATAAGGCTTTACCATTAAACATATACCTCTTAGATTGATGGCTGATCCTCTCACTACACCAAAACCCTTTAGGTTGTTGTTTGGTTGGTTTTTCTACATTGATTAGAACAGTTTCATTCGAAACCTCTAGACTGATCGAATCACTCGCCAACTCCTTAATAACCATTTTACTTCGAGGCTTAAAGCTATCCATGTAACTTTACTTAAGGAAAGTTGCATTTTGAAGAAACCATGACTTTATTTTCTTTTGGGTTATAAAAATAACCCCCTTTAGTCCCTTTTGGATATCTTACAAATACATAAACTTTCGAACGTGCTTTCAACTTATTTGCTTCCTTATATAGGACATGAGTTAGACATCCCCATATGCGAATATGATTTAAGGATGTCTTTTTGCCCATCCACAACTCATGGGGAGTTTTAGGAATCAATTTTGAAGGCACATTGTTCAAAAGATAGCATATAGTTTGTAGTTCGTATCCCCAAAAGGACAAAGGCAACGATGAATAACTCATCATGGACCTAAATATGTCTAATAAAGTCCTATTTCTTTTTTTAATTATGAGATTCTGTTGCAGAGTGCCCAGCACAGTCAAATGAGATAAAATTCCATTCTCTAATAAGTGTTCTAAGAGCTCATCGGAAAGGTATTTTCCACCTCGATCGGATTGAAGTGCCATTATAAGTTTACCTAATTGCTTTTCCACTTCAGCCTGAAACTATCTGAACTTGTCATAAGTTTTGCTTTTGTGACGCATTAGGTAGACATACCCATACCTTGAGTAATCATTAATAAACGTGACAAAATACTCATACTCTCATTGTGCCTAGATGTTCATGGGACCGCAAACATCCTTGTGCCTGGATGTTCATGGGACCACAAACATCACTATGCATAAGTTCTAGTACCCCTTCAGCCCTATTGTCCTAAGACCCAAAAGGTCTTTTGGTTATTTTGCCCTTCAAACAAGATTCATATTGTGGTATGGATTCCATATTTAAGTGACTTAAAGTCCATCCCTTACCAACCTTTGAATCCTATTTAGGTTAATATGACCTAGTCACAAATGCCAAAGATAAGTCTTATTAAAGTGAGAAGTTTTTAGTCTTTTAGAGCTATTATCATTAATCTCAGTGTTAAACAACAAGTCTATCTTAGGTTTGATACAATATAGATTGTTTTACATCCATCCATCACATATAAAAGATTTGATTTTACGAATCACCACTTTAGTATTAAAAGAAACTACATAAGAGTCTTTAAATAAACAAGCTACATAAATTAAATTCATTTTAAGTTTAGAGACATAAAAACAATCTCGCAAAACTAAACTCCTAAAATTATCAAACTAAAGATGGATGTCTCCCACTACTTTAGCCAACACTATGGATCTATCACCCATTCGAAGCATGAAGTCTTCATGAACAGACTTCTTGTTCCTTTGAACCCCTACAGAGAAAACACAAACATGATTAGTTGCTCCAAAATCTATGACTCAAGTGTCACTTGATTCCTTAACCATACAAGTTTTTATAACTAGAAGATCACACCTACCTTCTTGGGAAAGGAAGTCCTTACAATTCTTCTTGATGTGCCCAACTTTCCCATAGAAAAAAGCAAGTGAGCTTCTTTGGGCTCTTTTTTCTCTTTTTCTTGTTCTTTCCATTTGCAAGAATAGAAGACTTCCCATTCTTAGCCCATGGCTTCTTTCCATTCCCAAAGTTAAAATTGGAACCAAATGCAGCTACCAAGTTGGCTTCGCCACCAGTAGGAGTTTCTTTTATCAGATTTTTAAACTCCTGTAATTGTTTCATTAGCTCAGTCAAGGTCATATCTTGTCTATTGCTAAAATTAAATGTAGCTCTAAATGGCATAAACTCTTTAGATAGAGTCTCAAAGACCATGGTCATCTGTGTTTCAGCATTTATGTCAACTACATTGGTTTGAGCCTCAGCGAGGTAACCCATGACCAACATCATATGCTCCTTCATAGGAGTCCCTAATCTTTGTTTACAATTTAAGAGTTTCCGAAGTACCCCTTGCCATTTTGTTAAGTCTTGGCCTCCAAACATGTCTCCAAGATTATCCAATATCTGCTTTGTAGTCTCATAATCTTCATATCGAGCCTGCAGCATATTATTCATGCTAGCCATAACATAATAGCGGACTTAATCGTTAGCATCTTTCTAACAATCATATGCTTAGATTTGTTCATTAGTAGAATCTCTCGTAGGCTCGGGAGGACACGGTGTTGTCAACACAAATTTTAGTTTCTCAAAGGATATGACGATATTTAGGTTCCATTTCCCATCATTAAAATTCTTGCCGGTTAGTTGGTTTTTATCAAGTATCGATAATAAAGTATTTTTAGCCATTTTAATCTACAATAAAGAATCATGTATCAAACATAAGCAAACATACCATAATAATTTAGTAAGATAACACAATCATGTAAAACATACAATGTATTTATGTGTCAAAACCTTGAAAAAATCACAATCTTACAAGGATAATCTCTTAATTAGAATTCAACAAGCCGCCTAGGGGAGACTTGCCAAATTCAATTAGGAATAGGGATCCCCTCCTGATTAATATATGTCATCCAAGACCTGTCTGATCCAACATATGTTAATAATCGTTTTCTTTAGCCATAAATTTTACTAACAGAGCTCCTAGAGGAGGTTGATAATAAAATTAACATGAGTTTATAGCTATCATCTCAATATTTTATCCATGATTTATAATCACCACCTAGGAGTGTGTAATAATAAATCATGCTAAAATATCTTATCCTCTTGGAGATCCAACTCGGTACATGATGAAGTCCCTTCCTAGGGGTCAGAACTACCATGTGCTACCTATAGACCAACGATAGAGGCCGTAAGTTTTCTCTTCGAAAACCTTCTCCTACTCAATCTTTTAAAATCAAGGTTTTATTTTTAAAATGCATGAGCAATTTTTAATGAGTGGCACTCCTTGTCTATATGACATGTTATCAACGTACATGCCAAATCATATTATAATGCATACAAACAAAGCAATCATGTAAAGCCACAAGCAACATAATAATAAATAATTGTAATATTATGGTTCCACCCTAGAGAAAAAAATTAAAGATTATAAGAGGTCAATCATAATATTTTATCGATTCTTCATTTTTGAATCTTCAAGTTGTATCTATCTTCATGTGGTATCCATCTTTAAGTCTTTCAATCCTGTATAGATCAAATAGTTCATTATTTTCGGTCATCTCCAAATGTCATGTTTATCAAAATTGTCCCAAAATAAAAATCAAAACTGTATCGAAAAATGCACCTTTTCTAAAAACAATAGCTCTCTATCGACATGTCAATCTGTGAGATCGGCTTGTCGGTCATTGGTCATCAGCCATCGGCCTACCGAACTTGGCAGTTTAGCCTGCTATTAGAGCTGGCAGAAATCTGTCCCACAGATGGATTGTCAAACTGGAAGTTTGGCCTATTGATTTGTGACTTTTAGCTTACCAATCTTGAGGGTTTGGCCTGTAGATTGAGTAGAAATCACATTTTTCTATACAATAGTTTTTACGTAGTTTTTTAATCTTATTTTCAACAATTCAAAACCATAAAAAATTTAGAGACTTAAGAAATACCTTTGGAATCACTATCATTTCCATCTTCTAGATTGTCTTCACTATGAATGATCATTTAATTACAAAATTCTTACAAATTTAAAATTAAATAATAATTCCTAGACGATGATAATAGATCGCCTTCTTATTATATGGAAAACTTAGATATACAATCTAACATCTAAAGAAGCATAACTAGCATAAATTAATTAATTAAATAATAATTTAATCAACCATAGTTAATTAATACATGTTCACCAATGACACATGACAACATATAAATATATAGAAACCCTACAGTGCCAAATCTTTAAAAAATTAAATTTATGCATGAGAGAGATCAAGATCACATAATTTATATATATAGCATGATCACAAACTTGTAAATTTGCGTATAAACCATGGCTCTGATACCAATTGTTGGAAAAATAGTATGCTATAGAAATTCTAAAATTTTTAATCAGAGTATTTTTCAAAACACAAATTTGACACACAATATGCATAAATTAACCAAATCTTACTAACCTTCATATGCCGAAGAGCTTTTCCAATATGTGAAGAGAAGAACATTCTAAAAAAGCCTCAACCAATTAGTCTTTTTTGTTATTCTCTATCCACGATCGATGTGTGTGTGGGCATACATCGTATAGCTCTTCCTCCAGTGACTCTCCTTCTAACCAATTGAGAAGATTCAGAGTAAAAGTTCATGATTGTGAACAAAAACTCTCAAGGAATTTCAAAGTATCTAACACAAGAGTACTCACTATTAACTTCTCAACTTATCTAAATAACTCAAAAAACTTACTCTCTATTTATAGAGGTCATCCCTAAGGTTAGTCATTATCAGATAAGGCATCAAAAATTTAAATCTAGATCTATCTCTAATAAAATCGCGTCTAAAATACGTGATCAAATTATCATTAGATCTGCAAACCGAACTAAAGGATCGGCTTGCCGAACTTGCCCTATCAGCAGGCCGAACTAACTTATTGGCCTGTCGAACTTACGATAAATGATCTCTGTGAATCTTTTATTTTCCACCCGAGATTCTTTAGATAGAGCCTCAATTTTAAGTCAAATAACACAATAGGAAGTTATTTGATTAAAATAGTCATATCTAGATAATTTTTAGGAAAATAAATATTTCTGATAATTCAACAAGTTTATCTTGAATTAATTTATAAAATTAATTCAACCAATAAACAAACATGAATTATCTGATTCCATCGAATTTTAGTAAATATAATAATTTAACATAAGTTACCAATTTATTAGAAAAGCATGTCGTATCATTACATGATTTATTATGAGCCAGCAAAGGGGACCTGACGGACCTATAAAGTTCAAGCTTCGATAATTATAAAATATAATATCCTAGATATATATTTTATAATTATCAACTCTAACGCTACTCCACTAAAAGCTTAGAGCTGTACTCTCGAACTATATAAAATCACAAAACTCAAATTAGCTAAGGTGTCCATGATATATCATGATGCGTCATATCCCATAGGATATCTATAATCGACTTAAGGATAAATTCTGTCTTACCTTCCTAATTATTTTTATCTTACATTCTATTATCTCACCATTGGAAAACTTACTATCCTAAGACAGCATACCATTCAGTTACACCTATGTATTCAAATGGTTGAGTGCTCTAGTTTTTTAATTACAAGATAACATATATAAGAGGATATCGTCTACTCCTAAATAGGAGCTATGAATTTTGTATATATGAATAACTGGTCTACGTTATCTAGAATCATGTCTCCAATGTACCGATATGCACACCATCATAAAATATGGTTGGCACCCTTTGATACATCAAAAAACATGCGTCAAGACAACAGGCCCATTATTCATTTTAGGATTAACATATAACACATATGATTGTCTAAAATAAATTGATTTGCCAAACAAAATTATTAATCTAAATCAATTCCACTTTATGTCCCGATCTAATACATTGTTACCTATGACAATGCACCAATGTTTCTATTTGTGAAGTCCACCTCAGATGGCTAAGACAAACCATCTCCCATTAAGGATATAGACAATATAACAATCTTTGCATGAATAAAGTGCTCAACTTTATTCCCTCGATTGAGGATCTTATAATTTAAACCGTCACCTTTAGAATCATGTCTTTCGCATAATCTGCCCATCATATGCCTGATTCTCAAAGGCTTAGACTGACAGTCTCATACTTTTATTTGCTTATCATATATTCAACAAATATAAATACAAAGAGGACAATAATCGATATATGAAAAATAAATAATTTCTTTATTGATAAAATGTCTTCAAAAGCATATTACATTTTATTCCTTAAGGCATACATGTCTAACACATCACATTTCACTGAGGTGAGTGTCAATAGAGCATTGCTTGTATATGCAGTCACCCAAGACCTCACCGTCAATGTGAAGAGTGTAATCTCTCAACTTATACCTTAATCTGCGTGTAATGAGGGAGCTAGTCTCCTTTTTCCCTCATTGATCTCCAAACTTTGTAAGAGTGCTAACATCCTACCGAGAGAGCAAGAAGAGATTCTTCCCCTAACCCACCTGCTCACCAACAACAAGATCCTCTACATCATGCAAGGACCAACAAGAATGTTAGCCCTAAGGTTTCAAATCAATTATTTTTGTTTTAATGACAACAAACAATTAATTGGTTAAGTGCTAATAATCTTATCGTGAGTGTGTAAAGTCCTTTACTTTTTTTTTTCTCAAGATACTTTGAAGAAATTCTTCAAGTCTCAGAAGAAATTAAAAGATGGATAAATTTATTGAGAGCATGAGGCTAGAAGATATGACATCAACAAGCATGAAGAATAGGTTAAATTTTAATTTTTAAGCTTGTATGATGTTATAACATATGTATAGCTTTTATCAGGTTCAATTGGCTCAAAATCAATTTTAAGTTTTAAAATTGTTTTCAAAAGTTTTTAATCTTGATATCAAATCTTTTCAAATATGCTTAAAGTTTTTGAAATATCAATTAAACTTGTTCTATATGATGAAATCAATTTTCAGAAACCTAAAATTGATCTTTAAAAATAAAATTTTAAAACAAGAATTTTGAACAAATGAAAATGGCACTAGGCTTACTGAGAAGACCGGTCGACTGGGGTGTATATAATCTAGTCAACTGGACTAGCCTAGAATGGGCTAGCAGTAGGTTTGTTGATCGTGCTATATATAGCGATTGACCAAACTGTCTAATGGCTACTTTTTTAGCCATTACAAGTGCATCTTAAACGGCTATAAGTGGTGAGTTTCAGGAAGATAAGTCATTGGTTTGTACTTCAAGTAATCATGTTGAAAAGACGGTCAATATAGTGGAAGAGATCAAGGCAAGGTCTTACTCGATGACAGTGGATGTAAGTATTTTGTCGAACAACTATAAATAGCATTTGTATTTCTCTTTCCCTTCTTTTTACTTTCAACAATTTATATTCACTTGAATTTTATTTATGTATTTATTGCTTGAGTATTAAATCTAGAAATTGCTAATCATTATAAAAGTTTTTAAAAACCCAATTCACTCCTTCTTGAGTAGCTATTCTTGGGTAACAAGGAAGACAATCATATTTTGGTTCATCATCAACTTCCACCCCTATGGGTCCATTTTCCCGCCGACCAATGACGCAAGCTAAAAGGTTATATCGGGTCAAATCCATCATGCAGAGTTTTTGGAAGTGGGAAATGGAGAAGTTATCATTTGAGGTCGCAAATTATAGGTTCCAAGAGAAGAAGTTTCATTACCAATGCGGTCTTGACCTTGCCAACCTCCTGAAAACACACCTCGATGACTGGAGTGCCTGCCCTACCTCCTTAACCCGGTTTACCCATGGCAAGCCCAAACTCAATTGCAAGAAGAAGAAGAAGAGGATGGGGAGGAAGATGACTAGGCGATGACTTCGTCTCTCAAAGAAGTTTTTCTTTCCTTTGCTCTTTTTATTGCAAACATCGACGACAATATTTAGATTGAGTTTGGGGGAGGAAATGTATTTCTCTAAGAACTACTATTGTTGCTCTTTATTGTCTTGTTTTTATGTTTTCTAGGAGCATTTGTTAATGTTAGTCTCTACTAGTTATTTCTTTAGTTTTATCATGACTTTATCTTTATTTTGTTTAATTTTGTTAGTTATTGGAATTAGTTCTTTTTTTGTCATTTTTGTTCAATTATTAATGTTTGTTTTGTTTTATGTATGGATTTTATTTTCTTATTTTGGTTTTTCAAACATATATATATATATATATAATTATATATTTTGAATAATAGAAATCAGAATGAAAAGAAACCAACCTTGTTTTTGTAAATAGTGAGTTATGTTTGTAGTAAACAAAAGCCAATGATAGTTAATGCTTGATTTTTCATATGGTTCTTTAAATATGACATGCATAATGATGTTTGGATACTTAATCCATATGCAATTTGTATTATTTTTAGTCCTTCATACTTGAGCATGAAAATCCTCGTACACTTAACCATTTGCGCGTTTAGAGAAGCTTTATACATATAGGTAGCCTCATGATCCCAATAACACTAAAACTCAATTGATTATCTTTCAAGGTGAAATCCTAGGTTAGACATTTTTAAGGATATAAATTAGGCCATGTTTAGAACATTTGGGCCTTTCTAGTTAACTTTATGCAAGGAATTTCTTTAGTTTATCCCATTTGAGCCTTATATATCTTTAACTTTTTCTTCTTACTCACATGCATATAGTTTATCTTTAATTGCTCTTTTTCCACAAGCATTGACCTATTCTAAGACAAACTTATAAGTTATGCTTTGAGAAGGTGTTTGATGCTTACATGAAGAAGCTTTAATTTGAGGTTTTGTAATTTATTTCTTTTGTTGTTCATTTCAATTTAGATTATTAAAAAAAAGAAAACTAAAAGAAAACTAAATGAATAATATATTTTTGAGATTCCAAGGAATGCTCACCCAAAAAGTCGTAGAACCGAATAAAGCTCAAGTTTGGTGTGTAGCGCTTGCGCGCGCGCGCGCACACACACACACACACATATATATGTATATATATATATATATATATATATATATAAAGAAGAATAAATTGTGTGGGATTGAGAGAGATATTTAAAGGAATTTGAAGGTGGACAATGATTTGTACAAGTTAGATTTGCCTTAGCCATTCATTATAGGCTAGAGAAAGTCCTAATGGTCCTTAGTTGTGTGCTTGGTCTACATTAGTGGAGATGGGTATGAAAAGTGAGCTTATGGAGTTCATACAAAGCTTTAACTAAGGAATCAATCTCAAGTTACCTATATGTATAACGTCATCCAAGTGGCAAGGGGATGAGTCGAAGGGGCCCTACACACACACACACACACTATAACTATTAAGAATAGGGTAAATTTAGCACTTGGATGGGAATTCTAACATAGGCATTGTGTTTGTGATATTGTTAGAGCCATTAAATTTTTGATATCTTTGAGGCTTGAGTTTACCACGATCGAACATTTCTCACTTTGCATTCATTTTGAAATCTTGGGTTCTTTTCATTTCTTGTTTGCTCTTTTCTTTTCTTTTCCTAGAGGACTAGCAAAATTATAAGTCTAGGGGAGTTTGAGAGAATGAATTTATTACTTATCCTAAATTATATATTTCATTAGTTTTTAAGTGAATTGATAGCTTTTATTTTGTGTTTCTATATTTGTTTTAGTTTTAATAAAATTTAATTAATTGTGTTTTTTGTCATATTTTTGTTTTTCTTTATTTTATTTTATCTTTATTTGTTCACTTTTAATTTTAGTTTCAGTTTTGTTTTTATTTTATTTTAATTGTTTTTGTAGGTCAAAGAGCATTTTGGAATCTTTAGTCATCAAAATTTTGTGCCCTAATGCCGTGGTTTCCTTGTAGCCATGCTACATCACAAAACACTCGTGCGGCCGTGCCAACAAAGCTCACGAGTATGTGACTCGAACATCAGCTCAAGGCATATCCAAAAGCACGTGGTTGCTCCCTTTTGGTGCTCTCAGCCGCATGCGTGCCTTTTGCCACCACATGCATAATTTTCTACCCCCACGCACTTACCTTTGGGTCCAAATTTTATGCTTATTTGAGGTAGAATTTCTCAAGTTTTTGAAGGCATATAAATAACCATCTAGTGTTTTATGCAAAGGGGGAGAATTAGGGAAGAAGCCCACGAGTGAGAGTAAAAATTCCAAGGAGAGAAGAGCTCGAAGTTGAAGATTCTTAGAGGGTTTTGGTGGATTCTTGCAGGATTCAAGACTTAAAGTTTATCTCCACAAAGAGTTTCTTCTTTCATTCCCTCTACATGAACTATGATTGAAATTTATATTTGTATTTGTATTTATGTGTTAAACATGTTTACTTTTTAGATTTCATGACGAGTCCATCAGTTTTTTGAAAATAGTCTCGTCCCACTAACGTAAACAACCGAAATTGGTACAGAAATAATTACACAAGATGCAAAATCTCGTAGTTCTTAAGGGTTTTTAACAATAACGAAGGGAATAGATTGCATTTAATATTACTATTTTTATAATAATTTCAGTTCCTATGTAACTAGGATGTAATTATCTGTACAATTTTAGAAATCTGTCATTGAATTTGGTATACGTATTTTGTTCTTCTTATTTCCACGAATTAATCAACAAGAGTGACATTAGGAATTGGTCTTCGTTAAACAGTAATTTCACATTGATGAAAAAAATAAAATGAGGATATCAAATTGGGGATCTACATGCTCTAGTTTATTCACTTATTGCAAGCCGTTATTCATTTTGGCATAAAACGTCAAAAACTTAAAATAGTAATGTAAGTCGTTTGACATTATTCTTGTTTTGACATTAACCTCCAGCCGACCGATCAAAATTTCATTCGTTGAAAATTTCTTGTAACCGGATAAAAGTGTATTAATATGTAGAATATATCTTTCTGTCTTTCTTTTTTCCTTTTTCAATGTTCAATTTTCTGTTATTTGTCTAACATGGATTTACATTTTACTTTTGATATGGTTAGTTAGGGGAGATACTCATATAAAGACAATTCAATGTTGTAAGTGTTTTATATAGATAAAATAAATATTGACAGAAAACTATGAAAGGAGACATATACATAAAATAAAAAGAAGTCATATTTTAAAACAGGGGCTCAAACTAGACATTTAGTATACATATTTCTTTAGCATGCCCACAATTCAGATTTCACAGGCGAAACTGAATAATGTATTGGGAATTTTGTTTGTTCAATGGGTTGCACCTTGCCTGTGTCTATCATATGTCCATAATTAACGAAAAATATAAATAGAAGCCCAAGAAAGATAGACCAATTATGCAAGTCACAACTGCAAGTGCGACGGTTGGTGCTAAAACGGCATACGTGCCGGAGATGAATGCGATCACCATTGCCATCATAGAAAATATCGTCAGCCTGTGTGCCATACTTTGGTATCTTGTCCTCGCAGTCCTGTTTATGAACTGCAAGTTCAGGAACATCTGGGTGAGTACGGAGGCACTGGAGAGCGCCATGGCAATGGTGTCTGTTATCATGAACGCTTGAAACGCAGGGTTTTGCCTTATAATCGCCATGCCACGGAGTGGACCTTCGTCGTCGACGTAGCCCCCTGGCAATGTAAAACCGGCTGCGAAGGTTATGGTGGCGATGAGGGTTGCCACTACCAGAGTAGATTCCCGGGTTTTCTCAATCTTAAAGGAGGCTTTCAGATCTTCATCTTTGTCTTCTTGTTCTTCTATTTCTTTTGGACAGTCTTCGTCTTTATAGATCAAGATTCTATTGCCAGGTAACAGGCTGCCTAGCAATTTTGAAATTCTCCACATACGGCGAGGATACTGAGCACATCAAACTTTTATGAGTGAGTTTCAACGTTACAAATTGTTAATACTAATTGGACAATTATTAGCTGCCTGCGAATAAGAAGGAATAGTGAAAAGCTTTATTAAAATTGAAAATTGAAAATTGTCAAACCATAGTATTAGAAGGGAAATTGTGCGGTAAGCTGAAAAGAAATTATGCCAAGTTTTGTCGTCAGCGTTGATTGTTCTACTTTCATATTAATATGAAAAGTTTTGAGGTCACATTTTTTTGTCACTCTATATCCTTTTGCCATGCGTCCTCACATTTTCCCGGAAAATGAAACCTGATTGCAGACCACTCATTTACATCAATTGTAAATTGTCGAAGAATGGCTTGCATTAATCAAGGTTTCATTTCCATGGAAAGTAGGAGGACACGTAACAAAAAAAGAATATAAGAGTTACAAATAGCATTTTTGTTCATCAGATTTCACCTAATGAAAGTCTATAATATTTCCTTTTGCACCAAAATCTTACTGCTACACATACAAATATTAGAAGAGATTATAGGTGATAGATATGTACTTTTTTTTAATTATTTTTAACTTATTGGACGATATATTTAAATTCTAGACCAACTAAAGTATTATCAACTTCAAAATCAACGGGAACCAATACAAATTGCGGACCAATTTTTATATGTAATCGGTCAATCCTTCCTTCCTCTCGTTGGTCAACGGTTTCTAAATATTAACAGGGATAATTATTTTTTTATACCCTCTGTTTTAGGTTAATTTAAAAACTATACTTTCGGTTTCCTATCTCTTCGAACGTATACCTTCAGATTAAATTTAACATACAAATTTATACCTTTCCTTAGTCAATGGTTGATTTTGACCTTTAAAATGACTAAATTATACTTAAGTAAAATATTAAAAATAAACTAAAACTTTCAAAAAAAATGAAGAAAACAAAAATAAAACGCACAAAACACCTACTTTTGAAAGTATTATGTACATTTTTTAAGGCAAAAACCTTAGTATAAGGTTTCTTTTAAAAGTTTTTAAAGTTATTTTATTTTTTAAAATTTGACGGTATTTTGGTAATTTCATAAGTCAAAATTGAAGATTGATTAGGCAAATGTTTACATACGTGCATTAAATCTAATATGAAGATATAAATTAAATGAAATAAAAAATCAAAGATATATCGCTTAAATAAACCTAAAATACAGAGTATAAAATGGTAAATAACTCATATTAAAAATTGATGGTGACATGATAGAATTTGAAGATTATGACAGAATTTTGAAGAACAGTAGAAATAAGAGAGATTATGGAGAACACTTTACTGAACAACTGTCGTAATGAATTGCAAAGAATAGAGCAGGATTGAATCTTGATTACTTCAAAGATCGATGAGCTTAGAGACTTAACTCAATGTCCCTCTTAGCAAGCCAAGAATTCCAACTAATTTCTGCCTAACTAATTTCCTCTCTAATTTCTTCCCTAAGTCTCTCTTTTATTCCTCTCCTTTTACACCTCAATCAACTAACTGCTTAGAACAATTCGTTGAAACTCCCACAACAATAACAACTAACTAAATAATTCTAACAAACTCACAACCCTGCCACATCGGCATAGCTACTAACAGAAACGAGCCACAATACCCTTCTACACTTGTTTTTAATTCCTTCTGACATAAATATAGAGAACTATAGGACTATTCGTACTTCCCCACCGAGTGTAACCTTGTTCTCAGGGTGGAAAAGAGGAAAGTGTTGTTGAATGGAATCAAAAGATTCCCACGAGGCTTTAAACACAGGCAGGTTCTTCCACTTTACAAAAAATCAGGAATCGAACTACTGGTAATAGAAGATGGGCGAATATTCAGAACCCTCTTAGGTTCCACTTGCCACTCTAATTCCGTAGTTGACACCAGAGGTAGGGGCTGGCAGTGCTCAAAGGGTCCTAAAGCGAGACGCAACTGATAAACATGAAAGACCAGATGAGTTAAGTGCCCCATAAAGTGCCCCAATACCATTGCCCGATAAAGTGCCCCGATACCAATGAAGTACGGCGACGGGTTTGAAGGTGAGTTAAGTGGAGGAGACATAGAGGTTTCTACTTTAGTGAGGTCTTTAGTATATAGCATGTGTGCAGTGAGTGAGTCTCAGGTCTTCTTTCAAAATTGTCCTATAATTTCAAACTACTGTAGTTGTAATTTGACATTAATGAAATCCTTCCATGTACCCTAAAAAAAAAATCCTTCCATCTACTTGGTCTTCTTAACACCTATAAATTTTTTTCCTCTCCAACGTTTTTTGACCAAGTTAAATAATCATATATTATGTCATTTTTTCATGGTTATTTATATCTTTGCATTTTTTATTGTAGTAAAGATATCATTTTATAGTCTTTGTGCACACAGAAGGTTTTTAACCGTCTGTCATGTTTTATATATACCACCATAATTTGGACATAAATAGAATGGCGTAGAAAGCAAAGGTATTATAAGATAGATATCCTTACCTTTATAAAAAGAATGTCACCCACAGTCTGGTTTTTCTTGTTGAAGGCCATCTTATCCACCCGTTTGGCGCTATGAGAAACCAAAATGGACCGGCTGTATAGTTTTGTCGCGGAAACATGGAGAGGCGTGTTTCCTTCAATATCTTTTCCATTCAAAAGATTACTTAATGAAGAGTCCCTCAGGATTACCCTTACTGCTAACCATTTGTTGCTATTAACAGCATAGTGAAGACCGTTCCATCTCCTGTCGTCGACCAATTCGCCGCAATCGGGACAACTTGAAAGGATTTCTGACATCATCTTGTGGTAGCCGTTGGAGGCTGCAAGATGAAGAGGTGTCCTTCCTTTTCTATCCTTAATGTAGGCCGCATCTCTATCCCATCTTAACATGTCCGTTGCAATTCGCATAAGGTTCTGATGTGCTGCAAAATGAAGTGGAACCCAACCTCTGTCGTCTGCTTTTGTAGTTAGATGTCTCATCTTTTCTAAAATTTTCCTTGTCATTACTAAAGGATAGAATGACAAAGGATAGTCAAGAGACAGAATGTAAAGAGTTAGTTTACAGAAAAAGAATTAAAAGAAGAAAGAAGGCGAGCCAAAAGCAACCAAAAAAAAAAAAAAAGATGAAAACGGTAAAGATAAATAAAATGAAGCGCAAAGATAAATAATAAAAGCGTAAACGAGAGTACCGATTATATATTGAGTGAGTGGCACAAATAACAAAAAAAAGAGTGAGGGGGCTGAGGGGTACAAACAGCAGATCAGGGGAATGTCTTTAAGATATTATATCTAAGTTTCTTAACACATACTCAAACATAGTAAGGAATTCGACCATGAATATTGACTAGATCTACTAACGAATATTAGTGAACCATAAGAATGAACATAAGTACCGACGCCCTTTTAAGAAAGATCCGCCGTACAAATAAAAACATTGAGCACTACCAATGCTCATTTAGAGAACCACCACAGTCGATGAATTGAAGCAGTAGACTAAAACAAAACCCCAAATATTGGAGACACGAGCAACATGTTTTAGAAACAAATCTAGTTAACCAACTCTCACCATTGATAATTACCTCATACAGATGGGACATACAAATATAATCAAAAGGAGAGCTAAGTCAAAAACTCACCGACAATAAACAATAAATAGATAGTGAAAACAATATCATTTTTTATGACAAATAAAACAAACAACATAAGAAAAAATGAGGGAACACTATGACAAAAGGAGAACACGAACGACCACCACCATTGAACCATTTCCCACCAGCGATCAACACCATGCCTAATCATTAGACGACGTTACCATCCTTTTCCTCATCCAGCAGACCACAACCACAGATCTGTCGCACAAGGCCGACCTCCACGGACCATGATGCCTTAGTGCAGGGTTATCTCCATGCGCAGCCCCTCTTCATGTGCTCCACCCCTCTCACGGGCCAGAGGCTTGACAACCAATCCAAACATTTTTCTTTCACTTATAACAAGAAAATCTTTAATATATATATATATATATATATATATATATATATATATATATATAATGTGAAAGTATTACCCACGGTTGTACCCATGCATCGAAATGGTGAAAAGCTTTTTTTTTTGCCTTGCCTTGCTTTATTTATTTATTTATTTTTTTTTGTCATTCCTCCTATTTTTTTTCATCCTTGTCCTTTTACTATACATTCTTTTTTTTTTTCTTTCCTTCAAATGTGACCTTCATAATTTAATTGTCCAATTACAACAATTTACATTTTTATAGATGTTCATGATCCTATCTAAACTTTTGGGAAACACTCTCGCATATATTTTTTATACGTACCCAATAACCAATCTTTATTACATATAAAAAACTAATCCGTTTTCTCTTGGATCTCCCAAAACACAAAACATTCCGTCCTTTTTTCCTTCTTGCTTCTTGCTTTAGTTTTTACCTTCTTTTTATTCTCAAATTTTAGTCATTGCTTTTTCCTATTAACTTTCCTATTACTTTTTTTATTATTGTCATTACTTTCTCCCTAATATCTTATACATTTCGCATTCACTTTTGTCTCAGCCAAAATAATTTCCTTACAAATACATCCCCATTAAGTATTTTCCTGACTTTCCAATTATAATATTTTTCCTCAAATGTGGTCGTATAATTATCTTGTCATTTCCTTTTATGTATCACTAAGTAATTTTCCACCTATCACAAACTTAACTATATTACTTTGGCATTTTATATATGCATATATGTTTTTTTTTTTCTTGAATGTACCTCTGTAAAATCTTTTTGCTTCTAATATGTACCATAAGTAGTTTTCTATCTCTTCCGTTTCGTTTGTAGTTTTAAAATGTGACCAACACATTTCATCACTTTTTTTTTTTTTTACTTTGTGCTTTTGTTTTTTTCCCCACGTTGGGTTAGTTTATCTCAATATGTCCTTAGTCAATTTTTTTCGGACACACACGTATTAAACCAAAACGCATCCTCTCCTTTTTTTTTGTTTACTTTTAAATCTTGTCTTTAAAGACTTACGTTATTAAACTTTTTTCCCCTAATATACTTTTATTAAAATGCCTTGCCTCAAATGTGTTACTACCAAAATTTTTTTTTTGTAGCTAATTCTTTCTTTTTTTTTTCTCAACCACCCTTATAAATATTTTCTCTTATTGTTCCACTCAAATAATTTTTTGTCAATGTGCCTCTACTTAAACATTTTTTCTGTAACTCTACAAAATATTGTTTCCTTATATGTAGCCCATAAATAATTTTATATAGTTTTATGCCTAAATATTTGCCCAACCAAAAACTTGTTCCCTTTTAAATTTGCTCTACTTAAATATTTCTTCTTTTTTTTTTAACTAAAACTAACTATAAAGAATATAATATATCACTAAATTAAATTAAAATTTGAAATAAATGTTAGATCTTGGTATTGAAAATGTAACATAATTAATTCGTGCTCCACGTTTTAACTACTTAATTTGTAAAAGCTTATGAAATTTTCAGATCAACAGATAAATATGGATTTTTTATACTCATTATAATTAGTCTTAACGTCCTCGACTAGAGTATATAAGGCTATAATTAGATCAGGCCACTGAAAAAAAAAGAAGAAGAAGAAGAAGAAGAGAGAGAATAGTCTTCAGTCACACACGTTCACTAGTCTGGAATATGTAACTTTTTTTCGCAAATGTAATTTCTAACACCAGTCACTAAAAAAATCTCTTCAAAAGAGTTAATTTAAAAGAAGTGTAAATAAAAATCATTGCATACGACACATACCAGCGTTGTTATTTATCACCGCCGCGTGCAGCACGGTTCTCCCACGGGGCCCACTAGTTGCCGGCGACGGCGAGCACTTCTCCAACATCAAGCTGACCAGCTTAACGTGATTTCTCTCTGCCGCCATGTAAAGAGGCGTCTCACCGTCCTTATTGGCTCCGTACTCATGAACTCCGGAAGAATCTTCCGCAACCAACGCCCTCACAACCTCAAAATGTCCGAACCGCACAGCCTCGTGCAACGCCGTTTCATTTGCAAAGTTCTCCGCCCTCACCATCTCCTTTGCCGCCTCGCCGCTCTCAATATCATTATCCGCCTTGGCTCGCTCGATGAGGAGCTTTACTACCCTATTGTGGCCGTACCTCGCCGCCATGTGCAGCGGAACGTCTCCCTTATTGTTGGGCTGCTTGAGAAGCCATGGGCAAATCTTGAGAATCTCTTCGACGAAGGAAGTTTTGCGGTCGGTTGTCAAGGATGTGATGTGGATGTGGAGGACTGTGTTTTTGTCTGGAGTTAGTAGTTGGTCAAGTTGGAGGTCGGAATTATTGGTTTTCTTGAAGGCTTCGATTTTGCCGTAGTCGGCGGCTTTGTAGAGATCGGGATCCATTGATGGCTGAGAAGGAGTTGCTAATAAGGTACCTAAGAGATAAGTTAGTGTTTGTATTGTGTGTATATATATATACTTGTTAAAAAGAGAGGGTGATATTCTGGACGTAGGAATATCTCTGCACAACTCAATCTCGGCAAGGCTCTCCGTATGCTATGAAACAAAACGCGGCCGGTTGGTCGGGATTCTTTCCTTGAATGTATGATATTGCCTTTAAGAAAGTAATAAAAAAAATTAAATGAAAAAAAAAGGAAAAGTAATTATAAAAATTCAAATCTTTACTTATTGGCGTCTCTGGTGTAAGTGCCAACACTTTTGCTATGATTGCAATCATTTTTCTCCAAGGCATCAATACTATATTCATTGTTGTAACATTATTTATTATTTTTCTTGACTACGAGAATAAATAAATGTTATTGATATATGACCTTTCATTTTTTCTCAACGGACCAAAGGGCTGATATACTACAATAAAAAGAAAATTACGAATCTCACCTTGTCAGATTCGGTCACTACTTTGTTGCCAATACTTTGTTGCCTATTTTCTATTTGAGTGAAATATCCACGAAACTTGTTGCAACATCTCATGATTGTTCCCCAGCCAGATTGGATAGAAATTCTTGAGTGTGCACTCTCATCATTTGCTTGGTTAATATAATTCTCTAATACCCCGTCCCAAAAGTTACTTGATATTTGCAAATTGCCGACTATAGGATCTTGGCTTATACTCAACCAAGCATTACAAATTGCTGTGTCTTGGTAACTGGCAAATGACTTCCCACGTTTTATACAGATTTGGTTTTTTCTTTTTTTTTCCCTTCTCCTTCATTAATGGAGGTGAGTAAAGTGCAGTGAAATAGACTATGAACGGTGGTCTGGAGAAGCAATTATTACGTTTAGTGTTTCGAGAAATTTTTAGTTCTAAAATATAATAATGAAAAAAGTTGTTATAACGTGATACCTCAATTTTGTTATAATGCTATACTTTACAATAAATTTGTCAAAAATTTTAGCATGTAGTAAATTTAGCGTTTAAAATAATACTGCATTAGGGAGTATATTTTGAACCTTAAATATCAAATTTGGCATTGACATGTCATTTTACCACTATATTAGAGGCGCTCTAACCTTCTTCTTTTTCTTCTTCTTTTTTCTTTTTCACCCGCAAGTAACCTTTTTCTTTAGCTATTACTTCTAATTTTTATTTAATTTTCTGAGATTCCCAACTGAGAATAGATTGAAATTAATATAGTTACTTTTAATTACAAAAGTAATTAACCTTAACCGTGGAATGCAAATAGCTGGAATATGAGGTAAGAAGAAGGAGAAACATAATACTGGGAATGCAAATCATTACACATAACCTTTTCCTGTAGCTATTACTGAGTTTTTGTAGGTGAATTATTAAAATTTATAATCCTCGGTTACAATAAGAAAAACAAAATCGGTAGGGCCAAAAAGTTTTAACGTTATCCAAAAAACCAAAATTGATGAAAGCGATAGTACTTTCGTCTTTGTTTTTACGGCAGCTGTGTGATATAATTGGCATGTGAATTTTGCTTTTGGGTGAATTTTGAGGTTACGTCCATGTCAACGCTTAGGTTACAATTAGAGCACTAAAGTTGCTCTATTTGTACAAATTTCACCCATAAATTGCCACTGTCATTGCTGTTAAATTACATTAATGCCCGGTGAGCACGAACAGTCCACAGCCAATCCACGGTTAAAACATAATTTGCTCCTCAAATTAAGGAACAAGTGGCCCATAATCAGAATACTTTGAAAACATATTAATAGGGTGTTTGGAAGGGTGGTGAAAACTAGTAGTGGAAACCACTTTTATTGTAGCATGTGAGAGTTTTATACTGTAGCATATTTTTTTATTGTTACTGTAGTATATGAGAGCTTTACACTATTTATAACTGAGATTGTGGTGGGAACTGACCAAACACCTCCTAAGTTATTAATAGAATGCCACGTAAGCGGCGGAATCATTCCTTCGGCGGGTTGAAATCAAAGTCCCATAAATATATAGGAGACTGCTTCGGTCCGACCGGGCGTAAATCCGTCCCTGTACACGGCATTTGTTTCAGGTGGGCCATGTCATAAATTTGTGGGCCTAATTGGTACAACTTGATTCAATTTTCTCAGCATTAAGTGAATATAATATTTGTGGCACCGACTGTACGATGTGGTTTTGATTGAGAGACCGGGTAAAGTTGTTATTATGCTGCTCATATGAGGGTTCGTTTTCATCTAGCTATAACACGAACATCTTACAAGAAAGGACCACGTAACCATGCCCCGTTTGATTTTGTTTCAATATTTTTCTTCGAATATTTTTGTCTATTTTTTAAGATAAAAATTTTAAAAATATTCATAATTTAATTTTTTAAAAATTTTATTTTTTAAAATAAATTATTTTCAACTATTTTAAAACACTACCAATTTTAGATTTAACTTTGACAAGTGGAGGCGTAACTTTGTCTTTTTTTCTTTGTTTTTTTTTTGAAGTGAAATATTAATTACCGGCACTTCTAACAATTTAAGGTGTAGGTGGAAAGAAATATGTCCGTGCAGTTTAATTGCATCCTTGTTACCATTAATTTTTTTTAATTTGTCAAACGAAGATAGATGATGCAATTTTTTAAAAAATTAATTGCATCCTTTGGATTGCTGTTAATTTTTTTCAGGTAGACGATGTTTTTTTTTTTTTTTTTTCTAAATGACAATCTAGTATTATATAACGAGCTGCTAATTCGATAGTCGATAAAATTGTTCAAAATCATTCTTGACCAGATGAAAACCAAAGGAGTTAAAAAGTTAATGCTAAATTTACTATATGTCATTTTTAATGCCAAATTTGATATATGCTAAACTTTGTAGCAAATTTATCATAAAGTTTAGCATATAGCAAATTTGACTGAGATATTAGTAGTCTGCTCGGATGAGGACATTTGAAAATTTTATAACCATCATAGTTTCTAAAGTCATGATTGTGTAGATAATATGCATGAGGAGTCTTGTTATAGAAGCTGCTATAATTGGGTCCCAAATTCATTGTTTGTAAACGTGTATAGGCCTAACACCCAGTAATTAAAAGTATAAATACTGATAAATTGTTAAAAAGAAAAATTTATTAAATTGTGTGATATTTGACATGACCAAAATGTGATTGAAGTTTCATCATGTACTGAAATTTTGTAAAAAGTACACTACAGATTTTTTAATACTGACATTTTAACCAATATCCACAAATATTTTCTCTACATTTTTGGAAATCGGTCTTAAAGCAAGCAATGAATCTCAATAAACAAAGCTCAAAGCTGTAAAATGAGATATTAATTGGCTTGGGTTACGTAAGTCAAACGATGTGGAATTAAACCGATAACTTAGACACAAACTAATAGTCGGGTGTCGCGTAAACAAGACAGAAAGCCGACTGATCAAGAAAAAGGGTTAAGTGGATACGTTAGCTCGAGATTCAAGTATGTTTCAAACTTCACCTATGACATAAAGAAAATGATTTTCATATGTCTTCTTTATGTATGTTTTATGATTGAAAATGTCATGCATTTTGCCTTTAATACCAAGTCATCACATAAAGTATGTTCGCTAAAATTACAGAGCTGGTAATTTAAATCTCAAAGTTAAGAAAGTTAATATAAGATAATTATTAAGTGTTGTACTAATTGCCACTTAAGTGAGGATTATAAGTCTCCCAACCAAAGGCAACATCAAGTTAAAATATGATCTTG
Source organism: Artocarpus heterophyllus (assembly GCA_025403435.1). NCBI lineage: Eukaryota > Viridiplantae > Streptophyta > Magnoliopsida > Rosales > Moraceae > Artocarpus > Artocarpus heterophyllus. The sequence continues at coordinate 8,575,824 of CM046341.1, forward strand.
GTGTTCGATGATCACGTGCACTCGATACACTTGGGCCTATAATTCAAAATAAATTGAGAATGATAATAAGATGTTCATGAGTAGGCATAAATAGAATCATGCATTGTATTACTGCTATTAATGCTGAGAAAACACACACAAAAAATATCCCTTAGGTTTTAATTAAAAAAGTATCCCTTATGTTTTTCAAATCATGCAAAAATTATCCCTTCTTTTAACTTTTCTACTTTAGTTTTCTTTGAATGACCAAATCATCCTTGAAGTATAAAGTGTTAGGTTGTGCTAGCTTCTAAAACCTCCTCCCTGTCTTGGATTCATCATCAATATGAATGAAATTTTAAACACTCACTTGAATTTTTTTAAAGGATTTAATTTTTTTTCATTTGAAGAAGAAAGTGAAACCCTTTTTTTTTAAAAAAATAAAAACTTAATATTATTTGGTCACGTTAGTTGTAATGGGTATTTTTAATAAGTTAGATTGATTTTGCAATACAAAAATATATTTGCAAATAAAATTTCAATATCATAAGTATATATCAAAAGATACTCGTTAAAATAGAATTGATCACAAGTTAGTTTTACTTTTCCACTCTCCAAATATTAGGTGTTTGATTATAGTTTCACTAAGATCCTCATCCTTGATTTCTAAAGGTATATTTGTATTTTTAAATGATGTATTTTATTAAAAGCTTAAAAAAAGATAGTTTTTGAATGATTTGAAAAATATAGGGGATACTTTTTGAATTTTAAAATACCGAAGAAAAAATGTTGTATTTAGCTAAACACAAGAGAGACTTTTTTTTTGTATTAGCTCACTAATCCTATACAAATGTTTGGATTAATTATAAAAATTCCTCTAGAATTATGGCCTTTATAATACTTTATCCTTGAACTTTAAAACGTAACAACTGTTCCTCCTGAAGTATGAACTATTAAAAAAATGGTTCTTTTATTAGAATTTTAACAGAAAATTGACAAAACTATTATAAAGTTAGGGGTATTTTGGTAATCCTAGTTATAAATATAACTATAAAAATTAAAAATATAATAAAAATAGTCTTTAATGATGATTCAAAACAAAAAAAAAATAATTAAAATCATTATACCATTAAAATCCTTATTTTTTATATTCCAAAATTTTCATCCAAAATTTTATTTTTTCACACTTGAAAAGTATTTTAAAAATTTTAAAAGTCATATACAGTAATGAAATGAAAAATAATATAACATAAATATATTCAATATAATAAAAAATATGACAAAAAAATTTCAAAGGGAAAAAAACTATGGTAATGTTAATAAATTTTTTTTTTCATATTTTTGAAGTTTTTATTTGTGTTTATACCTTTTAAAAGTTCAGAATATTTTTTGAGTGCAAAAAAAAGTTAATAATTTTTTTAAAAAAATTTGGGTTTATAAAAAAAAAAAGAGGGATCCTAATAATAGTATGTTTTTAATTTTTTTTAATCATCAATAAATACTATTTTGATCATAGTTTTCATTTTTTTTTTGTTTTAATTAACTAAGATTACCAAAATACACCTAATTTTAAAATTATTTTTTAACCTCCTATTAAAATTCTAATAGAATGACCATTTTTATTAACAGTTCATACTTTAAGGGGAATGAATATTATATTTTGAAGTTGAAGGGCAAAGTGTTACAAGGGCTATAGTTCAAGGAGAATTTTTGTAATGACTCTCTCGTTTTATCGTGCATGTGAAGATGGACCAGTTCGGCAAGCCAAACTTTCCATCGGCAGGCCGAATATCGACAGACCGATCATATACACTATAAGAAAAATAACCATATCTTAACTCAACTTTAATGCAGAAATTATTATATCATTAGCAGCGGAAATAATAAGATTACAACACTTATACAAAAGCTAAAAAAAAAAATCCCTAAAAGTCCTCAACAACAATTCTTAGTTTCTAATAACATCAAAGGAATACTTAGAAATAAATATTACATCTTAGACTCGTCATGGGACTTTGGACCATTGTTGCTCAGTTTTTGTTGGTGAATTATTAAAATTTATAATCCTCGGTTACACTAAGAAAAACAAAATCGGTAGGGCCAAAAAGTTTTAACGTTATCCAAAAAACCAAAATTGATGAAAGCGATAGTACTTTTGTCTTTGTTTTTACGGCAGCTGTGTGATATAATTGGCATGTGAATTTTGCTTTTGGGTGAATTTTGAGGTTACGTCCATGTCAACGCTTAGGTTACAATTAGAGCACTAAAGTTGCTCTATTCGTACAAATTTCACCCATAAATTGTCACTGTCATCGCTGTTAAATTACATTAATGCCCGGTCAGCACGAACAGTCCACAGCCAATCCCCGGTTAAAACATAATTTGCTCCTCAAATTAAGGAACAAGTGGCCCATAATCAGAATACTTTGAAAACATATTAATAGGGTGTTTGGAAGGGTGGTGAAAACTAGTAGTGAGAACCACTTTTATTGTAGCATGTGAGAGTTTTATACTGTAGCATATTTTTTTTATTGTTACTGTAGTATATAAGAGCTTTACATTATTTACAACTGAGATTGTGGTGGAAACTGACCAAACACCTCCTAAGTTATTAATAGAATGCCACGTAAGCGGCGGAATCATTCCTCCGGCGGGTTGAAATCAAAGTCCCATAATTATATAGGAGACTGCTTCGGTCCGACCGGGCGTAAATCCGTCCCTGTACGCGGCATTTGTTTCAGGTGGGCCATGTCATAAATTTGTGGGCCTAATTGGTACAACTTGATTCAATTTTCTCAGCATTAAGTGAATATAATATTTGTGGCACCGACTGTACGATGTGGTTTTGATTGAGAGACCGGGTAAAGTTGTTATTATGCTGCTCATATGAGGGTTCGTTTTCATCTAGCTATAACACGAACATCTTACAAGAAAGGACCACGTAACCATGGCCCGTTTGATTTTGTTTCAATATTTTTCTTCGAATATTTTTGTCTATTTTTTAAGATAAAAATTTTAAAAATATTCATAATTTAATTTTTTAAAAATTTTATTTTTTAAAATAAATTATTTTCAACTATTTTAAAACACTACCAATTTTAGATTTAACTTTGACAAGTGGAGGCGTAACTTTGTCTTTTTTTCTTTTTTTTTTTTGAAGTGAAATATTAATTACCGGCACTTCTAACAATTTAAGGTGTAGGTGGAAAGAAATATGTCCGTGCAGTTTAATTGCATCCTTGTTACCATTAATTTTTTTTAATTTGTCAAACGAAGATAGATGATGCAATTTTTTAAAAAATTAATTGCATCCTTTGGATTGCTGTTAATTTTTTTCAGGTAGACGATGTTTTTTTTTTTTTTTCTAAATGACAATCTAGTATTATATAACGAGCTGCTAATTCGATAGTCGATAAAATTGTTCGAAATCATTCTTGACCAGATGAAAATCAAAGGAGTTAAAAAGTTAATGCTAAATTTACTATATGTCATTTTTAATGCCAAATTTGATATATGCTAAACTTTGTAGCAAATTTATCATAAAGTTTAGCATATAGCAAATTTGACTGAGATATTAGTAGTCTGCTCGGATGAGGACATTTGAAAATTTTATAACCATCATAGTTTCTAAAGTCATGATTGTGTAGATAATATGCATGAGGAGTCTTGTTATAGAAGCTGCTATAATTGGGTCCCAAATTCATTGTTTGTAAACGTGTATAGGCCAAACACCCATTAATTAAAAGTATAAATACTGATAAATTGTGTTTCCTTAATCTTTTCTTTCTTATTTTCTCTTCTTGGTTTCTTCCTTATTCCCTCACGATTCATCCCCTCATTTCTCAAGTCTCACATAGACATGTCTCTGTAATATCTTTCTTTCTTTCACTCTTTCATTCTTTGATCTTCTCTCACTCTCACTCTTGGCAGCAAATAAAGAAAGAGAAGAAATGGTAGACGTGAAATAAGGTGAGTGGAGAGAATAATAAGAAGGATGGGAATAATATGTAAAAGAATTGATAACTTCCTAAATGGGTTTGAGAGGATTTGTGAGAGATAAAAAAAAGAGTGAGAGTGCATTTAACAATAACGAAGGGAATAGATTGCATTTAATATTACTATTTTTATAATAATTTCAGTTCCTATGTACCTAGGATAAAATTATCTGTAGAATTTTAGAAATCTGTCATTAAATTTGGTATACGTATTTTGTTCTTCTTATTTCCGCGAATTAATAAAGAAGAGTGACATTAGGAATTGGTCTTCGTTAAACAGTAATTTCACTTTGATGAAAAAAAGAAAATGAGGATATCAAATTGGGGATCTACATGCTCTAGTTTATTCACTTATTGCAAGCCGTTATTCATTTGGCATAAAACGTCAAAAACTTAAAATAGTAATGTAAGTCGTTTGACATTATTCTTGTTTTGACATTAACCTCCAGCCGACCGATCAAAATTTCAGTCGTTGAAAATTTCTTGTAACCGGATAAAAGTGTATTAATATGTAGAATATATCTTTCTGTCTTTCTTTTTTCCTTTTTCAATGTTCAATTTTCTGTTATTTGTCTAACATGGATTTACATTTTACTTTTGATATGGTTAGTTAGGGGAGATACTCATATAAAGACAATTCAAAGCAATTCAATGTTGTAAGTGTTTTATATAGATAAAATAAATATTGACAGAAAACTATGAAAGGAGACATATACATAAAATAAAAAGAAGTCATATTTTAAAACAGGGGCTCAAACTAGACATTTAGTATACATATTTCTTTAGCATGCCCACAATTCAGATTTCACAGGCGAAACTGAATAATGTATTGGGAATTTTGTTTGTTCAATGGGTTGCACCTTGCCTGTGTCTATCATATGTCCATAATTAACGAAAAATATAAATAGAAGCCCAAGAAAGATAGACCAATTATGCAAGTCACAACTGCAAGTGCGACGGTTGGTGCTAAAACGGCATACGTGCCGGAGATGAATGCGATCACCATTGCCATCATAGAAAATATCGTCAGCCTGTGTGCCATACTTTGGTATCTTGTCCTCGCAGTCCTGTTTATGAACTGCAAGTTCAGGAACATCTGGGTGAGTACGGAGGCACTGGAGAGCACCATGGCAATGGTGTCTGTTATCATGAACACTTGAAACGCAGGGTTTTGCCTTAGAATTGCCATGCCACGGAGTGGACCTTCGTCGTCGACGTAGCCCCCTGGCAATGTAAAACCGGCTGCGAAGGTTATGGTGGCGATGAGGGTTGCCACTACCAGAGTAGATTCCCGGGTTTTCTCAATCTTAAAGGAGGCTTTCAGATCTTCATCTTTGTCTTCTTGTTCTTCTATTTCTTTTGGACAGTCTTCGTCTTTATAGATCAAGATTCTATTGCCAGGTAACAGGCTGCCTAGCAATTTTGAAATTCTCCACATACGGCGAGGATACTGAGCACATCAAACTTTTATGAGTGAGTTTCAACGTTACAAATTGTTAATACTAATTGGACAATTATTAGCTGCCTGCGAATAAGAAGGAATAGTGAAAAGCTTTATTAAAATTGAAAATTGAAAATTGTCAAACCATAGTATTAGAAGGGAAATTGTGCGGTAAGCTGAAAAGAAATTATGCCAAGTTTTGTCGTCAGTGTTGATTGTTCTACGTTCATATTAATATGAAAAGTTTTGAGGTCACATTTTTTTGTCACTCTATATCCTTTTGCCATGCGTCCTCACATTTTCCCGAATAATGAAACCTGATTGCAGACCATTCATTTACATCAATTGTAAATTATCGAAGAATGGCTTGCATTAATCAAGGTTTCATTTCCAAGGAAAGTAGGAGGACACGTAACAAAAAAAGAATATAAGAGTTACAAATAGCATTTTTGTTCATCAGATTTCACCTAATGAAAGTCTATAATATTTCCTTTTGCACCAAAATCTTACTGCTACACATACAAATATTAGAAGAGATTATAGGTGATAGATATGTACTTTTTTTTAATTATTTTTAACTTATTGGACGATATATTTAAATTCTAGACCAACTAAAGTATTATCAACTTCAAAATCAACGGGAACCAATACAAATTGCGGACCAATTTTTATATGTAATCGGTCAATCCTTCCTTCCTCTCGTTGGTCAACGGTTTCTAAATATTAACAGGGATAATTATTTTTTTATACCCTCTGTTTTAGGTTAATTTAAAAACTATACTTTCGGTTTCCTATCTCTTCGAACGTATACCTTCAGATTAGATTTAACATACAAATTTATACCTTTCCTTAGTCAATGGTTGATTTTGACCTTTAAAATGACTAAATTATACGTAAGTAAAATATTAAAAATAAACTAAAACTTTCAAAAAAAATGAAGAAAACAAAAATAAAACGCACAAAACACCTATTTTTGAAAGTATTCTGTACATTTGTGAAGGCAAAAACCTTAGTATAAGGTTTCTTTTAAAAGTTTTAAAAGTTATTTTATTTTTTTTAATTTGATGGTATTTTGGTAATTTCATAAGTCAAAATTGAAGATTGATTGGGCAAATGTTTATATACGTACATTAAATCTAATATGAAGATATAAATTAAATGAAATAAAAAATCAAAGATGTATCACTTAAATAAACCTAAAATACAGAGTATAAAAAGGTAAATAACTCATATTAAAAATTGAGGGTGACATGATAGAATTTGAAGATTATGACTGAATTTTGAAGAACAGTAGAAATAAGAGAGATTATGGAGAACACTTTACTGAACAACTGTCGTAATGAATTGCAAAGAATGGAGCAGGATTGAATCTTGATTACTTCAAAGATCGATGAGCTTAGAGACTTAACTCAATGTCCCTCTTAGCAAGCCAAGAATTCCAACTAATTTCTGCCTAACTAATTTCCTCTCTAATTTCTTCCCTAAGTCTCTCTTTTATTCCTCTCCTTTTACACCTCAATCAACTAACTGCTTAGAACAATTCGTTGAAACTCCCACAACAATAACAACTAACTAAATAATTCTAACAAACTCACAACCCTGCCACATCGGCATAGCTACTAACAGAAACGAGCCACAATACCCTTCTACACTTGTTTTTAATTCCTTCTGACATAAATATAGAGAACTATAGGACTATTCGTACTTCCCCACCGAGTGTAACCTTGTTCTCAGGGTGGAAAAGAGGAAAGTGTTGTTGAATGGAATCAAAAGATTCCCACGAGGCTTTAAACACAGGCAGGTTCTTCCACTTTACAAAAAATCAGGAATCGAACTACTGGTAATAGAAGATGGGCGAATATTCAGAACCCTCTTAGGTTCCACTTGCCACTCTAATTCCGTAGTTGACACCAGAGGTAGGGGCTGGCAGTGCTCAAAGGGTCCTAAAGCGAGACGCAACTGATAAACATGAAAGACCAGATGAGTTAAGTGCCCCATAAAGTGCCCCAATACCATTGCCCGATAAAGTGCCCCGATACCAATGAAGTACGGCGACGGGTTTGAAGGTGAGTTAAGTGGAGGAGACATAAAGGTTTCTACTTTAGTGAGGTCTTTAGTATGTAGCATGTGTGCAGTGAGTGAGTCTCAGGTCTTCTTTCAAAATTGTCCTATAATTTCAAACTACTGTAGTTGTAATTTGACATTAATGAAATCCTTCCATGTACCCTAAAAAAAAAAATCCTTCCATCTACTTGGTCTTCTTAACACCTATAAATTTTTTTCCTCTCCAACGCTTTTTGGCCAAGTTAAATAATCATATATTATGTCATTTTTTCATGGTTATTTATATCTTTGCATTTTTTATTGTAGTAAAGATATCATTTTATAGTCTTTGTGCACACAGAAGGTTTTTAACCGTCTGTCATGTTTTATATATACCACCATAATTTGGACATAAATAGAATGGCGTAGAAAGCAAAGGTATTATAAGATAGATATCCTTACCTTTATAAAAAGAATGTCACCCACAGTCTGGTTTTTCTTGTTGAAGGCCATCTTATCCACCCGTTTGGCGCTATGAGAAACCAAAATGGACCGGCTGTATAGTTTTGTCGCGGAAACATGGAGAGGCGTGTTTCCTTCAATATCTTTTCCATTCAAAAGATTACTTAATGAAGAGTCCCTCAGGATTACCGTTACTGCTAACCATTTGTTGCTATTAACAGCATAGTGAAGACCGTTCCATCTCCTGTCGTCGACCAATTCGCCGCAATCGGGACAACTTGAAAGGATTTCTGACATCATCTTGTGGTAGCCGTTGGAGGCTGCAAGATGAAGAGGTGTCCTTCCTTTTCTATCCTTAATGTAGGCCGCATCTCTATCCCATCTTAACAAGTCCGTTGCAATTCGCATAAGGTTCTGATGTGCTGCAAAATGAAGTGGAACCCAACCTCTGTCGTCTGCTTTTGTAGTTAGATGTCTCATCTTTTCTAAAATTTTCCTTGTCATTACTAAAGGATAGAATGACAAAGGATAGTCAAGAGACAGAAGGTAAAGAGTTAGTTTACAGAAAAAGAATTAAAAGAAGAAAAAAGGCGAGCCAAAAGCAACCAAAAAAAAAAAAAAGAGGATGAAAACGGTAATAATTTGAAGAGGTAGTTAAAATTAGAAATTGAAAAGTCCTTCTGACAATTTAAAAAATAATTTAAATGAAGCGCAAAGATAAATAATAAGGCTCAAAAGGTAAACGAGAGTACGGATTCATATATTGAGTGAGCGGCAGAAATAGCAAAAAAAAGAGTGAGGGGCTGAGGGGTACAAACAGCAGATCAGGGGAATGTCTTTAAGAAATTATATCTAAGTTTTTTAACACGTACTCAAACATAGTAAGGAATTCGACCATGAATATTGACTAGATCTACTAACGAATATTAGTGAACCATATGAATGAACATAAGTACCGACGCCCTTTTAAGAAAGACCCGCCGTACAATTAAAACATTGAGCACGACCAATGCTCATTAAGAGAACCACCACAGTCGATGAATTGAAGCAGTAGACTAAAACAAAACCCCAAATATTGGAGACGCGAGCAACATGTTATAGAAACAAATCTAGTTAACCAACTCTCACCATTGATAATTACCTCATACAGATGGGACATACAAATATAATCAAAAGGAGAGCTAAGTCAAAAACACACCGACAATAAACAATAAATAGATAGTGAAAACAATATCATTTTTTATGACAAATAAAACAAACAACATAAGAAAAAATGAGGGAACACTATGACAAAAGGAGAACACGAACGACCACCACCATTGAACCATTTCCCACCAGCGATCAACACCATGCCTAATCATTAGACGACGTTACCATCCTTTTCCTCATCCAGCAGACCACAACCACAGATCTGTCGCACAAGGCCGACCTCCACGGACCATGATGCCTTAGTGCAGGGTTATCTCCATGCGCAGCCCCTCTTCATGTGCTCCACCCCTCTCACGGGCCAGAGGCTTGACAACCAATCCAAACATTTTTCTTTCACTTATAACAAGAAAATCTTTAATATATATATATATATATATATATATATATATATATATATATAATGTGAAAGTATTACCCACGGTTGTACCCATGCATCGAAATGGTGAAAAGCTTTTTTTTTTGCCTTGCCTTGCTTTATTTATTTATTTATTTTTTTTTGTCATTCCTCCTATTTTTTTTTATCCTTGTCCTTTTACTATAAATTCTTTTTTTTTCTTTCCTTCAAATGTGACCTTCATAATTTAATTGTCCAATTACAACAATTTACATTTTTATAGATGTTCATGTTCCTATCTAAACTTTTTTGAAACACTCTCGCATATATTTTTTATACGTACCCAATAACCAATCTTTTTTACATATAAAAAACTAATCCGTCTTCTCTTGCGTCTCCCAAAACACAAAACATTCCGTCCTTTTTCCCTTCTTGCTTCTTGCTTTAGTTTTTACCTTCTTTTTATTCTCAAATTTTAGTCATTCCATATTCCTACTCACTTTCCTATTACTTTTTTTATTATTGTCGTTACTTTCTCCCTAATATCTTATACATTTCGCATTCACTTTTGTCTCTGCCAAAATAATTTCCTTACAAATACATCCCCATTAAGTATTTTCCTGACTTTCCAATTATAATATTTTTCCTCAAATGTGGTCATATAATTATCTTGTCATTTCTTTTTATGTATCACTAAGTAATTTTCCACCTATCACAAACTTAACTATATTACTTTGGCATTTTATATATGCATATATGTTTTTTTTTTTTCTTGAATGTACCTCTGTAAAATCTTTTTACTTCTAATATGTACCATAAGTAGTTTTCTATCTCTTCCGTTTCGTTTGTAGTTTTAAAATGTGACCAACACATTTCATCACTTTTTTTTTTTTACTTTGTGCTTTTGTTTTTTTCCCCACGTTGGGTTAGTTTATCTCAATATGTCCTTAGTCAATTTTTTTCGGACACACACGTATTAAACCAAAACGCATCCTCTCCTTTTTTTTTGTTTACTTTTAAATCTTGTCTTTAAAGACTTACGTTATTAAACTTTTTTCCCCTAATATACTTTTATTAAAATGCCTTGCCTCAAATGTGTTACTACCAAAAATTTTTTTTGTAGCTAATTCTTTCTTTTTTTTTTCTCAACGACCCTTATAAATATTTTCTCTTATTGTTCCACTCAAATAATTTTTTGTCAATGTGCCTCTACTTAAACATTTTTTCTGTAACTCTACAAAATATTGTTTCCTTATATGTAGCCCATAAATAATTTTATATAGTTTTATGCCTAAATATTTGCCCAACCAAAAACTTGTTCCCTTTTAAATTTGCTCTACTTAAATATTTCTTCTTTTTTTTTAACTAAAACTAACTATAAAGAATATAATATATCACTAAATTAAATTAAAATTTGAAATAAATGTTAGATCTTGGTATTGAAAATGTAACATAATTAATACGTGCTCCACGTTTTAACTACTTAATTTGTAAAAGCTTATGAAATTTTCAGATCAACAGATAAATATGGATTTTTTATACTCATTATAATTAGTCTTAACGTCCTCGACTAGAGTATATAAGGCTATAATTAGATCAGGCCACTGAAAAAAAAAAAAAAAAGAAGAAGAAGAAGAGAGAGAATAGTCTTCAGTCACACACGTTCACTAGTCTGGAATATGTAACTTTTTTTCGCAAATGTAATTTCTAACACCAGTCACTAAAAAAATCTCTTCAAAAGAGTTAATTTAAAAGAAGTGTAAATAAAAATCATTGCATACGACACATACCAGCGTTGTTATTTATCACCGCCGCGTGCAGCACGGTTCTCCCACGGGGCCCACTAGTTGCCGGCGACGGCGAGCACTTCTCCAACATCAAGCTGACCAGCTTAACGTGATTTCTCTCTGCCGCCATGTAAAGAGGCGTCTCACCGTCCTTATTGGCTCCGTACTCATGAACTCCGGAAGAATCTTCCGCAACCAACGCCCTCACAACCTCAAAATGTCCGAACCGCACAGCCTCGTGCAACGCCGTTTCATTTGCAAAGTTCTCCGCCCTCACCATCTCCTTTGCCGCCTCGCCGCTCTCAATATCATTATCCGCCTTGGCTCGCTCGATGAGGAGCTTTACTACCCTATTGTGGCCGTACCTCGCCGCCATGTGCAGCGGAACGTCTCCCTTATTGTTGGGCTGCTTGAGAAGCCATGGGCAAATCTTGAGAATCTCTTCGACGAAGGAAGTTTTGCGGTCGGTTGTCAAGGATGTGATGTGGATGTGGAGGACTGTGTTTTTGTCTGGAGTTAGTAGTTGGTCAAGTTGGAGGTCGGAATTATTGGTTTTCTTGAAGGCTTCGATTTTGCCGTAGTCGGCGGCTTTGTAGAGATCGGGATCCATTGATGGCTGAGAAGGAGTTGCTAATAAGGTACCTAAGAGATAAGTTAGTGTTTGTATTGTGTGTATATATATATACTTGTTAAAAAGAGAGGGTGATATTCTGGACGTAGGAATATCTCTGCACAACTCAATCTCGGCAAGGCTCTCCGTATGCTATGAAACAAAACGCGGCCGGTTGGTCGGGATTCTTTCCTTGAATGTATGATATTGCCTTTAAGAAAGTAATAAAAAAAATTAAATGAAAAAAAAAGGAAAAGTAATTATAAAAATTCAAATCTTTACTTATTGGCGTCTCTGGTGTAAGTGCCAACACTTTTGCTATGATTGCAATCATTTTTCTCCAAGGCATCAATACTATATTCATTGTTGTAACATTATTTATTATTTTTCTTGACTACGAGAATAAATAAATGTTATTGATATATGACCTTTCATTTTTTCTCAACGGACCAAAGGGCTGATATACTACAATAAAAAGAAAATTACGAATCTCACCTTGTCAGATTCGGTCACTACTTTGTTGCCAATACTTTGTTGCCTATTTTCTATTTGAGTGAAATATCCACGAAACTTGTTGCAACATCTCATGATTGTTCCCCAGCCAGATTGGATAGAAATTCTTGAGTGTGCACTCTCATCATTTGCTTGGTTAATATAATTCTCTAATACCCCGTCCCAAAAGTTACTTGATATTTGCAAATTGCCGACTATAGGATCTTGGCTTATACTCAACCAAGCATTACAAATTGCTGTGTCTTGGTAACTGGCAAATGACTTCCCACGTTTTATACAGATTTGGTTTTTTCTTTTTTTTTTCCCTTCTCCTTCATTAATGGAGGTGAGTAAAGTGCAGTGAAATAGACTATGAACGGTGGTCTGGAGAAGCAATTATTACGTTTAGTGTTTCGAGAAATTTTTAGTTCTAAAATATAATAATGAAAAAAGTTGTTATAACGTGATACCTCAATTTTGTTATAATGCTATACTTTACAATAAATTTGTCAAAAATTTTAGCATGTAGTAAATTTAGCGTTTAAAATAATACTGCATTAGGGAGTATATTTTGAACCTTAAATATCAAATTTGGCATTGACATGTCATTTTACCACTATATTAGAGGCGCTCTAACCTTCTTCTTTTTCTTCTTCTTTTTTCTTTTTCACCCGCAAGTAACCTTTTTCTTTAGCTATTACTTCTAATTTTTATTTAATTTTCTGAGATTCCCAACTGAGAATAGATTGAAATTAATATAGTTACTTTTAATTACAAAAGTAATTAACCTTAACCGTGGAATGCAAATAGCTGGAATATGAGGTAAGAAGAAGGAGAAACATAATACTGGGAATGCAAATCATTACACATAACCTTTTCCTGTAGCTATTACTGAGTTTTTGTAGGTGAATTATTAAAATTTATAATCCTCGGTTACAATAAGAAAAACAAAATCGGTAGGGCCAAAAAGTTTTAACGTTATCCAAAAAACCAAAATTGATGAAAGCGATAGTACTTTCGTCTTTGTTTTTACGGCAGCTGTGTGATATAATTGGCATGTGAATTTTGCTTTTGGGTGAATTTTGAGGTTACGTCCATGTCAACGCTTAGGTTACAATTAGAGCACTAAAGTTGCTCTATTTGTACAAATTTCACCCATAAATTGCCACTGTCATTGCTGTTAAATTACATTAATGCCCGGTGAGCACGAACAGTCCACAGCCAATCCACGGTTAAAACATAATTTGCTCCTCAAATTAAGGAACAAGTGGCCCATAATCAGAATACTTTGAAAACATATTAATAGGGTGTTTGGAAGGGTGGTGAAAACTAGTAGTGGAAACCACTTTTATTGTAGCATGTGAGAGTTTTATACTGTAGCATATTTTTTTATTGTTACTGTAGTATATGAGAGCTTTACACTATTTATAACTGAGATTGTGGTGGGAACTGACCAAACACCTCCTAAGTTATTAATAGAATGCCACGTAAGCGGCGGAATCATTCCTTCGGCGGGTTGAAATCAAAGTCCCATAAATATATAGGAGACTGCTTCGGTCCGACCGGGCGTAAATCCGTCCCTGTACACGGCATTTGTTTCAGGTGGGCCATGTCATAAATTTGTGGGCCTAATTGGTACAACTTGATTCAATTTTCTCAGCATTAAGTGAATATAATATTTGTGGCACCGACTGTACGATGTGGTTTTGATTGAGAGACCGGGTAAAGTTGTTATTATGCTGCTCATATGAGGGTTCGTTTTCATCTAGCTATAACACGAACATCTTACAAGAAAGGACCACGTAACCATGCCCCGTTTGATTTTGTTTCAATATTTTTCTTCGAATATTTTTGTCTATTTTTTAAGATAAAAATTTTAAAAATATTCATAATTTAATTTTTTAAAAATTTTATTTTTTAAAATAAATTATTTTCAACTATTTTAAAACACTACCAATTTTAGATTTAACTTTGACAAGTGGAGGCGTAACTTTGTCTTTTTTTCTTTGTTTTTTTTTTGAAGTGAAATATTAATTACCGGCACTTCTAACAATTTAAGGTGTAGGTGGAAAGAAATATGTCCGTGCAGTTTAATTGCATCCTTGTTACCATTAATTTTTTTTAATTTGTCAAACGAAGATAGATGATGCAATTTTTTAAAAAATTAATTGCATCCTTTGGATTGCTGTTAATTTTTTTCAGGTAGACGATGTTTTTTTTTTTTTTTTTTCTAAATGACAATCTAGTATTATATAACGAGCTGCTAATTCGATAGTCGATAAAATTGTTCAAAATCATTCTTGACCAGATGAAAACCAAAGGAGTTAAAAAGTTAATGCTAAATTTACTATATGTCATTTTTAATGCCAAATTTGATATATGCTAAACTTTGTAGCAAATTTATCATAAAGTTTAGCATATAGCAAATTTGACTGAGATATTAGTAGTCTGCTCGGATGAGGACATTTGAAAATTTTATAACCATCATAGTTTCTAAAGTCATGATTGTGTAGATAATATGCATGAGGAGTCTTGTTATAGAAGCTGCTATAATTGGGTCCCAAATTCATTATTTGTAAACGTGTATAGGCCAAACACCCATTAATTAAAAGTATAAATACTGATAAATTGTTAAAAAGAAAAATTTATTAAATTGTGTGATATTTGACATGACCAAAATGTGATTGAAGTTTCATCATGTACTGAAATTTTGTAAAAAGTACACTACAGATTTTTTAATACTGACATTTTAACCAATATTCACAAATATTTTCTCTACATTTTTGGAAATCGGTCTTAAAGCAAGCAATGAATCTCAATAAACAAAGCTCAAAGCTGTAAAATGAGATATTAATTGGCTTTGGTTACGTAAGTCAAACGATGTGGAATTAAACTTGTAACTTAGACACAAACTAATAGTCGGGTGTCGCGTAAACAAGGCAGAAAGCCGACTGATCAAGAAAAAGGGTTAAGTGGATACGTTAGCTCGAGATTCAAGTATGTTTCAAACTTCACCTATGACATAAAAAAAATGATTTTCATATGTCTTCTTTATGTATGTTTTATGATTGAAAATGTTATGCATTTTGCCTTTAATACCAAGTCATCACATAAAGTATGTTCGCTAAAATTACAGAGCTGGTAATTTAAATCTCAAAGTTAAGAAAGTTAATATAAGATAATTATTAAGTGTTGTACTAATTGCCACTTAAGTGAGGATTATAAGTCTCCCAACCAAAGGCAACATCAAGTTAAAATATGATCTTGGTGTTCGATGATCACGTGCACTCGATACACTTGGGCCTATAATTCAAAATAAATTGAGAATGATAATAAGATGTTCATGAGTAGGCATAAATAGAATCAAGCATTGTATTACTGCTATTAATCCTGAGAAAACACACAAAAAAAAAATATCCCTTAAGTTTTAATTAAAAAAGTATCCCTTATGTTTTTCAAATCATGCAAAAATTATCCCTTCTTTTAACTTTTCTACTTTAGTTTTCTTTGAATGACCAAATCATCCTTGAAGTATAAAGTGTTAGGTTGTGCTAGCTTCTAAAACCTCCTCCCTGTCTTGGATTCATCATCAATATGAATGAAATTTTAAACACTCACTTGAATTTTTTTAAAGGATTTAATTTTTTTTCATTTGAAGAAGAAAGTGAAACCCTTTTTTTTAAAAAAAATAAAAACTTAATATTATTTGGTCACGTTAGTTGTAATGGGTATTTTTAATAAGTTAGTTTGATTTTGCAATACAAAAATATATTTGCAAATAAAATTTCAATATCATAAGTATATATCAAAAGATACTCGTTAAAATAGAATTGATCACAAGTTAGTTTTACTTTTCCACTCTCCAAATATTAGGTCTTTGATTATAGTTTCACTAAGATCCTCATCCTTGATTTCTAAAGGTATATTTGTCTTTTTAAATGATGTATTTTATTAAAAGCTTAAAAAAAGATAGTTTTTGAATGATTTGAAAAATATAGGGGATACTTTTTGAATTTTAAAATACCGAAGAAAAAATGTTGTATTTAGCTAAACACAAGAGAGACTTTTTTTTGTATTAGCTCACTAATCCTATACAAATGTTTGGATTAATTATAAAAATTCCTCTAGAATTATGGCCTTTATAATACTTTATCCTTGAACTTTAAAACGTAACAACTGTTCCTCCTGAAGTATGAACTATTAAAAAAATGGTTCTTTTATTAGAATTTTAACAGAAAATTGACAAAACTATTATAAAGTTAGGGGTATTTTGGTAATCCTAGTTATAAATATAACTATAAAAATTAAAAATATAATAAAAATAGTCTTTAATGATGATTCAAAACAAAAAAAAATAATTAAAATCATTATACCATTAAAATCCTTATTTTTTATATTCCAAAATTTTCATCCAAAATTTTATTTTTTCACACTTGAAAAGTATTTTAAAAATTTTAAAAGTCATATACAGTAATGAAATGAAAAATAATATAACATAAATATATTCAATATAATAAAAAATATGACAAAAAAATTTCAAAGGGAAAAAAACTATGGTAATGTTAATAATTTTTTTTTTCATATTTTTGAAGTTTTTATTTGTGTTTATACCTTTTAAAAGTTCAGAATATTTTTTGAGTGCAAAAAAAAGTTAATAATTTTTTTAAAAAAATTTGGGTTTATAAAAAAAAAAAAGAGGGATCCTAATAATAGTATGTTTTTAATTTTTTTAATCATCAATAAATACTATTTTGATCATAGTTTTCATTTTTTTTTTGTTTTAATTAACTAAGATTACCAAAATACACCTAATTTTAAAATTATTTTTTAACCTCCTATTAAAATTCTAATAGAATGACCATTTTTATTAACAGTTCATACTTTAAGGGGAATGAATATTATATTTTGAAGTTGAAGGGCAAAGTGTTACAAGGGCTATAGTTCAAGGAGAATTTTTGTAATGACTCTCTCGTTTTATCTTGCATGTGAAGATGGACCAGTTCGGCAAGCCAAACTTTCCATCGGCAGGCCGAATATCGACAGACCGATCATATACACTATAAGAAAAATAACCATATCTTAACTCAACTTTAATGCAGAAATTATTATATCATTAGCAGCGGAAATAATAAGATTACAACACTTATACAAAAGCTAAAAAAAAAAAATCCCTAAAAGTCCTCAACAACAATTCTTAGTTTCTAATAACATCAAAGGAATACTTAGAAATAAATATTACATCTTAGACTCGTCATGGGACTTTGGACCATTCTTGCTCAGTTTTTGTTGGTGAATTATTAAAATTTATAATCCTCGGTTACACTAAGAAAAACAAAATCGGTAGGGCCAAAAAGTTTTAACGTTATCCAAAAAACCAAAATTGATGAAAGCGATAGTACTTTTGTCTTTGTTTTTACGGCAGCTGTGTGATATAATTGGCATGTGAATTTTGCTTTTGGGTGAATTTTGAGGTTACGTCCATGTCAACGCTTAGGTTACAATTAGAGCACTAAAGTTGCTCTATTCGTACAAATTTCACCCATAAATTGTCACTGTCATCGCTGTTAAATTACATTAATGCCCGGTCAGCACGAACAGTCCACAGCCAATCCCCGGTTAAAACATAATTTGCTCCTCAAATTAAGGAACAAGTGGCCCATAATCAGAATACTTTGAAAACATATTAATAGGGTGTTTGGAAGGGTGGTGAAAACTAGTAGTGAGAACCACTTTTATTGTAGCATGTGAGAGTTTTATACTGTAGCATATTTTTTTTATTGTTACTGTAGTATATGAGAGCTTTACACTATTTATAACTGAGATTATGGTGGGAACTGACCAAACACCTCCTAAGTTATTAATAGAATGCCACGTAAGCGGCGGAATCATTCCTCCGGCGGGTTGAAATCAAAGTCCCATAAATATATAGGAGACTGCTTCGGTCCGACCGGGCGTAAATCTGTCCCTGTACGCGGCATTTGTTTCAGGTGGGCCATGTCATAAATTTGTGGGCCTAATTGGTACAACTTGATTCAATTTTCTCAGCATTAAGTGAATATAATATTTGTGGCACCGACTGTACGATGTGGTTTTGATTGAGAGACCGGGTAAAGTTGTTATTATGCTGCTCATATGAGGGTTCGTTTTCATCTAGCTATAACACGAACATCTTACAAGAAAGGACCACGTAACCATGCCCCGTTTGATTTTGTTTCAATATTTTTCTTCGAATATTTTTGTCTATTTTTTAAGATAAAAATTTTAAAAATATTCATAATTTAATTTTTTAAAAATTTTATTTTTTAAAATAAATTATTTTCAACTATTTTAAAACACTACCAATTTTAGATTTAACTTTGACAAGTGGAGGCGTAACTTTGTCTTTTTTTCTTTTTTTTTTTTGAAGTGAAATATTAATTACCGGCACTTCTAACAATTTAAGGTGTAGGTGGAAAGAAATATGTCCGTGCAGTTTAATTGCATCCTTGTTACCATTAATTTTTTTCAATTTGTCAAACGAAGATAGATGATGCAATTTTTTAAAAAATTAATTGCATCCTTTGGATTGCTGTTAATTTTTTTCAGGTAGACGATGTATTTTTTTTTTTCTAAATGACAATCTAGTATTATATAACGAGCTGCTAATTCGATAGTCGATAAAATTGTTCGAAATCATTCTTGACCAGATGAAAACCAAAGGAGTTAAAAAGTTAATGCTAAATTTACTATATGTCATTTTTAATGCCAAATTTGATATATGCTAAACTTTGTAGCAAATTTATCATAAAGTTTAGCATATAGCAAATTTGACTGAGATATTAGTAGTCTGCTCGGATGAGGACATTTGAAAATTTTATAACCATCATAGTTTCTAAAGTCATGATTGTGTAGATAATATGCATGAGGAGTCTTGTTATAGAAGCTGCTATAATTGGGTCCCAAATTCATTATTTGTAAACGTGTATAGGCCAAACACCCATTAATTAAAAGTATAAATACTGATAAATTGTTAAAAAGAAAAATTTATTAAATTGTGTGATATTTGACATGACCAAAATGTGATTGAAGTTTCATCATGTACTGAAATTTTGTAAAAAGTACACTACAGATTTTTTAATACTGACATTTTAACCAATATTCACAAATATTTTCTCTACATTTTTGGAAATCGGTCTTAAAGCAAGCAATGAATCTCAATAAACAAAGCTCAAAGCTGTAAAATGAGATATTAATTGGCTTTGGTTACGTAAGTCAAACGATGTGGAATTAAACTTGTAACTTAGACACAAACTAATAGTCGGGTGTCGCGTAAACAAGGCAGAAAGCCGACTGATCAAGAAAAAGGGTTAAGTGGATACGTTAGCTCGAGATTCAAGTATGTTTCAAACTTCACCTATGACATAAAAAAAATGATTTTCATATGTCTTCTTTATGTATGTTTTATGATTGAAAATGTTATGCATTTTGCCTTTAATACCAAGTCATCACATAAAGTATGTTCGCTAAAATTACAGAGCTGGTAATTTAAATCTCAAAGTTAAGAAAGTTAATATAAGATAATTATTAAGTGTTGTACTAATTGCCACTTAAGTGAGGATTATAAGTCTCCCAACCAAAGGCAACATCAAGTTAAAATATGATCTTGGTGTTCGATGATCACGTGCACTCGATACACTTGGGCCTATAATTCAAAATAAATTGAGAATGATAATAAGATGTTCATGAGTAGGCATAAATAGAATCAAGCATTGTATTACTGCTATTAATCCTGAGAAAACACACAAAAAAAAAATATCCCTTAAGTTTTAATTAAAAAAGTATCCCTTATGTTTTTCAAATCATGCAAAAATTATCCCTTCTTTTAACTTTTCTACTTTAGTTTTCTTTGAATGACCAAATCATCCTTGAAGTATAAAGTGTTAGGTTGTGCTAGCTTCTAAAACCTCCTCCCTGTCTTGGATTCATCATCAATATGAATGAAATTTTAAACACTCACTTGAATTTTTTTAAAGGATTTAATTTTTTTTCATTTGAAGAAGAAAGTGAAACCCTTTTTTTTAAAAAAAATAAAAACTTAATATTATTTGGTCACGTTAGTTGTAATGGGTATTTTTAATAAGTTAGTTTGATTTTGCAATACAAAAATATATTTGCAAATAAAATTTCAATATCATAAGTATATATCAAAAGATACTCGTTAAAATAGAATTGATCACAAGTTAGTTTTACTTTTCCACTCTCCAAATATTAGGTCTTTGATTATAGTTTCACTAAGATCCTCATCCTTGATTTCTAAAGGTATATTTGTCTTTTTAAATGATGTATTTTATTAAAAGCTTAAAAAAAGATAGTTTTTGAATGATTTGAAAAATATAGGGGATACTTTTTGAATTTTAAAATACCGAAGAAAAAATGTTGTATTTAGCTAAACACAAGAGAGACTTTTTTTTGTATTAGCTCACTAATCCTATACAAATGTTTGGATTAATTATAAAAATTCCTCTAGAATTATGGCCTTTATAATACTTTATCCTTGAACTTTAAAACGTAACAACTGTTCCTCCTGAAGTATGAACTATTAAAAAAATGGTTCTTTTATTAGAATTTTAACAGAAAATTGACAAAACTATTATAAAGTTAGGGGTATTTTGGTAATCCTAGTTATAAATATAACTATAAAAATTAAAAATATAATAAAAATAGTCTTTAATGATGATTCAAAACAAAAAAAAATAATTAAAATCATTATACCATTAAAATCCTTATTTTTTATATTCCAAAATTTTCATCCAAAATTTTATTTTTTCACACTTGAAAAGTATTTTAAAAATTTTAAAAGTCATATACAGTAATGAAATGAAAAATAATATAACATAAATATATTCAATATAATAAAAAATATGACAAAAAAATTTCAAAGGGAAAAAAACTATGGTAATGTTAATAATTTTTTTTTTCATATTTTTGAAGTTTTTATTTGTGTTTATACCTTTTAAAAGTTCAGAATATTTTTTGAGTGCAAAAAAAAGTTAATAATTTTTTAAAAAAATTTGGGTTTATAAAAAAAAAAAGAGGGATCCTAATAATAGTATGTTTTTAATTTTTTTAATCATCAATAAATACTATTTTGATCATAGTTTTCATTTTTTTTTGTTTTAATTAACTAAGATTACCAAAATACACCTAATTTTAAAATTATTTTTTAACCTCCTATTAAAATTCTAATAGAATGACCATTTTTATTAACAGTTCATACTTTAAGGGGAATGAATATTATATTTTGAAGTTGAAGGGCAAAGTGTTACAAGGGCTATAGTTCAAGGAGAATTTTTGTAATGACTCTCTCGTTTTATCTTGCATGTGAAGATGGACCAGTTCGGCAAGCCAAACTTTCCATCGGCAGGCCGAATATCGACAGACCGATCATATACACTATAAGAAAAATAACCATATCTTAACTCAACTTTAATGCAGAAATTATTATATCATTAGCAGCGGAAATAATAAGATTACAACACTTATACAAAAGCTAAAAAAAAAAAAATCCCTAAAAGTCCTCAACAACAATTCTTAGTTTCTAATAACATCAAAGGAATACTTAGAAATAAATATTACATCTTAGACTCGTCATGGGACTTTGGACCATTCTTGCTCAGTTTTTGTTGGTGAATTATTAAAATTTATAATCCTCGGTTACACTAAGAAAAACAAAATCGGTAGGGCCAAAAAGTTTTAACGTTATCCAAAAAACCAAAATTGATGAAAGCGATAGTACTTTTGTCTTTGTTTTTACGGCAGCTGTGTGATATAATTGGCATGTGAATTTTGCTTTTGGGTGAATTTTGAGGTTACGTCCATGTCAACGCTTAGGTTACAATTAGAGCACTAAAGTTGCTCTATTCGTACAAATTTCACCCATAAATTGTCACTGTCATCGCTGTTAAATTACATTAATGCCCGGTCAGCACGAACAGTCCACAGCCAATCCCCGGTTAAAACATAATTTGCTCCTCAAATTAAGGAACAAGTGGCCCATAATCAGAATACTTTGAAAACATATTAATAGGGTGTTTGGAAGGGTGGTGAAAACTAGTAGTGAGAACCACTTTTATTGTAGCATGTGAGAGTTTTATACTGTAGCATATTTTTTTTATTGTTACTGTAGTATATGAGAGCTTTACACTATTTATAACTGAGATTATGGTGGGAACTGACCAAACACCTCCTAAGTTATTAATAGAATGCCACGTAAGCGGCGGAATCATTCCTCCGGCGGGTTGAAATCAAAGTCCCATAAATATATAGGAGACTGCTTCGGTCCGACCGGGCGTAAATCTGTCCCTGTACGCGGCATTTGTTTCAGGTGGGCCATGTCATAAATTTGTGGGCCTAATTGGTACAACTTGATTCAATTTTCTCAGCATTAAGTGAATATAATATTTGTGGCACCGACTGTACGATGTGGTTTTGATTGAGAGACCGGGTAAAGTTGTTATTATGCTGCTCATATGAGGGTTCGTTTTCATCTAGCTATAACACGAACATCTTACAAGAAAGGACCACGTAACCATGCCCCGTTTGATTTTGTTTCAATATTTTTCTTCGAATATTTTTGTCTATTTTTTAAGATAAAAATTTTAAAAATATTCATAATTTAATTTTTTAAAAATTTTATTTTTTAAAATAAATTATTTTCAACTATTTTAAAACACTACCAATTTTAGATTTAACTTTGACAAGTGGAGGCGTAACTTTGTCTTTTTTTCTTTTTTTTTTTGAAGTGAAATATTAATTACCGGCACTTCTAACAATTTAAGGTGTAGGTGGAAAGAAATATGTCCGTGCAGTTTAATTGCATCCTTGTTACCATTAATTTTTTTCAATTTGTCAAACGAAGATAGATGATGCAATTTTTTAAAAAATTAATTGCATCCTTTGGATTGCTGTTAATTTTTTTCAGGTAGACGATGTATTTTTTTTTTTCTAAATGACAATCTAGTATTATATAACGAGCTGCTAATTCGATAGTCGATAAAATTGTTCGAAATCATTCTTGACCAGATGAAAACCAAAGGAGTTAAAAAGTTAATGCTAAATTTACTATATGTCATTTTTAATGCCAAATTTGATATATGCTAAACTTTGTAGCAAATTTATCATAAAGTTTAGCATATAGCAAATTTGACTGAGATATTAGTAGTCTGCTCGGATGAGGACATTTGAAAATTTTCTAACCATCATAGTTTCTAAAGTCATGATTGTGTAGATAATATGCATGAGGAGTCTTGTTATAGAAGCTGCTATAATTGGGTCCCAAATTCATTATTTGTAAACGTGTATAGGCCAAACACCCATTAATTAAAAGTATAAATACTGATAAATTGTTAAAAAGAAAAATTTATTAAATTGTGTGATATTTGACATGACCAAAATGTGATTGAAGTTTCATCATGTACTGAAATTTTGTAAAAAGTACACTACAGATTTTTTAATACTGACATTTTAACCAATATTCACAAATATTTTCTCTACATTTTTGGAAATCGGTCTTAAAGCAAGCAATGAATCTCAATAAACAAAGCTCAAAGCTGTAAAATGAGATATTAATTGGCTTTGGTTACGTAAGTCAAACGATGTGGAATTAAACTTGTAACTTAGACACAAACTAATAGTCGGGTGTCGCGTAAACAAGACAGAAAGCCGACTGATCAAGAAAAAGGGTTAAGTGGATACGTTAGCTCGAGATTCAAGTATGTTTCAAACTTCACCTATGACATAAAAAAAATGATTTTCATATGTCTTCTTTATGTATGTTTTATGATTGAAAATGTTATGCATTTTGCCTTTAATACCAAGTCATCACATAAAGTATGTTCGCTAAAATTACAGAGCTGGTAATTTAAATCTCAAAGTTAAGAAAGTTAATATAAGATAATTATTAAGTGTTGTACTAATTGCCACTTAAGTGAGGATTATAAGTCTCCCAACCAAAGGCAACATCAAGTTAAAATATGATCTTGGTGTTCGATGATCACGTGCACTCGATACACTTGGGCCTATAATTCAAAATAAATTGAGAATGATAATAAGATGTTCATGAGTAGGCATAAATAGAATCAAGCATTGTATTACTGCTATTAATCCTGAGAAAACACACAAAAAAAAAATATCCCTTAAGTTTTAATTAAAAAAGTATCCCTTATGTTTTTCAAATCATGCAAAAATTATCCCTTCTTTTAACTTTTCTACTTTAGTTTTCTTTGAATGACCAAATCATCCTTGAAGTATAAAGTGTTAGGTTGTGCTAGCTTCTAAAACCTCCTCCCTGTCTTGGATTCATCATCAATATGAATGAAATTTTAAACACTCACTTGAATTTTTTTAAAGGATTTAATTTTTTTTCATTTGAAGAAGAAAGTGAAACCCTTTTTTTTAAAAAAAATAAAAACTTAATATTATTTGGTCACGTTAGTTGTAATGGGTATTTTTAATAAGTTAGTTTGATTTTGCAATACAAAAATATATTTGCAAATAAAATTTCAATATCATAAGTATATATCAAAAGATACTCGTTAAAATAGAATTGATCACAAGTTAGTTTTACTTTTCCACTCTCCAAATATTAGGTCTTTGATTATAGTTTCACTAAGATCCTCATCCTTGATTTCTAAAGGTATATTTGTCTTTTTAAATGATGTATTTTATTAAAAGCTTAAAAAAAGATAGTTTTTGAATGATTTGAAAAATATAGGGGATACTTTTTGAATTTTAAAATACCGAAGAAAAAATGTTGTATTTAGCTAAACACAAGAGAGACTTTTTTTTGTATTAGCTCACTAATCCTATACAAATGTTTGGATTAATTATAAAAATTCCTCTAGAATTATGGCCTTTATAATACTTTATCCTTGAACTTTAAAACGTAACAACTGTTCCTCCTGAAGTATGAACTATTAAAAAAATGGTTCTTTTATTAGAATTTTAACAGAAAATTGACAAAACTATTATAAAGTTAGGGGTATTTTGGTAATCCTAGTTATAAATATAACTATAAAAATTAAAAATATAATAAAAATAGTCTTTAATGATGATTCAAAACAAAAAAAAATAATTAAAATCATTATACCATTAAAATCCTTATTTTTTATATTCCAAAATTTTCATCCAAAATTTTATTTTTTCACACTTGAAAAGTATTTTAAAAATTTTAAAAGTCATATACAGTAATGAAATGAAAAATAATATAACATAAATATATTCAATATAATAAAAAATATGACAAAAAAATTTCAAAGGGAAAAAAACTATGGTAATGTTAATAATTTTTTTTTTCATATTTTTGAAGTTTTTATTTGTGTTTATACCTTTTAAAAGTTCAGAATATTTTTTGAGTGCAAAAAAAAGTTAATAATTTTTTTAAAAAAATTTGGGTTTATAAAAAAAAAAAAGAGGGATCCTAATAATAGTATGTTTTTAATTTTTTTAATCATCAATAAATACTATTTTGATCATAGTTTTCATTTTTTTTTGTTTTAATTAACTAAGATTACCAAAATACACCTAATTTTAAAATTATTTTTTAACCTCCTATTAAAATTCTAATAGAATGACCATTTTTATTAACAGTTCATACTTTAAGGGGAATGAATATTATATTTTGAAGTTGAAGGGCAAAGTGTTACAAGGGCTATAGTTCAAGGAGAATTTTTGTAATGACTCTCTCGTTTTATCTTGCATGTGAAGATGGACCAGTTCGGCAAGCCAAACTTTCCATCGGCAGGCCGAATATCGACAGACCGATCATATACACTATAAGAAAAATAACCATATCTTAACTCAACTTTAATGCAGAAATTATTATATCATTAGCAGCGGAAATAATAAGATTACAACACTTATACAAAAGCTAAAAAAAAAAAAATCCCTAAAAGTCCTCAACAACAATTCTTAGTTTCTAATAACATCAAAGGAATACTTAGAAATAAATATTACATCTTAGACTCGTCATGGGACTTTGGACCATTCTTGCTCAGTTTTTGTTGGTGAATTATTAAAATTTATAATCCTCGGTTACACTAAGAAAAACAAAATCGGTAGGGCCAAAAAGTTTTAACGTTATCCAAAAAACCAAAATTGATGAAAGCGATAGTACTTTTGTCTTTGTTTTTACGGCAGCTGTGTGATATAATTGGCATGTGAATTTTGCTTTTGGGTGAATTTTGAGGTTACGTCCATGTCAACGCTTAGGTTACAATTAGAGCACTAAAGTTGCTCTATTCGTACAAATTTCACCCATAAATTGTCACTGTCATCGCTGTTAAATTACATTAATGCCCGGTCAGCACGAACAGTCCACAGCCAATCCCCGGTTAAAACATAATTTGCTCCTCAAATTAAGGAACAAGTGGCCCATAATCAGAATACTTTGAAAACATATTAATAGGGTGTTTGGAAGGGTGGTGAAAACTAGTAGTGAGAACCACTTTTATTGTAGCATGTGAGAGTTTTATACTGTAGCATATTTTTTTTATTGTTACTGTAGTATATGAGAGCTTTACACTATTTATAACTGAGATTATGGTAGGAACTGACCAAACACCTCCTAAGTTATTAATAGAATGCCACGTAAGCGGCGGAATCATTCCTCCGGCGGGTTGAAATCAAAGTCCCATAAATATATAGGAGACTGCTTCGGTCCGACCGGGCGTAAATCTGTCCCTGTACGCGGCATTTGTTTCAGGTGGGCCATGTCATAAATTTGTGGGCCTAATTGGTACAACTTGATTCAATTTTCTCAGCATTAAGTGAATATAATATTTGTGGCACCGACTGTACGATGTGGTTTTGATTGAGAGACCGGGTAAAGTTGTTATTATGCTGCTCATATGAGGGTTCGTTTTCATCTAGCTATAACACGAACATCTTACAAGAAAGGACCACGTAACCATGCCCCGTTTGATTTTGTTTCAATATTTTTCTTCGAATATTTTTGTCTATTTTTTAAGATAAAAATTTTAAAAATATTCATAATTTAATTTTTTAAAAATTTTATTTTTTAAAATAAATTATTTTCAACTATTTTAAAACACTACCAATTTTAGATTTAACTTTGACAAGTGGAGGCGTAACTTTGTCTTTTTTTCTTTTTTTTTTTTGAAGTGAAATATTAATTACCGGCACTTCTAACAATTTAAGGTGTAGGTGGAAAGAAATATGTCCGTGCAGTTTAATTGCATCCTTGTTACCATTAATTTTTTTCAATTTGTCAAACGAAGATAGATGATGCAATTTTTTAAAAAATTAATTGCATCCTTTGGATTGCTGTTAATTTTTTTCAGGTAGGCGATGTATTTTTTTTTTTCTAAATGACAATCTAGTATTATATAACGAGCTGCTAATTCGATAGTCTATAAAATTGTTCGAAATCATTCTTGACCAGATGAAAACCAAAGGAGTTAAAAAGTTAATGCTAAATTTACTATATGTCATTTTTAATGCCAAATTTGATATATGCTAAACTTTGTAGCAAATTTATCATAAAGTTTAGCATATAGCAAATTTGACTGAGATATTAGTAGTCTGCTCGGATGAGGACATTTGAAAATTTTATAACCATCATAGTTTCTAAAGTCATGATTGTGTAGATAATATGCATGAGGAGTCTTGTTATAGAAGCTGCTATAATTGGGTCCCAAATTCATTATTTGTAAACGTGTATAGGCCAAACACCCATTAATTAAAAGTATAAATACTGATAAATTGTTAAAAAGAAAAATTTATTAAATTGTGTGATATTTGACATGACCAAAATGTGATTGAAGTTTCATCATGTACTGAAATTTTGTAAAAAGTACACTACAGATTTTTTAATACTGACATTTTAACCAATATTCACAAATATTTTCTCTACATTTTTGGAAATCGGTCTTAAAGCAAGCAATGAATCTCAATAAACAAAGCTCAAAGCTGTAAAATGAGATATTAATTGGCTTTGGTTACGTAAGTCAAACGATGTGGAATTAAACTTGTAACTTAGACACAAACTAATAGTCGGGTGTCGCGTAAACAAGACAGAAAGCCGACTGATCAAGAAAAAGGGTTAAGTGGATACGTTAGCTCGAGATTCAAGTATGTTTCAAACTTCACCTATGACATAAAAAAAATGATTTTCATATGTCTTCTTTATGTATGTTTTATGATTGAAAATGTTATGCATTTTGCCTTTAATACCAAGTCATCACATAAAGTATGTTCGCTAAAATTACAGAGCTGGTAATTTAAATCTCAAAGTTAAGAAAGTTAATATAAGATAATTATTAAGTGTTGTACTAATTGCCACTTAAGTGAGGATTATAAGTCTCCCAACCAAAGGCAACATCAAGTTAAAATATGATCTTGGTGTTCGATGATCACGTGCACTCGATACACTTGGGCCTATAATTCAAAATAAATTGAGAATGATAATAAGATGTTCATGAGTAGGCATAAATAGAATCAAGCATTGTATTACTGCTATTAATCCTGAGAAAACACACAAAAAAAAAATATCCCTTAAGTTTTAATTAAAAAAGTATCCCTTATGTTTTTCAAATCATGCAAAAATTATCCCTTCTTTTAACTTTTCTACTTTAGTTTTCTTTGAATGACCAAATCATCCTTGAAGTATAAAGTGTTAGGTTGTGCTAGCTTCTAAAACCTCCTCCCTGTCTTGGATTCATCATCAATATGAATGAAATTTTAAACACTCACTTGAATTTTTTTAAAGGATTTAATTTTTTTTCATTTGAAGAAGAAAGTGAAACCCTTTTTTTTAAAAAAAATAAAAACTTAATATTATTTGGTCACGTTAGTTGTAATGGGTATTTTTAATAAGTTAGTTTGATTTTGCAATACAAAAATATATTTGCAAATAAAATTTCAATATCATAAGTATATATCAAAAGATACTCGTTAAAATAGAATTGATCACAAGTTAGTTTTACTTTTCCACTCTCCAAATATTAGGTCTTTGATTATAGTTTCACTAAGATCCTCATCCTTGATTTCTAAAGGTATATTTGTCTTTTTAAATGATGTATTTTATTAAAAGCTTAAAAAAAGATAGTTTTTGAATGATTTGAAAAATATAGGGGATACTTTTTGAATTTTAAAATACCGAAGAAAAAATGTTGTATTTAGCTAAACACAAGAGAGACTTTTTTTTGTATTAGCTCACTAATCCTATACAAATGTTTGGATTAATTATAAAAATTCCTCTAGAATTATGGCCTTTATAATACTTTATCCTTGAACTTTAAAACGTAACAACTGTTCCTCCTGAAGTATGAACTATTAAAAAAATGGTTCTTTTATTAGAATTTTAACAGAAAATTGACAAAACTATTATAAAGTTAGGGGTATTTTGGTAATCCTAGTTATAAATATAACTATAAAAATTAAAAATATAATAAAAATAGTCTTTAATGATGATTCAAAACAAAAAAAAATAATTAAAATCATTATACCATTAAAATCCTTATTTTTTATATTCCAAAATTTTCATCCAAAATTTTATTTTTTCACACTTGAAAAGTATTTTAAAAATTTTAAAAGTCATATACAGTAATGAAATGAAAAATAATATAACATAAATATATTCAATATAATAAAAAATATGACAAAAAAATTTCAAAGGGAAAAAAAACTATGGTAATGTTAATAATTTTTTTTTTCATATTTTTGAAGTTTTTATTTGTGTTTATACCTTTTAAAAGTTCAGAATATTTTTTGAGTGCAAAAAAAAGTTAATAATTTTTTTAAAAAAATTTGGGTTTATAAAAAAAAAAAAGAGGGATCCTAATAATAGTATGTTTTTAATTTTTTTAATCATCAATAAATACTATTTTGATCATAGTTTTCATTTTTTTTTTGTTTTAATTAACTAAGATTACCAAAATACACCTAATTTTAAAATTATTTTTTAACCTCCTATTAAAATTCTAATAGAATGACCATTTTTATTAACAGTTCATACTTTAAGGGGAATGAATATTATATTTTGAAGTTGAAGGGCAAAGTGTTACAAGGGCTATAGTTCAAGGAGAATTTTTGTAATGACTCTCTCGTTTTATCTTGCATGTGAAGATGGACCAGTTCGGCAAGCCAAACTTTCCATCGGCAGGCCGAATATCGACAGACCGATCATATACACTATAAGAAAAATAACCATATCTTAACTCAACTTTAATGCAGAAATTATTATATCATTAGCAGCGGAAATAATAAGATTACAACACTTATACAAAAGCTAAAAAAAAAAAAATCCCTAAAAGTCCTCAACAACAATTCTTAGTTTCTAATAACATCAAAGGAATACTTAGAAATAAATATTACATCTTAGACTCGTCATGGGACTTTGGACCATTCTTGCTCAGTTTTTGTTGGTGAATTATTAAAATTTATAATCCTCGGTTACACTAAGAAAAACAAAATCGGTAGGGCCAAAAAGTTTTAACGTTATCCAAAAAACCAAAATTGATGAAAGCGATAGTACTTTTGTCTTTGTTTTTACGGCAGCTGTGTGATATAATTGGCATGTGAATTTTGCTTTTGGGTGAATTTTGAGGTTACGTCCATGTCAACGCTTAGGTTACAATTAGAGCACTAAAGTTGCTCTATTCGTACAAATTTCACCCATAAATTGTCACTGTCATCGCTGTTAAATTACATTAATGCCCGGTCAGCACGAACAGTCCACAGCCAATCCCCGGTTAAAACATAATTTGCTCCTCAAATTAAGGAACAAGTGGCCCATAATCAGAATACTTTGAAAACATATTAATAGGGTGTTTGGAAGGGTGGTGAAAACTAGTAGTGAGAACCACTTTTATTGTAGCATGTGAGAGTTTTATACTGTAGCATATTTTTTTTATTGTTACTGTAGTATATGAGAGCTTTACACTATTTATAACTGAGATTATGGTGGGAACTGACCAAACACCTCCTAAGTTATTAATAGAATGCCACGTAAGCGGCGGAATCATTCCTCCGGCGGGTTGAAATCAAAGTCCCATAAATATATAGGAGACTGCTTCGGTCCGACCGGGCGTAAATCTGTCCCTGTACGCGGCATTTGTTTCAGGTGGGCCATGTCATAAATTTGTGGGCCTAATTGGTACAACTTGATTCAATTTTCTCAGCATTAAGTGAATATAATATTTGTGGCACCGACTGTACGATGTGGTTTTGATTGAGAGACCGGGTAAAGTTGTTATTATGCTGCTCATATGAGGGTTCGTTTTCATCTAGCTATAACACGAACATCTTACAAGAAAGGACCACGTAACCATGCCCCGTTTGATTTTGTTTCAATATTTTTCTTCGAATATTTTTGTCTATTTTTTAAGATAAAAATTTTAAAAATATTCATAATTTAATTTTTTAAAAATTTTATTTTTTAAAATAAATTATTTTCAACTATTTTAAAACACTACCAATTTTAGATTTAACTTTGACAAGTGGAGGCGTAACTTTGTCTTTTTTTCTTTTTTTTTTTGAAGTGAAATATTAATTACCGGCACTTCTAACAATTTAAGGTGTAGGTGGAAAGAAATATGTCCGTGCAGTTTAATTGCATCCTTGTTACCATTAATTTTTTTCAATTTGTCAAACGAAGATAGATGATGCAATTTTTTAAAAAATTAATTGCATCCTTTGGATTGCTGTTAATTTTTTTCAGGTAGACGATGTATTTTTTTTTTTCTAAATGACAATCTAGTATTATATAACGAGCTGCTAATTCGATAGTCGATAAAATTGTTCGAAATCATTCTTGACCAGATGAAAACCAAAGGAGTTAAAAAGTTAATGCTAAATTTACTATATGTCATTTTTAATGCCAAATTTGATATATGCTAAACTTTGTAGCAAATTTATCATAAAGTTTAGCATATAGCAAATTTGACTGAGATATTAGTAGTCTGCTCGGATGAGGACATTTGAAAATTTTCTAACCATCATAGTTTCTAAAGTCATGATTGTGTAGATAATATGCATGAGGAGTCTTGTTATAGAAGCTGCTATAATTGGGTCCCAAATTCATTATTTGTAAACGTGTATAGGCCAAACACCCATTAATTAAAAGTATAAATACTGATAAATTGTTAAAAAGAAAAATTTATTAAATTGTGTGATATTTGACATGACCAAAATGTGATTGAAGTTTCATCATGTACTGAAATTTTGTAAAAAGTACACTACAGATTTTTTAATACTGACATTTTAACCAATATTCACAAATATTTTCTCTACATTTTTGGAAATCGGTCTTAAAGCAAGCAATGAATCTCAATAAACAAAGCTCAAAGCTGTAAAATGAGATATTAATTGGCTTTGGTTACGTAAGTCAAACGATGTGGAATTAAACTTGTAACTTAGACACAAACTAATAGTCGGGTGTCGCGTAAACAAGACAGAAAGCCGACTGATCAAGAAAAAGGGTTAAGTGGATACGTTAGCTCGAGATTCAAGTATGTTTCAAACTTCACCTATGACATAAAAAAAATGATTTTCATATGTCTTCTTTATGTATGTTTTATGATTGAAAATGTTATGCATTTTGCCTTTAATACCAAGTCATCACATAAAGTATGTTCGCTAAAATTACAGAGCTGGTAATTTAAATCTCAAAGTTAAGAAAGTTAATATAAGATAATTATTAAGTGTTGTACTAATTGCCACTTAAGTGAGGATTATAAGTCTCCCAACCAAAGGCAACATCAAGTTAAAATATGATCTTGGTGTTCGATGATCACGTGCACTCGATACACTTGGGCCTATAATTCAAAATAAATTGAGAATGATAATAAGATGTTCATGAGTAGGCATAAATAGAATCAAGCATTGTATTACTGCTATTAATCCTGAGAAAACACACAAAAAAAAAATATCCCTTAAGTTTTAATTAAAAAAGTATCCCTTATGTTTTTCAAATCATGCAAAAATTATCCCTTCTTTTAACTTTTCTACTTTAGTTTTCTTTGAATGACCAAATCATCCTTGAAGTATAAAGTGTTAGGTTGTGCTAGCTTCTAAAACCTCCTCCCTGTCTTGGATTCATCATCAATATGAATGAAATTTTAAACACTCACTTGAATTTTTTTAAAGGATTTAATTTTTTTTCATTTGAAGAAGAAAGTGAAACCCTTTTTTTTAAAAAAAATAAAAACTTAATATTATTTGGTCACGTTAGTTGTAATGGGTATTTTTAATAAGTTAGTTTGATTTTGCAATACAAAAATATATTTGCAAATAAAATTTCAATATCATAAGTATATATCAAAAGATACTCGTTAAAATAGAATTGATCACAAGTTAGTTTTACTTTTCCACTCTCCAAATATTAGGTCTTTGATTATAGTTTCACTAAGATCCTCATCCTTGATTTCTAAAGGTATATTTGTCTTTTTAAATGATGTATTTTATTAAAAGCTTAAAAAAAGATAGTTTTTGAATGATTTGAAAAATATAGGGGATACTTTTTGAATTTTAAAATACCGAAGAAAAAATGTTGTATTTAGCTAAACACAAGAGAGACTTTTTTTTGTATTAGCTCACTAATCCTATACAAATGTTTGGATTAATTATAAAAATTCCTCTAGAATTATGGCCTTTATAATACTTTATCCTTGAACTTTAAAACGTAACAACTGTTCCTCCTGAAGTATGAACTATTAAAAAAATGGTTCTTTTATTAGAATTTTAACAGAAAATTGACAAAACTATTATAAAGTTAGGGGTATTTTGGTAATCCTAGTTATAAATATAACTATAAAAATTAAAAATATAATAAAAATAGTCTTTAATGATGATTCAAAACAAAAAAAAATAATTAAAATCATTATACCATTAAAATCCTTATTTTTTATATTCCAAAATTTTCATCCAAAATTTTATTTTTTCACACTTGAAAAGTATTTTAAAAATTTTAAAAGTCATATACAGTAATGAAATGAAAAATAATATAACATAAATATATTCAATATAATAAAAAATATGACAAAAAAATTTCAAAGGGAAAAAAACTATGGTAATGTTAATAAATTTTTTTTTTCATATTTTTGAAGTTTTTATTTGTGTTTATACCTTTTAAAAGTTCAGAATATTTTTTGAGTGCAAAAAAAAGTTAATAATTTTTTTAAAAAAATTTGGGTTTATAAAAAAAAAAAAGAGGGATCCTAATAATAGTATGTTTTTAATTTTTTTAATCATCAATAAATACTATTTTGATCATAGTTTTCATTTTTTTTTTGTTTTAATTAACTAAGATTACCAAAATACACCTAATTTTAAAATTATTTTTTAACCTCCTATTAAAATTCTAATAGAATGACCATTTTTATTAACAGTTCATACTTTAAGGGGAATGAATATTATATTTTGAAGTTGAAGGGCAAAGTGTTACAAGGGCTATAGTTCAAGGAGAATTTTTGTAATGACTCTCTCGTTTTATCTTGCATGTGAAGATGGACCAGTTCGGCAAGCCAAACTTTCCATCGGCAGGCCGAATATCGACAGACCGATCATATACACTATAAGAAAAATAACCATATCTTAACTCAACTTTAATGCAGAAATTATTATATCATTAGCAGCGGAAATAATAAGATTACAACACTTATACAAAAGCTAAAAAAAAAAAAATCCCTAAAAGTCCTCAACAACAATTCTTAGTTTCTAATAACATCAAAGGAATACTTAGAAATAAATATTACATCTTAGACTCGTCATGGGACTTTGGACCATTCTTGCTCAGTTTTTGTTGGTGAATTATTAAAATTTATAATCCTCGGTTACACTAAGAAAAACAAAATCGGTAGGGCCAAAAAGTTTTAACGTTATCCAAAAAACCAAAATTGATGAAAGCGATAGTACTTTTGTCTTTGTTTTTACGGCAGCTGTGTGATATAATTGGCATGTGAATTTTGCTTTTGGGTGAATTTTGAGGTTACGTCCATGTCAACGCTTAGGTTACAATTAGAGCACTAAAGTTGCTCTATTCGTACAAATTTCACCCATAAATTGTCACTGTCATCGCTGTTAAATTACATTAATGCCCGGTCAGCACGAACAGTCCACAGCCAATCCCCGGTTAAAACATAATTTGCTCCTCAAATTAAGGAACAAGTGGCCCATAATCAGAATACTTTGAAAACATATTAATAGGGTGTTTGGAAGGGTGGTGAAAACT
This sequence comes from Artocarpus heterophyllus, assembly GCA_025403435.1. Classification (NCBI taxonomy): domain Eukaryota; kingdom Viridiplantae; phylum Streptophyta; class Magnoliopsida; order Rosales; family Moraceae; genus Artocarpus; species Artocarpus heterophyllus. Next base: position 8,611,403 of record CM046341.1, read on the forward strand.
AGTAGTGAGAACCACTTTTATTGTAGCATGTGAGAGTTTTATACTGTAGCATATTTTTTTTATTGTTACTGTAGTATATGAGAGCTTTACACTATTTATAACTGAGATTATGGTGGGAACTGACCAAACACCTCCTAAGTTATTAATAGAATGCCACGTAAGCGGCGGAATCATTCCTCCGGCGGGTTGAAATCAAAGTCCCATAAATATATAGGAGACTGCTTCGGTCCGACCGGGCGTAAATCTGTCCCTGTACGCGGCATTTGTTTCAGGTGGGCCATGTCATAAATTTGTGGGCCTAATTGGTACAACTTGATTCAATTTTCTCAGCATTAAGTGAATATAATATTTGTGGCACCGACTGTACGATGTGGTTTTGATTGAGAGACCGGGTAAAGTTGTTATTATGCTGCTCATATGAGGGTTCGTTTTCATCTAGCTATAACACGAACATCTTACAAGAAAGGACCACGTAACCATGCCCCGTTTGATTTTGTTTCAATATTTTTCTTCGAATATTTTTGTCTATTTTTTAAGATAAAAATTTTAAAAATATTCTTAATTTAATTTTTTAAAAATTTTATTTTTTAAAATAAATTATTTTCAACTATTTTAAAACACTACCAATTTTAGATTTAACTTTGACAAGTGGAGGCGTAACTTTGTCTTTTTTTCTTTTTTTTTTTTGAAGTGAAATATTAATTACCGGCACTTCTAACAATTTAAGGTGTAGGTGGAAAGAAATATGTCCGTGCAGTTTAATTGCATCCTTGTTACCATTAATTTTTTTTAATTTGTCAAACGAAGATAGATGATGCAATTTTTTAAAAAATTAATTGCATCCTTTGGATTGCTGTTAATTTTTTTCAGGTAGGCGATGTATTTTTTTTTTTCTAAATGACAATCTAGTATTATATAACGAGCTGCTAATTCGATAGTCTATAAAATTGTTCGAAATCATTCTTGACCAGATGAAAACCAAAGGAGTTAAAAAGTTAATGCTAAATTTACTATATGTCATTTTTAATGCCAAATTTGATATATGCTAAACTTTGTAGCAAATTTATCATAAAGTTTAGCATATAGCAAATTTGACTGAGATATTAGTTGTCTGCTCGGATGAGGACATTTGAAAATTTTCTAACCATCATAGTTTCTAAAGTCATGATTGTGTAGATAATATGCATGAGGAGTCTTGTTATAGAAGCTGCTATAATTGGGTCCCAAATTCATTATTTGTAAACGTGTATAGGCCAAACACCCATTAATTAAAAGTATAAATACTGATAAATTGTTAAAAAGAAAAATTTATTAAATTGTGTGATATTTGACATGACCAAAATGTGATTGAAGTTTCATCATGTACTGAAATTTTGTAAAAAGTACACTACAGATTTTTTAATACTGACATTTTAACCAATATTCACAAATATTTTCTCTACATTTTTGGAAATCGGTCTTAAAGCAAGCAATGAATCTCAATAAACAAAGCTCAAAGCTGTAAAATGAGATATTAATTGGCTTTGGTTACGTAAGTCAAACGATGTGGAATTAAACTTGTAACTTAGACACAAACTAATAGTCGGGTGTCGCGTAAACAAGACAGAAAGCCGACTGATCAAGAAAAAGGGTTAAGTGGATACGTTAGCTCGAGATTCAAGTATGTTTCAAACTTCACCTATGACATAAAAAAAATGATTTTCATATGTCTTCTTTATGTATGTTTTATGATTGAAAATGTTATGCATTTTGCCTTTAATACCAAGTCATCACATAAAGTATGTTCGCTAAAATTACAGAGCTGGTAATTTAAATCTCAAAGTTAAGAAAGTTAATATAAGATAATTATTAAGTGTTGTACTAATTGCCACTTAAGTGAGGATTATAAGTCTCCCAACCAAAGGCAACATCAAGTTAAAATATGATCTTGGTGTTCGATGATCACGTGCACTCGATACACTTGGGCCTATAATTCAAAATAAATTGAGAATGATAATAAGATGTTCATGAGTAGGCATAAATAGAATCATGCATTGTATTACTGCTATTAATCCTGAGAAAACACACAAAAAAAAAATATCCCTTAAGTTTTAATTAAAAAAGTATCCCTTATGTTTTTCAAATCATGCAAAAATTATCCCTTCTTTTAACTTTTCTACTTTAGTTTTCTTTGAATGACCAAATCATCCTTGAAGTATAAAGTGTTAGGTTGTGCTAGCTTCTAAAACCTCCTCCATGTCTTGGATTCATCATCAACATGAATGAAATTTTAAACACTCACTTGAATTTTTTTAAAGGATTTAATTTTTTTTCATTTGAAGAAGAAAGTGAAACCCTTTTTTTAAAAAAAAATAAAAACTTAATATTATTTTGTCACGTTAGTTGTAATGGGTATTTTTAATAAGTTAGTTTGATTTTGCAATACAAAAATATATTTGCAAATAAAATTTCAATATCATAAGTATAATCAAAAGATACTCGTTAAAATAGAATTGATCACAAGTTAGTTTTACTTTTCGACTCTCCAAATATTAGGTGTTTGATTATAGTTTCACTAAGATCCTCATCCTTGATTTCTAAAGGTATATTTGTCTTTTTAAATGATGTATTTTATTAAAAGCTTAAAAAAAGATAGTTTTTGAATGATTTGAAAAATATGGGGGATACTTTTTGAATTTTAAAATACTGAAGAAAAAATGTTGTATTTAGCTAAACACAAGAGAGACTTTTTTTTGTATTAGCTCACTAATCCTATACAAATGTTTGGATTAATTATAAAAATTCCTCTAGAATTATGGCCTTTATAATACTTTATCCTTGAACTTTAAAACGTAACAACTGTTCCTCCTGAAGTATGAACTATTAAAAAAATGGTTCTTTTATTAGAACTTTAACATAAAATTGACAAAACTATTATAAAGTTAGGGGTATTTTGGTAATCCTAGTTATAAATATAACTATAAAAATTAAAAATATAATAAAAATAGTCTTTAATGATGATTCAAAACAAAAAAAAATAATTAAAATCATTATACCATTAAAATCCTTATTTTTTATATTCCAAAATTTTCATCCAAAATTTTATTTTTTCACACTTGAAAAGTATTTTAAAAATTTTAAAAGTCATATACAGTAATGAAATGAAAAATAATATAACATAAATATATTCAATATAATAAAAAATATGACAAAAAAATTTCAAAGGGAAAAAAAACTATGGTAATGTTAATAATTTTTTTTTCATATTTTTGAAGTTTTTATTTGTGTTTATACCTTTTAAAAGTTCAGAATATTTTTTGAGTGCAAAAAAAAGTTAATAATTTTTTTAAAAAATTTGGGTTTATAAAAAAAAAAAGAGGGATCCTAATAATAGTATGTTTTTAATTTTTTTAATCATCAATAAAGACTATTTTTATCATAGTTTTCATTTTTTTTTGTTTTTAATAACTAAGATTACCAAAATACACCTAATTTTAAAATTATTTTTTAACCTCCTATTAAAATTCTAATAGAATGACCATTTTTATTAACAGTTCATACTTTAAGGGGAATGAATATTATATTTTGAAGTTGAAGGGCAAAGTGTTACAAGGGCTATAGTTCAAGGAGAATTTTTGTAATGACTCTCTCGTTTTATCGTGCATGTGAAGATGGACCTGTTTGGCAAGCCAAACTTTCCATCGGCAGGCCGAATATCGGCAGACCGATCATATACACTATAAGAAAAATAACCATATCTTAACTCAACTTTAATGCAGAAATTATCATATCATTAGCAGCGGAAATAATAAGATTACAACACTTATACAAAAGCTAAAAAAAAAAATCCCTAAAAGTCCTCAATAACAATTCTTAGTTTCTAATAACATCAAAGGAATACTTAGAAATAAATATTATGTCTTAGAGTCGTCATTGGACTTTGGACCATTCTTGCTCAGTTTTTGTTGGTGAATTATTAAAATTTATAATCCTCGGTTACACTAAGAAAAACAAAATCGGTAGGGCCAAAAAGTTTTAACGTTATGCAAAAAACCAAAATTGATGAAAGCGATAGTACTTTCGTCTTTGTTTTTACGGCAGCTGTGTGTTATAATTGGCATGTGAATTTTGCTTTTGGGTGAATTTTGAGGTTACGTCCATGTCAACGCTTAGGTTACAATTAGAGCACTAAAGTTGCTCTATTCGTACAAATTTCACCCATAAATTGCCACTGTCATCGCTGTTAGATTACATTAATGCCCGGTCAGCACGAACAGTCCACAACCAATCCCCGGTTAAAACATAATTTGCTCCTCAAATTAAGGAACAAGTGGCCCATAATCAGAATACTTTGAAAACATATTAATAGGGTGTTTGGAAGGGTGGTGAAAACTAGTAGTGGGAACCACTTTTTATTGTAGCATGTGAGAGCTTTATACTGTAGCATTTTTTTTATTGTTACTGTAGTATATGAGAGCTTTTCACTATTTATAACTGAGATTGTGGTGGGAACTGAGCAAACACCTCCTAAGTTATTAATAGAATGCCACGTAAGCGGCGGAATCATTCCTTCGGCGGGTTGAAATCAAAGTCCCATAATTATATAGGAGACTGCTTCGGTCCGACCGGGCGTAAATCCGTCCCTGTACGCGGCATTTGTTTCAGGTGGGCCATGTCATAAATTTGTGGGCCTAATTGGTACAACTTGATTCAATTTTCTCAGCATTAAGTGAATATAATATTTGTGGCACCGACTGTACGATGTGGTTTTGATTGAGAGACCGGGTAAAGTTGTTATTATGCTGCTCATATGAGGGTTCGTTTTCATCTAGCTATAACACGAACATCTTACAAGAAAGGACCACGTAACCATGCCCCGTTTGATTTTGTTTCAATATTTTTCTTCGAATATTTTTATCTATTTTTTAAGATAAAAATTTTAAAAATATTCTTAATTTAATTTTTTAAAAATTTTATTTTTTAAAATAAATTATTTTCAACTATTTTAAAACACTACCAATTTTAGATTTAACTTTGACAAGTGGAGGCGTAACTTTGTCTTTTTTTCTTTTCTTTTTTTTTTGAAGTGAAATATTAATTACCGGCACTTCTAAAAATTTAAGGTGTAGGTGGAAAGAAATATGTCCGTGCAGTTTAATTGCATCCTTGTTACCATTAATTTTTTTTAATTTGTCAAACGAAGATAGATGATGCAATTTTTAAAAAAATTAATTGCATCCTTTGGATTGCTGTTAATTTTTTTCAGGTAGGCGATGTATATATTTTTTTTTCTAAATGACAATCTAGTATTATATAACGAGCTGCTAATTCGATAGTCGATAACATTGTTCGAAATCATTCTTGACCAGATGAAAATCAAAGGAGTTAAAAAGTTAATGCTAAATTTACTATATGTCATTTTTAATGCCAAATTTGATATATGCTAAACTTTGTAGCAAATTTATCATAAAGTTTAGCATATAGCAAATTTGACTGAGATATTAGTAGTCTGCTCGGATGAGGACATTTGAAAATTTTATAACCATCATAGTTTCTAAAGTCATGATTGTGTAGATAATATGCATGAGGAGTCTTGTTATAGAAGCTGCTATAATTGGATCCCAAATTCATTATTTGTAAATGTGTATAGGCCAAACACCCATTAATTAAAAGTATAAATACTGATAAATTGTGTTTCCTTAATCTTTTCTTTCTTATTTTCTCTTCTTGGTTTCTTCCTTATTCCCTCACGATTCATCCCCTCATTTCTCAAGTCTCACATAGACATGTCTCTGTAATATCTTTCTTTCTTTCACTCTTTCATTCTTTGATCTTCTCTCACTCTCACTCTTGGCAGCAAATAAAGAAAGAGAAGAAATGGTAGACGTGAAATAAGGTGAGTGGAGAGAATAATAAGAAGGATGGGAATAATATGTAAAAGAATTGATAACTTCCTAAATGGGTTTGAGAGGATTTGTGAGAGATAAAAAAAAAGAGTGAGAGTGCATTTAACAATAACGAAGGGAATAGATTGCATTTAATATTACTATTTTTATAATAATTTCAGTTCCTATGTACCTAGGATAAAATTATCTGTAGAATTTTAGAAATCTGTCATTAAATTTGGTATACGTATTTTGTTCTTCTTATTTCCGCGAATTAATAAAGAAGAGTGACATTAGGAATTGGTCTTCGTTAAACAGTAATTTCACTTTGATGAAAAAAAGAAAATGAGGATATCAAATTGGGGATCTACATGATCTAGTTTATTCACTTATTGCAAGCCGTTATTCATTTTGGCATAAAACGTCAAAAACTTAAAATAGTAATGTAAGTCGTTTGACATTATTCTTGTTTTGACATTAACCTCCAACCGACCGATCAAAATTTCATTCGTTGAAAATTTCTTGTAACCCGATAAAAGTGTGTTAATATGTAGAATATATCTTTCTGTCTTTCTTTTTTCCTTTTTCAATGTTCAATTTTCTGTTATTTGTCTAACATGGATTTACATTTTACTTTTGATATGGTTAGTTAGGGGAGATACTCATATAAAGACAATTCAATGTTGTAAGTGTTTTATATAGATAAAATAAATATTGACAGAAAACTATGAATGGAGACATGTACATAAAATAAAAAGAAGTCATATTTTAAAACAGGGACTCAAAATAGACATTTAGTATACATATTTCTTTAGCATGCCCACAATTCAGATTTCACAGGCGAAACTGAATAATGTATTGGGAATTTTGTTTGTTCAATGGGTTGCACCTTGCCTGTGTCTATCATATGTCCATAATTAACGAAAAATATAAATGGAAGCCAAAGAAAGACCAATTATGCAAGTCACAACTGCAAGTGCGACGGATGGTGCTAAAACCGCATACGTGCCGGAGATGAATGCGATCACCATTGCCGTCATAGAAAATATCGTCAGCCTGTGTGCCATACTTTGGTATCTTGTCCTCGTAGTCCTGTTTATGAACTGCAAGTTCAGGAACATCTGGGTGAGTACGGATGCACTGGAGAGCGCCATGGCAATGGTGTCTGTTATCATGAACGCTTGAAACGCAGGGTTTTGCCTTAGAATCGCCCTGCCACGGAGTGGACCTTCGTCGTCGACGTAGCCCCCTGGCAATGTAAAACCGGCTGCGAAGGTTATGGCGGCGATGAGTGTTGCCACTACCAGAGTAGATTCCCGGGTTTTCTCAATCTTAAAGGAGGCTTTCAGATCTTCATCTTTGTCTTCTTGTTCTTCTATTTCTTTTCGACAGTCTTCGTCTTTATAGATCAAGATTCTATTGCCAGGTAACAGGCTGCGTAGCAATTTTTCAATTCTCCACATACGACGAGGATGCTGCGCACATCAAACTTTTATGAATGAGTTTCAACGTTACAAATTGTTAGTACTAATTGGACAATTATTAGCTGCCTGCGAATAAGAAGGAATAGTGAAAAGCTTTATTAAAATTGAAAATTGAAAATTGTCAAACCATAGTATTAGAAGGGAAATTGTGCGGTAAGCTGAAAAGAAATTATGCCAAGTTTTGTCGTCAGTGTTGATTGTTCTACTTTCATATTAATATGAAAAGTTTTGAGGTCACATTTTTTTGTCACTCTATATCCTTTTGCCATGCGTCCTCACATTTTCCCGAATAATGAAACCTGATTGCAGACCATTCATTTACATCAATTGTAAATTATCGAAGAATGGCTTGCATTAATCAAGGTTTCATTTCCATGGAAAGTAGGAGGACACGTAACAAAAAAAGAATATAAGAGTTACAAAGAGAATGGCTCTACCATTTCTGTTCATCAGATTTCACCTAATGAAAGTCTATAATATTTCCGTTTGTACCAAAATCTTACTGCTACACATACAAATATTAGAAGAGATTATAGGTGATAGATATGTACTTTTTTTTTAATAAATTTTAACTTATTGGGACGATATATTTAAATTCTAGACCAACTGAAGTATTATCAACTTCAAAATCATCGGGAACCAACACAAATTGCGGACCAATTTTTATATGTAATCGGTCAATCCTTCCCTCCTTTCGTTGGTCAACGGTTTCTAAATATTAACAGGGATAATTATTTTTCTATACCCTCTATTTTAGGTTAATTTAAAAACTATACTTTCGGTTTCCTATCTCTTCGAACGTATACCTTCAGATTAGATTTAACATACAAATTTATACCTTTCCTTAGTCAATGGTTGATTTTGACATTTAAAATAACCAAATTATACTTAAGTAAAATATTAAAAATAAACTAAAACTTTCAAAAAAAAAATGAAGAAAACAAAAATAAAACGCACAAAACACCTATGTTTGAAAGTATTTAGTACATTTTTGAAGGCAAAAACCTTAGTATAAGGTTTCTTTTAAAAGTTTTTAAAGTATTTTTTTTTTTTAATTTGACAGTATTTTGGTAATTTCATAAGTCAAAATTGAAGATTGATTAGGCAAATGTTTACATACGTGCATTAAATCTAATATGAAGATATAAATTAAATGAAATAAAAAATCAAAGATATATCGCTTAAATAAACCTAAAATACAGAGTATAAAATGGTAAATAACTCATATTAAAAATTGATGGTGACATGATAGAATTTGAAGATTATGACAGAATTTTGAAGAACAGTAGAAATAAGAGAGATTATGGAGAACACTTTACTGAACAACTGTCGTAATGAATTGCAAAGAATAGAGCAGGATTGAATCTTGATTACTTCAAAGATCGATGAGCTTAGAGACTTAACTCAATGTCCCTCTTAGCAAGCCAAGAATTCCAACTAATTTCTGCCTAACTAATTTCCTCTCTAATTTCTTCCCTAAGTCTCTCTTTTATTCCTCTCCTTTTACACCTCAATCAACTAACTGCTTAGAACAATTCGTTGAAACTCCCACAACAATAGCAACTAACTAAATAATTCTAACAAACTCACAACCCTGCCACATCGGCATAGCTACTAACAGAAACGAGCCACAATACCCTTCGACACTTGCTTTTAATTCCTTCTGACATAAATATAGAGAACTATAGGACTATTCGTACTTCCCCACCGAGTGTAACCTTGTTCTCAAGGTGGAAAAGAGGAAAGTGTTGTTGAATGGAATCAAAAGATTCCCACGAGGCTTTAAACACAGGCAGGTTCTTCCACTTTACAAAAACATCAGGAATCGAACTACTGGTAATAGAAGATGGGCGAATATTCAGAACCCTCTTAGGTCCCACTTGCCACTCTAATTCCGTAGTTGACACCAGAGGTAGGGGCTGGCAGTGCTCAAAGGGTCCTAAAGCGAGACGCAACTGATAAACATGAAAGACCAGATGAGTTAAGTGCCCCATAAAGTGCCCCAATACCATTGCCCGATAAAGTGCCCCGATACCAATGAAGTACGGCGACGGGTTTGAAGGTGAGTTAAGTGGAGGAGACATAAAGGTTTCTACTTTAGTGAGGTCTTTAGTATGTAGCATGTGTGCAGTGAGTGAGTCTCAGGTCTTCTTTCAAAATTGTCCTATAATTTCAAGCTACTGGAGTTGTAATTTGACATTAATGAAATCCTTCCATGTACCCTAAAAAAAAAAACCTTCCATCTACTTGGTCTTCTTAACACCTATAAATTTTTTTCCTCTCCAACGTTTTTTGACCAAGTTAAATAATCATATATTATGTCATTTTTTTCATGGTTATTTATATCTTTGTATTTTTTATTGTAGTAAAGATATCATTTTATAGTCTTTGTGCACACAGAAGGTTTTTAACCGTCTGTCATGTTTTATATATACCACCATAATTTGGACATAAATAGAATGGCCTAGAAAACAAAGGAATTATAAGATAGATATCCTTACCTTTATAAAATGAATGTCACCCACAGTCTGGTTTTTCTTGTTGAAGGCCATCTTATACACCCGTTTGGCGCGATGAGAAACCAAAGTCGACCGGCTGATAGTTTTGTCGCGGAAACATGGAGAGGCGTGTTTCCTTCAATATCTTTTCCATTCAAAAGATTGCTTAATGAAGAGTCCCTCAGGATTACCGTTACTGCTAACCATTTGTTGCTATTAACAGCATAGTGAAGACCGTTCCATCTCCTGTCGTCGACCAATTCGCCGCAATCGGGACAACTTGAAAGGATTTCTGACATCATCTTGTGGTAGCCGTTGGAGGCTGCAAGATGAAGAGGTGTCCTTCCTTTTCTATCCTTAATGTAGGCCGCATCTCTATCCCATCTTAACAAGTCCCTTGCAATTCGCATAAGGTTCTGATTGCTGCAAAATGAAGTGGAACCGAACCTCTGTCGTCTGCTTTTGTAGTTAGATGTCTCATCTTTTCTAAAATTTTCCTTGTCATTACTAAAGGATAGAATGACAAAGGATGGTCAAGAGATAGAAGGTAAAGAGTTAGTTTACAGAAAAAGAATTAAAAGAAGAAAAAAGAAGAAAAAGGCGAGCCAAAAGCAACCAAAAAAAAAAAAAAAGAGGATGAAAACGGTAATAATTTGAAGAGGTAGTTAAAATTAGAAATTGAAAAGTCCTTCTGACAATTTAAAAAATAATTTAAATGAAGCGCAAAGATAAATAATGAGGCTCAAAAGGTAAACGAGAGTACGGATTTATATATTGAGTGAGCGGCAGAAATAGCAAAAGAAAGAGTGAGGGGCTGAGGGGTACAAACAGCAGATCAGGAGAATGTCTTTAAGAAATTATATCTAAGTTTTTTAACACGTACTCAAACATAGTAAGGAATTCGACCATGAATATTGACTAGATCTACAAACGAATATTAGTGAAGCATATGAATGAACGTAAGTGTCGAGGCCCTTTTAAGAAAGACCCGCTGTACAAACAAAACATCGAGCACTACCAATGCTCATTAAGAGAACCACCACAGTCGATGGTAGACTAAAACAAAACCCCCAAATATTGGAGACGCGAGCAACATGTTATAGAAACAAATCTAGTTATCCTACTCTCACCATTGATAATTACCTCATACAGATGGGACATACAAATATGATCAAAAGGAAAGGTAAGTCAAAAACACACCGACAATAAACAATAAAAAGATAGTGAAAACAATATCGTTTTTCATGACAAATAAAACAAACAACATAAGAAAAAATGAGGGAACACCATGACAAAAGGAGAACACCAACGACCACCACCATTGAACCATTTCCCAGCAGCGATCAACACCATGCCTAATCATTAGACGACGTTACCATCCTTTTCCTCATCCAGCAGACCACAACCACAGATCTGTCACACAAGGCCGACCTCCAAGGACCATGATGCCATAGTGCAGGGTTATCTCCATGCGCAGCCCCTTTTCATGTGCTCCACCCCTCTCACCGACCAGAGGCTCGACAACCAATCCAAACATTTTTCTTTTACTTATAATAAGTAAATCTTTAATATATATATATATATATATATATATATATAATGTGAAAGTATTACCCACGGGTGTACCCATGCATCGAAAAGGTGAAAAGCTTTTTTTTTGCCTTGCCTTGCTTTATTATTATTTTTTTTTGTCATTCCTCCTATTTTTTTTCATCCTTGTCCTTTTACTATACATTCTTTTTTTTTTTTTCTTTCCTTCAAATGTGACCTTCATAATTTAATTGTCCAATTACAACAATTTACATTTTTATAGATGTTCATGTTCCTATCTAAACTTTTTTGAAACACTCTCACATATATTTTTTATACGTACCCAATAACCAATCTTTTTTACATATAAAAAACTAATCCGTCTTCTCTTGCGTCTCCCAAAACACAAAACATTCCGTCCTTTTTCCCTTCTTGCTTTAGTTTTACCTTCTTTTTATTCTCAAATTTTAGTCATTCCTTTTTCCTATTAACTTTCCTATACTTTTTTTATTATTGTCGTTACTTTCTCCATAATATCTTATATATGTCGCATTCACTTTTGTCTCTGCCAAAATAATTTCCTTACAAATACATCCCCATTAAGTATTTTCCTGACTTTCCAATTATAATATTTTTCCTCAAATGTGGTCATATAATTATCTTGTCATTTCCTTTTATGTATCACTAAGTAATTTTCCACCTATCACAAACTTAACTATATTACTTTGGCATTTTATATATGCATACATGTTTTTTTTTTTTCTTGAATGTACCTCTGTAAAATCTTTTACTTCTAATATGTACCATAAGTAGTTTTCTATCTCTTCCGTTTCGTTTGTAGTTTTTAAAATGTGATCAACACATTTCATCACTTTTTTTCCCCACGTTGGGTTAGTTTATCTCAATATGTCCTTAGTCAAATTTTTTCGGACACACACGTATTAAACCAAAAAGCATCCTGTCCTTTTTTTTTTTTGTTTACTTTTAAATCTTGTCTTTAAAGACCTACGTTATTAAACTTTTTTCCCCTAATATACTTTAATTAAAATGCCTTGCCTCAAATGTGTTACTACCAAAAAATTTTTTTGTAGCTAATTCTTTTTTTTTCCTCAATGACCCTCATAGGTATTTTCTTTTATTGTTCCACTAAAATAATTTTTTGTCAATGTGCCTCTACTTAAACATTTTTTCTGTAACTCTACAAAATATTGTTTCCTTCTATGTAGCCCATAAATAATTTTATATAGTTTTATGCCTAAATATTTCCCCAACCAAAAACTTGCTCCCTTTTAAATTTGCTCTACTTAAATATTTCTTCTTCTTTTTTTTTTTTTTAACTAAAACTAACTATAAAGAATATAATAAATCACTAAATTAAATTAAAATTTGAAATAAATATTAGATCTTGGTATTGAAAAATGTAACATGATTAATACGTGCTCCACGTTTTAACTACTGAATTTGTGAAAGCTTATGAAATTTTCACATCAACAAATAAATATGGATTTTTTATACTCATTATAATTAGTCTTAACGTCCTCGACTAGAGTATATAAGGCTATAATTAGATCAAGCCATTGATAAAAAAAAAAAAAAGAAGAAGAAGAGAGAGAAGTCTTCAGTCACACACATTCACTAGTCTGGAATATGTAACTTTTTTTCGCAAATGTAATTTCTAACACCAGTCACTATAAAAATCTCTTCAAAAGAGTTAATTTAAAAGAAGTGTAAATAAAAATCATTGCATATGACACATACCAGCGTTGTTATTTATCACCGCCGCGTGCAGCACGGTTCTCCCACGAGGCCCACTAGTTGCCGGCTACGGCGAGCACTTCTCCAACATCAAGCTGACCAGCTTACCGTGATTTCTCTCTGCCGCCATGTAAAGAGGCGTCTCACCGTCCTCATTGGCGCCGTACTCATGAACTCCGGAAGAATCTTCCGCAACCAACGCCCTCACAACCTCAAAATGTCCGAACCGCACAGCCTCGTGCAACGCCGTTTCATTTGCAAAGTTCTCCGCCCTCACCATCTCCTTTGCCGCCTCGCCGCTCTCAATATCATTATCCGCCTTTGCTCGCTCGATGAGGAGCTTCACTAGCCTATTGTGGCCGTACCTCGCCGCCATGTGCAGCGGAATGTCTCCCTTATTGTTGGGCTGCTTGAGAAGCCATGGGCAAAAATTAAAACATGAAATGCAGCGGAAGGAACGGATCGTTGACAAACAAAAATTTTCTGAAAACTTTGTTTTATCGGGAATAGATATATAATTTTAATTACAGAAAGCTTTAGGAAATTGACACCACGATCTTCCAAACCAGGCCTCCACACCAATGGAAAGACGAGTGGGCGTCAAACTGCAAGAATGAATTATCCTCACACTTTTCTGAATCTGCTATGTACTCAACACATGAGATAGCAGACCTTTTTCTTTAGAGAAGAACTCTCAGTTTTTCTTTCTAAAAATTATGTGAATAAAAATTACTGAGATAACTGTTATCTCTCCCTTTTTATAACTGAGCTATTAGTAATTTTTCTTTCCCCTTTTCTTTTCCTTTCCTTTTTCTTCTTTTCTTTTTCGTTTGTTTCCTGTTACCCGAATTGTTTTTCTTTCGGTCAACACACACATGCATATGTACATATAAAAGGAAGCAACTTACCTTCTTTCCCTTTTTTTTTTTTTTTTTTTAATATTATATTAATATATTATAAAAACTTATATATATATATATGTAGTGTAAGTGTGGAAACCGTGAATCTGATTCACGGCTTTCCCTGCCCCTTTTTTTTTTTTTAATATATTATAAAAAACTTATATATATATATAAAAAGATTTGGTTCAAAACCATATATATATATAAAACTCGATTCAAAAATAAATCACATTTATTTAAGAATGGATTTTAACAATAATCAATTAATCAACTAATGCTCAGTTAAATGTGATAACATTTATCACATTACATTATGTGTCACAGAAAATATTTTTCTGTGACACGTTAATAATTCAAGTGTGAAAAATTAATTCAGAATTCAAAAATTCTAAATTAAACATGTATGATTCATTCTATGCAAAATCTAATATAGTGTTACAGAGGTGGTATTGGGGACCTATGGACCTATAACCCAAGCTCCAATAAATTTGACATTTAATCAAACTCTTTAATTAATGTGCCAAATTTATTAGTTTCAGTGTTACTCCACTAAAAACCTGAAACTGAACTCTTGAGATTATAGTAAAATTACTCAAAGAAAATTAACGAGTAGTCCATTGATATAATCATTACATATAAGTCAGTCCTCCATAAATAGTTCATAATAAGAGCTAGGTTCAATTTCCGTTCACCTCTCTTATTACCTCTTTATCCTTGAGTTCTAATAATTCTCTAATGAACAATTAATTCATAATCTTATTATGAACGAGCGCTCTATTGTTCAAATCTTGAATTATCACTCAAGAGAACTATTTTTCTAACTTCCATAGGGAAGGAATGGATTCCATATCTGTATAATATTATTCCCAGCCATTTATTACTTTATGTTTCCAAGATGCCAAGTTACAATCTGTGCTTAGACAAATCTTACCATGCAAGTCAAAAAACATAATGTAATAAATAGGAGTCTAATAAATACTCAGGATTAAGACTGTCAGATATATGATCATCATAGTGATAAATTTGAATACTCTATTTGTAACGGATGATTATTAGAGATTCATAATTTATCTGGTCCAGTCCTATATAATCTCATTATATAAAGTACCTCCAACCCAATGTCTCTACATTAATAGTCTGGATAATGACTATTTCATTTTAGATGAGATTGGACCGTACTTGTAATTTTTAATTAAAGATCCCAAACTTTAATTAATTATTACGGACTATTTAGATTATTATCTATAAATTTTATCCCCAAGCAAATAACACTTATATGCTAAATTTATAGTCACATAAATAATCATGGAATTTTCTTGGTGTTTATAAATGTATTCATAATACATATAATCAACCAAAATAATAATAAATGTCATTTTATTTATTTATTAACAATATGTACAATGTCACAGCTTTTAGGGCACCAAACCCAACAAGAATCTCTTCGACGAAGGAAGTTTTGCGGTCGGTTGTCAAGGATGTGATGTGGATGTGGAGGACTCTGTTTTTGTCTGGAGTTAGTAGTTGGTCAAGTTGGAGGTCGGAATTATTGGTTTTCTTGAAGGCTTCGATTTTGGCGTAGTCGGCGGCTTTGTAGAGATCGGGATCCATTGATGGCTGAGAAGGAGTTGCTAATAAGGTACTAAGAGATAAGTTAGTGTTTGTATTGTGTGTGTATATATATACTTGTTAAAAAGAGAGGGTGATATTCTTGACGTAGGAATATCTCTGCACAACTCAATCTCGGCAAGGCTCTCCGTATGCTATGAAACAAAACGCCGCCGGTTGGTCGGGATTCTTTCCTTGAATGTATGATATTGCCTTTAAGAAAGTAATAAAAAAATTAAATGAAAAAAAAAGGAAAAGTAATTATAAAAATTCAAATCTTTACTTGTTGGCGTCTCTGGTGTAAGTGCCAACACTTTTGCTATGATTGCATTCATTTTTTCTCCAAGGCATCAATACCATATTCATTGTTGTAACATTATTTATTATTTTTCTTGACTACGAGAATAAATAAATGTTATTGATATATGACCTTTCATTTTTTCTCAACGAACCAAAGGGCTGATATACTGCAATAAAAAGAAAATTTCGAATCTCACCTTGTCAGATTCGGTCACTACTTTGTTGCTAATACTTTGTTGCCTATTTTCTATTTGAGTGAAATATCCACGAAACTTGTTGCAACATCTCATGATTGTTCCCCAGCTAGATTGGATAGAAGTTCTTGAGTGTGCACTCTCATCATTTGCTTGGTTAATATAATTCTCTAACACCCGTCCCAAAAGTTACTTGATATTTGCAAATTGCCGACTATAGGTTCTTGGCTTATACTCAACCAAGCATTACAAATTGCTGTATCTTGGCAACTGGCAAATGACTTCCCACGTTTTATACAGATTTGGTTTTTTATTTTTCTTTTTCTTTTTTCCTTCTCTTTCATTAATGGAGGAGAGTAAAGTGCAGTGAAATAGACTATGAACGGTGGTCTGGAGAAGCAATAATTACGTTTAGTGTTTCGAGAAATTTTTAGTTTTAAAATATAATAATGAAAAAGTAGCTATAACGTGAAACATCAAATTTACTATAATGCTATACTTCATAGTAAATTTGTCATAAATTTTAATATATAATAAATTTGACGTTTAAAATAGTAAGAATGTATTTTAAACCTTAAATATTAAATTTGGCGTTGAAACGTCATTTTACCACTATTTTAAAGATGCTCTAACCTTTTTCTTTTTCTTTTTCTTTTTCTTTTTTCTTTTTCACCCACAAGTAACCTTTTTCTTTAGCTATTACTTTTAATTTTTATTTAATTTTCTGAGATTCCCAACTGAGAATGGATTGAAATTAATATAGTTACTTTTAATGACAAAAGTAATTAACCTTAACCGTGGAATGCAAATACCTGGAATATGAGGTAAGAAGGAGAAACATAATACTTGGAATGCAAATCATTACACTTAACCTTTTCCTGTAGCTATTACTGAGTTTTTGTTGGTGAATTATTAAAATTTATAATCCTGGGTTACACTAAAAAAAACAAAATCTGTAGGGCCAAAAAGTTTTAACGTTATCCAAAAAAACAAAATTGATGAAAGCGATAGTATTTTTGTCTTTGTTTTTATGGCAGCTGTGTGATATAATTGGCATGTGAATTTTGCTTTTGGGTGAATTTTAGAGTTACGTCCATGTCAACACTTAGGTTACGATTAGAGCACTAAAGTTACTCTATTCGTACAAATTTCACCCATAAATTGCCACTGTCATTGCTGTTAAATTACATTAATGCCGGGTCAACACAAACAGTCCAAAGCCAATCCCCGGTTAGAACATAATTTGCTCCTCAAATTAAGGAACAAGTGGCCCATAATCAGAATACTTTGAAAACATACTAAGTTATTAATAGGATGCCACGTAAGTGGTTGTAAGTGGTTAATAGTTTTTAATGAATTAAAATAAAGATAAAAAATAAAAGTAAAACTTTAAAAATAAAATTTCTTGGGATTTAAATAAAAACTCTCAAATCAAAATAAAAACATAAACAATAATTTAACCACAGTTTAATGTAGCACCTTAAAATTTAATATATAAAACTGTCATCATCATCATTTTAACCATCAACATATCTTAATACTGTCACAGAAAGTAACAATCGATGTTTACATTATCATGAAGAACATTCTTAACAATTGAAGCAATCCCCAAAGTAGTATAACTACATAGTTTTCTCACCTATTTTCTTCGTAGCCACCTCACACTTAGTGAGTCCTGAAAAGATGAAACATAAGGGAATAAGCGACAACATGCTCAGTAGGGAAAACATTACTCACCTTTAGGTTTTTTGTCCTTACCGTATTAAAACCTACATGGTTAGTTAGTTCTCAACATTAATCATCAATATTATCATGTTCAATTCCGATGCATTTCTTATGATCATTCTTACCAAGTTCCATACATATATATATACATATTAATTTAGGATTCAATCATGCTCATTTATATCCACCATGTAATAGAATATCTTATCACTCAACTCAACGAAACTCAAATAGGTGATCACCCTTCAAACATTCCAATGGTGTTCTGGTGAGGGGACATCAAGCCCTGAGTCCTCATCAAGTCGATTCCTATATAGTGCGTTCTAGGACTTTTGACCTAAGGGAGCATCATCACCTCCCCTATTTTACCTTTTAGGGTATTCGTGCCCAAAGACGTAACCGCCGTCTTCTTCACGTCTCACAATTTCTCTATATTCATCAGTTATTTATAGAGTTAGTTTTCCTAACCATGCTTCTCAATTTACAACAACATGTGTCAAATCATTATGTTCCTTGCTGTACAATACAGGATGAGTTTCACATAATCATGTTATAGATATAATCATATACATTCAAAATATCATATATATATATATATATATCTTGCAACATAAAACAATAAATTTTAATTTATCAAAACCTCACAAAAGATGAGTCATAGAATCCCTACCTCTTGGTGAATACCATGCTAATGACTTCTAGCTCACGATACCAAGCTCACCACGTAAGCTCCAAGTACTTCGTTATCCTATGACACATAAAATTACCATACTTTAACTCAATTCCTAATCCATAGTCATACTAATTACCATCTATTCTACTATTCTTATTAGCGTGCCATAATCATTTATATGAAATCCTTGGACCATTTTATAACACAAAACGGTGAAAAACATATGAATTTGGATTATCTGATCAGCCTACCGATTGGCATAGTCTGGCCTGCTGACCGAGACAAAATCTAGAAAACTCCAGCATTCTGTTTTTAAAGATTTTGAGCTTTAAAGCTCAGTTTGACTTGTTTTAATAAATCCCAAAACATGAAAAATACATAGAAACCATAGATTACCATACCAATAAAACATATAGATCCATTTCCCCAAATTTTTATGCATAAAACATGTTTAAAATTCTCAAACGTTGATTTTTACAGAACTTTACAATAACGTGATCTAAATAGGAAATTGTTCAAACCCAAAACAAACACAATTCAATTTGCATGCATATAAAAGCACAAGCTCAGATCACAAAATGAAGAACAATTACATAATCTGAACATAGTAACTTGGAATAAAGAGAAGGTAGAGAAGAATTTAGGTTTTTGGTTAGAAACTTTACCTTGTTTCCTTGAGAAATTGTTATTAGGCTTGACTTTTTGCTTGAGGAAAGAGATCCTGAGTTGAGATGGAACTTTTGATCAGATTGAGAAGGTGAAGGAGAGAGACAAAATAGAAAGAAGGAGAGAAAGGATGAGTGGTGTGAAATGTGGGGAAAATGAGTTGTCTGATGTGTTTTAAGAGTTGGTGGCTTTGAGCATGTAAATGAATAGTCTTATTGGGAGGCTCATAAAAAGAAAGAAAAGAAAAGGGAGAAAGCCTTTGTGGGAACCAAAGCATGTGACTTGTTTGATTCAAGTCTTATATTTTATTTATTTAGTTATTTATTTTCTTTTTAACCATTACATGTGAAAGACAATAAAAGAGGGTCTACCATGGCATTTTGGTAAATACACTAAATAAGTATAGGAAATTTTTGAAAATTCTAAAAATAAGTATAAATAAATATTGTAAAATAGATTTTAAATGAAACAAATTTTTGATTGACACACTAAAAATTAATTTAATTACCTTAATACTAGTTAAAAAAAATAACAGGTGTCACAAGTCTACCCCTCTTAAAGAAATTTCATCCTCAAAATTTCATCCTCAAAATTTCAAATCTAGCAATACTAATAAAAATCACAATTCTATTATGATTCCACTTTCGACTCTAAACTGTTAATGTTATTTGTCTTCAATGTGGATTACCATACTTCCACTTATTTACTTGAAATATCAATCTCACTCTAAATACTAGATCCTTCAACAAGAATATTTCTAGCATGTTCCAAATTGATAACACCGTTCTACGGTTTAAGAAATCTGATAAAAAACGTACACATGTTGACCATTCTATTTTTCCAGTCCTTCACTATCCATGGACCGTGATCTATAATTACATTAAGGTGATTGCTCTAGAAATTCTACATACTTTATCTTTGAGTTCCTTTTCCTTTCTGAATAAGGAAAAGTCAATGATAGTTGATTTTATATTCTAACTAATAAACTAAAATATAATCATGAAACATATAACACAAACACTTCTATTCAAAACCATACACTAAACTTATACATAGAGATATTAGATGGAATCTTGTAGTTGTAAACAAACTCAAAAGATTCTTCATTAAACGACTACCTTCATGACACACAAACATTTAATCCAAATAACATACTCATATTTTCTATAGAGTATCCCACAATTGATTTTGGTACTTCCATAAAATATTAACAGAATACCACACATTACAAACATGATACGGAAACATTTCGAGAGTAGAAGACACTCCATATACCAGCTATCCATCTCTTGCATGCTTGGAGAATACAAAAACATTGATAACCAAAAGATCGGACCTTAAATAGGATGCGTTTCAAGAGTATCAAGTACTCTATATCATCAGCCATCCTAGCATTGGGTCAATGAATCTAAAGGTTTTAACAACAACATACCATAAGAAATACAAAGTATAGGGAAAATGGTTAATCATGACACATGAAACACAGATGTACACACCATGGGTAAAACCAAAAGATTACAGACTGAGATTCAAATGAAATGGCCGCTCTCAGCTTTCCTTCTCCCATTTAAGCTTGGACGTTGCAGTGTCAGACTCTAGATAAATGATTTGCATCTTATCTAACAATTCCTCGACTGTTGAGGCGGTAATAAAGATTTGTCTCCCCAATTCTACAATAAAGTTTTCTCCTACAGCGTAATCTAAAAATTTTAAAAGATCATCATAAAAACCATTTACATTTAAAGCCCCAAGGGTTTAGAATGAAAGCCTAATAATTGTCTATTAGCAATTACAAATATTTCCTCAAGGGTACCTAGACCATTAGGTAATGCTATAAAAACATCAGAATTATCAATCATGACTTTATGACGTTTAGGGGTGTCCAAAACTCTTTTCTCTCTACCTATTGTTTTTCCACAAAGGTTTCCTTTAGCTAGAAGTTGAGGAATAATCCCCAGGACTTCGACACTATCAAACTTAGCTGCTGTTGCTACATTTCCCATTAATCCTAAACTACCACCTTCATAGGTCAAGTTAATCTTCCTACATGCTAGGACTTGCCCTATGTGTTTTGTGGCTTCTAGATAGACTTATCTTTTCCATGGCTGGAACCACAAAAGACATAAACATTCTTTATTTTCTTGTTGGACTAGGAGATAGGCCAAAAAAATAAGAATTTGAAAAACAAAATGCTTTAAAAAAAGCATATTGGAGAAAAAAAATTCCATTAAAGTATGTTGGGGATGTGTTTGGCTGCATTCTCTAGGACCACCTCTATGGTTGTTTGGCCATTGTGCTTGGGACCCATGTCGAAGAGACAGATCCAAAACTCCATGTGCCTAGTCCTTCATCCCGAAGTGCTCTTTAGAGCCCCCGCTGGCTGCGACCCAAGGCATTGCCTCCTTGGGAAGAACATGTGCTCAGCTCGAATTGTCAAAGTTTGCAACTAGGCAATAACTCACCACAAAAGTTTGACATATGGCCTCATTTCAACCCAGATCTCTTGCAAGGATCACAACCTGTCACTTGTTCCCTGACAGGCCTTGATCTAACACATGGCTCACAAGTCAAACCCACCTAGCACCCAGTTTAAGTGATAGCCTATAAATTGAGTGCATTTCCTACAGCTCAAGGTAACATGCTTTCTCCCACCTAACTTTGCTCCCAAACTCTGCCGAATTGGTACTTGACTTGAGCATCGAAAAGTCTTTAGCTAGCACCACACCAATGCCCCTTGATCTCCAAAGTGTCCCTTTTCTTATGTAGGCCCACCTTGGGAGGCCGAGCTGAGTGGGAAAAGCCATATAACCACCATGTGCACCCGCATGTGGAGTTGGTGCACAATAGACTAGAACTCAACATCAACATTTTGGCACTAGAATGAGGGCACCGAGTAGCCCATGACCGAATAGAGCAAGAAAACCAAGACTGACAAATCTCCACTCTCGACTGGGAAATTTTAAAGCTACATACCCCTGGTAGCCACCATTGACGAGGTGCCAAACTAGGTAAGCAACTGGAATCTGTTAGTGGACCTACCTCCATTGAAGGGGAGCAGAGCTAAGAAAGACCAAAACAAGTACTGTAATTTGCGCAAGGACATCAGGCACAACACTTGCGACTGTATCCAGTTGAAGGACCAAATCGAGAAGCTCATTTGAGATGGAATGTAGAGATTTTTTTTCTTTTTTTTTAAGAATAAATATAGAAATTTCTTGAGATGTATCCTTTGAATTAATTGAGATAGATATTTATGTTTGTTTGGGAACCAAATTCTAACTCCAAAATTCCAATTAAAATGATATAAGGCTCTCACATGCTATAGTGTAAAGTAAAAGTATGTTACGATATAAAGCTCTCCCTTGCTATAATATTTAAGTTCTTACTTTGTTTTCAAATGCTCTTTAACTACACAGTTCAATATCTTTAGGTCTTACACAAAATGTTATATCCCATATAATTATATGCATGTAAAGGAGTAAAGTTTGATTGAACATATAAATATAGTTCATATGAAGGTAAAATGTATTAGCTGGATGTTGTCATTTAAGTCATGCGTGTTGGATATTTTGTAAAACCACTGTCGTAAGGTTATGCGTTTCTCATAAATATTCTGACCATCGCAAAGGAGATTTGGGTTCACAAGAAAGAGTAGCGGGGATGTCAATTTCCAGCAGGTGTAGGGAAAAAGAAAGGATCTGGGTTGTGCTAAGCGGCGGAGGGGCGGACAAATAGGGATGACTGGCAGCAGGCTTGCGCAAATGGAATATTGGCTGCCACTTTTTTTGTTAAAGAGTTTGCATTTCTGTCCCTAGGGTTTGTGCTTCATTATTATTATTATTCTTATTATTATTATGTTTGAGGGCATTTTGATCATTTTTATTAAAAAAGAGTCGCACGATAAGTCACCTACAACAATATGTGAGAAATTTAGTTTTATGGAATTTGACGAGAAGCTTTGAATGGAAAACGTTTTAAGAGTCTGAGATCGTTTCGTTAATTTTAAAATAAAAAAAACGGAGACAACATTGTCACCTTCCAAAAGAACTTGGGGATAAATTGTGATAATTAATACTCAAAGAAATCACCGTAGTTAAGGAAAATCTTTCAATTGCAAACTATCATCTATTTGAAAATTAGTCGTCCCCACTAAAATTTTGATACCTAATAATTAGAACTTTACCCATCAGGTATTCAATAGAAGTACAAGAAAATAGTTTCCTCTCATTAGTTATTTGTTCACAGCTGATAAAGCCAATGTCTTTTCAAAGATCTTTCCTCACATGTCCACGATTTAATTTCATCCCTTGCATAATAGAGATATAAAAAAAAAGCCAAAACGGTACAATGAAGTACAACTCGTTCTCTCATCTTTTGAAGCAAAGTATCTTTTTACTTCTTTTTTGGAGAATAATTTGCCATGCTTTTTATCAATCGGTTGATACTTGCAGAAATTCAACTTTTCTTTACACAAACTAATCTGCAGCCACTATTTCTAAAAAGAAGAAGAGTTAATTACCTAAATATTTACTTTAAAAAATGTCTATTAGTTCATTCACCTCTTCTTTTTTTTTAATGGATTCATTCACCTTTAGGGTCCGTTTGGTACAACTTTTATTTGTGGAGATATTTGTTTGTGATTTTAGTCGGTAAAAGAAGAGAAATAAAAGCTGTAGTTTTTCAATAGGTGTTTTGAAACCATATTTTTAAAAGAGTTTGGGTCAAAATAGTTTTAAATTTTTTAATAAGTTATAAAGATGTTATATTTAATTTTATAATATATTATTAATACTCTAGTATAATTTTCAGTCTTTTTCAAAAGTGTTTTTTTGATAATTCATATTTTGAAAATTTGACTGGAAGTACTTTTGAAGAGTCCAAGCAGTTTTGACATATTATTTAAATAGCTTTACAATTAGCTTTTGGACTTAAAAAGCTAAAAAAATTTCTAAGAAGCCCTTTTAAATAGGCTAGAGGCAAAATTCACTATGTGAAGATTCGTTACCAATACTTTGCATGCACTCCACAAATTGAAACGATCGAAATTGAAACATATTTAACAAATGAACTCTGTTCAACAAATTTTAATGGGTCCAAATGCATTTCTCAACAAACATCTACCTAGTTGGTCGGTTATCTACAAGAATTGAAAAAGCAACATTTCTGTCAATTTTTTAACGAAAATATCTGTTTTCGTGAAAACTATAGTTTGAAATAATAAAATATTTGAAAATTTTATGAAAATTTCCTTGGAAATGTTGGTAAAAAAATCGACAAAATATCCAAACTTTATATGTAATTTTTGAAATTATTTTGAAATATAAAATTCAACTTGTTTTTATTTATTTTTTAAATAGTCTTTCATAAAATTTTTTAATGTTATAAATCTAATTTTTAACTTATTCCATGAAATAGGACATATGATTTAATATATCAACTCCAATCTTAGAGTCACTAGCAATCACGATAAATCTCTGATTTCTCTGTAACTATTTAAACTCTACATTTTGATATTAATATTGTTTGAACCAAAAAGGTATTCTAAATAACTTTGAACCTTCTAGAAGCATTTTTAGTACTGATATTTTCTTTTCTTGTATGACTCTATAGACGTAAAGTACTTATATCAATTATTTTTAACCAATTTGCTTGATATATGATCGTATGCTTCTCATTTATCATATTGTGATCACTTTTTACCACTCAAATTCATCACACACTCAGTAATTTCATTGAAAAGTTTATCTAAACTATGTATTATTAACAAATTTAGAGTTTTCTAAAGTCTCATCTAAAAATAAAATGGTTTAATATGATTTTTTGTATTTTGCGTCAATTTTCACCAATATCGATATTTTCGTCTATATTTTTGTAAAGTTTAAATACCGATATTTTCATCTATATCGATATTTTCAACTTTGGCTGTCTAATAGTGCGCACCAATATTCTATAAACACAAAATATACATCTTTAGATGAGTTATGTATCAAACTCAAATTAGGACCCACATTATTATACACACAATTCTTCAATCCAATACCAAATTTATGGATTTGGGAAAAACTATTCTCCACCGTAATGTTGTTTGCGGTGTTGAATTTGACATACATGTGTTACAGATCCTCACAGAAAATTTGACACCAACTCTAACATATATGAAATTTTGATATTTAATTACTTTTTTGGTTGATTATTACAATATTGATACTTTGAATAGTTTTAAGTTAAAAGTTTATAACATACATCAATTCCAACGTGGACGCCAACATAGCATGGCTCCACAGACATTTGAAAATGATACATGGTCCCACGTGGAAATTATATAAAAAATAAAATTATTTTCATAAATTTCCCTTGAAATATGTACTTTATTTCACTTTGCGTCATGATTTTTAAAACCGGTTAAAACATCGCTGAATTATAGATAGCCAATCACTTTGCCCTCTCTGTCCAATTTCGTCTATATCCTTGACAGAATTAATGACATGGTTCACAATTATAATTTTAAAAAAATCAAATTATAGCTAAATATTTAAGAATTAAAGATTAAAAAATGAATAAAAAAAATCCTATTTTCACTTTTTATAATTCTTTGCTTTCTTCTCACTCTCTTTCTTGGGATCTCTCTCTCTCTTCTAATTTCATCTTCTCTTTATCTCCCTTTCTCTCTTTGTCGATCCCTTCTTTCTCTCTCTTGACTAAGTGGCTACTGGGGGCGGCATGGTGACCGAGGTGGGCAGAGGGGGTGAGGGAGGTGTGACGGGCTGAGGTGGGCTGAGCGCTGGGTGATGGGGCAACCTAGTGGGGATGGTGGTTGTGACGGGTGGTGGGGGGTGTGCTTTGTAGGCGTGGGCATGGTTAGGTGGTCCTACTGAGCTGGGGTGGGAAACGACAAGTTGAGAACGGGGACGGGTGGCTTATGGATGTGGGCCTAGTAGGGGTAGTGGACTGTTTGAGGTAGGGGGCCACCGAGGTGTGGTGGGGGGAGGGGAGGGAGGGGGTGTTAGGCGACGAGGGTGGCTAAAAATTTTCTTTATTTTGGCTTTCTTTTTTTGTTTTAAAGGGTTTGTTTGTTTGATTTACAATACAAACAAAGGAAGAGAGAACCGGAGGAAGGAGCTTGAGAGAAGAGAGAGGGACAGAAAAAAGAATAAAAAATAAAAAATAAAAAATAAAAATGTTTTTTTTATTTTTAATATTTAATTATTTTTATATATTTAATAATAATTTTCATATGTTTTTTAATATTTAATTATGTATCACGTTAGCAATTCCGTTAGTGATACATATAGAATTGAATAGAAGAAACAAAATGGCTGGTTTTTTATAATTTGTGGGTGTTTCTAACTGATTTTAAAAAATCAGGAGATAAAATGAAGCAAGGTACATGGCTCAAGAGATTTATGAAAATAATCCAAAAAAAAGTAATGAAAAGATCCCGTCACAAGTGTAAACAAAAAAAAATTCTTCGACCGTTTATCACTTTCCCCTTTCTCAGAAACTTTGCACGGATAACTATTTTTTTTAACTTTTTTGCTTCTCTATTCGTTTTCCACATTTTCATGTCAAAATCTCGAAGAAAAACGTACATTTAACTTCTTTTTTTTTTTTTGCTATTTCTGCATAAAAAATCTATTTAGATTTTATTTTATTCTTTTTTTTTTTTAGTTTTTGCTTTTCGTTTCCTTTATTTCTTTTTTATTCTTTCAATCTTCAAGTTAAACGAAAACAATTTTTTTGCAAATCATCTACGCCATATTTATGATATCGGTTAATTTAAGCAACTGAAGCAGTAGATATTTTTTTTTAAATAAAATAAGAGCGAAAGGAGCCAAAGAAAAGACATGAGAAGGAGAGGTTCATGGAAATTATTAAAAAAAAAAAGCCGGCCAGTGACCGTGGGTTTATTAAGGGGAAAGAAAACTGTCTTTCTATTTTCTAGGGCAGTGAGATAAGAACGAGAAAAGGGAACACGGATAAAATAAAAAGAAGGTAAAATTGAAATCCTGACAAGGTTTGCATGTGGGAGCTGAGATGCTCATGTTAGTTGTCCCAGGCGAACGGCACAGAAGGACATTTGTTGGGGGTCTAAACCCCATCGAGTTCTATAGGATTACTCGTACAGAATATATAGACTACGACAAGGTTTTTTAAATTTTCATATTTTAATAATATTATAGAGTTGGGGCCTTGGGTGTCAATCTAGCTAGTTAGGATGTTCTTAAAGGCCTTAACATTAGTTGTTCCCTTTCAGTGTATTTAAAAAAAAAAAAAAAGCGTGCAGCTATAAATATTTTCATATACTATCTACGAGGATGAAGACTTCACATATCTAAAGTTGCTTAATTTCCTTTGATTCATTGTTTGGAAGCCTCAGATAACAGTTAGCTTCCGAATTCAAAGGAAAAAAAAAAAAAGATGTGAATTAGCAAAGATTTTTCTTTTCCAGCAAGAGATAGGGAAAAACTGGTATAAGAAATATGGAACTATAGCATATATTTGACAATGTATTAAACATAAATATTGCCAAAATAAATATTGCCAAAATAAATATTGCCAAAAGCCAACCTTAAAAAAAGAATGTACACAGACATCATAAATGAGAGGAGACAAACAATGTCTTTTCTTATTATTTTAAAAGTACTATGGCCACACTCACAACATATTCGTGTACATGATAGTATGATCATGTAGATCGCATCTAATGATAATAATTAGTTAATTACATACATATAGTGATGCAACTAACTAATTATTTTGCACTCTTTATTGCTGGATTACAACAAACACACACTTAAGGCACATCATCAGATTGCCAATAATTACGTTAACTTGCACATGCATACACACACACAAGCAGTCACACAAGTATGTACGTGCCCTTTATGGTATCATGACCAAACACCAAAAAAAAAAAAAAAAAAAAAAAGAACACTATCATTTGGAAACTCGTAAACTGCAATATGAATCATGAGATCAGTTACTCTTGTGGCAGCAGTCGTAGGTGACGGAGATGCCCATGTCAAGACCACATTCGGGACATTTGATCCCCTCCTTCAATTTCGGGGCATCTTTCGGAATCTCAATGTAGGAACACTTCAAGGTGGCCTTAATAACTTCGAGAGTGCTCTCATGTTGGTCTCTGAAGACAACAGCAAAGTCGCGCCCTCGCAGATTCACCGACCATTCGGCAAAATCTTGCATCATCTTCATAAACGTATCGCGGTTCCCCACGACTATCGTCTTGTCCCCTTTGTTTAGGGCAAACCATCCCTGGTCCTCTCTCTTGTAGGAATACAGCCTTTGGATTTGGTGTTTAGATTTGTGGTCTGCCTCGTTAATCTTTGTGGTGAAAAGCCCTTCCACGCCCTTCCAGAAGCGATCTTTGGCCGAAGGACTATTCAGTGTCTTTTCCACGTCGAACAACTTAATTGTAGGACCAGTCTTTGAATTGTCTGGGTTAAGTTCTTTTAGGATGGTCTTTCTTTTTTCTTCCATATCCTTGGCCCAGTTATCGGCTTTACCTCCAAAGATGAAAATGTAACAGTCCCTTTCCTTATTAACCTGTTTCAGATATACATTCAATGTTTATGAATCTATGTAGTCTATAAAAATTAACTCTAATCAAGAAATTACTGCAAAAAACTAGATTTTTAGTCACAACAAAATGTTGTGATAAATGTACATTTAGTCACAACTTTTAATTCAATTTCTGTTGTGACTAAATTGTTATGACTAAAAGTTTAACTTTTTATAGTGAATTAAAATTTCTGTTTTATGGTGTGTTGGTAAGGTTAACAAAGAGACAAATAACAAATATAAATAGCAATGCACATCTAATAAAAAGTAGAAGAATAAAACCAATAAAAGATATACTTTCTTTTATAAACTAAATCTATATTTTATTTTTTTTTATGCGGATCTTAAAGGATTAAAAGTTTTTGTTTTCCATACTAAACCTCTGCTCATATATTAAAAATATTATTAATGCCAGCCTAGTTGAAATAGATATTTTTCCCCTCTCATGTTAAATATTTTGTGCTCTCATCGAAGTTTATTTAAAAGAAAAATAAAATTTTAATTTCCTTTCACATTAAATTTGTTAATTAACATTGATCATTTAATCTCAAACCATACTAACAACTCTTGGGCGCATCAACACCCACTTTATACCTTTCCAAATTAATTTTAAGTTTTTGTTCTAATTTTCCTTCCAATTATTCACTTATTTATAATTTTAATAAAAAATGGTTTGAGATTCAATTTTAATGAGAGAAAACTCTACTTTTCAAAATGGCCTATTAATAAGTCTACACTCTTTTCTATTTATTCTTCTTACTGTCTTTTATTTATCAATCATTATTATTCTTGCCAATTTATGAGAGGAAACTAAGTTTAAAAACCTAATTCTTCCGCCAATCATGTTATTCAACGATCATGGATGAAACTCCAGAGTACGTATGTATGTATGCTTGCATGCATATAAAAATATTAGTGACTTACCCATCCTTGTAACATTTTCTCTTCAGAAGAGTCCTTGAACAAAGGGACGATCCATTTCATCTCATCAATAACTTTATTTACCTTTTGTTGATCAAAAGGAAATGCCTCTATGCCCAAAAGGGATATGGTGTAGAAGGAATTACAGTTCACATATATCTTTTCTTTTTCGTCCTTAATTACCACAATGGGACTGCCCTTGAAGCTCCACTCTTCCTTCAAGAACATCAGGGCTGCTTGGTGCGAAACCGGTGGATGTACAATGTAACCTTCCATTTTCTGATTTTTTACCAAGCTCTCAATGCCCTTGGCTGGTTTTTGATTGGACTCCGGGGGATTCTCTTCCACAATTGGCATCCAAACAATCCCATATTGCTCTTGAAGCTTCGGATCGTTTGCAATTTTCTTAGATTGAATCTGTTGGACGATCTGACGATCATCATCGGATATGTTCAGATACGATATAAGGATGAATAATGTCTTCGACTTCCCAGCAAGAACATCGACTCCAACCTGTATATTTGAATAATCTTATAATTAGGGGCAGAACCAAAGAAATTAATGACAAAAGCAAAGTGTGATTGAACTAATAAAGTGAAAAGTGAAATTGTTATAAGAGGGACGAAATACAATTTTAGAGAGGATGAAATGTATTTTTAAGAGAGCGGAATATAATTCTTATAAAATTATATATATAAATTTGTAAGAAAAATTTTTTAAGAAAAAAAAAAAGTTTAGAGGAAACTTCTACCCACCCCTATCTTTAGGTCGCCCCTCCTTATAAGTAAATGTCGGAATGGCCAATGAGTTTAAAGTGTTTGGGCTATTGATCCTAATAAATTTAAAAGAACCGAATGGCCAGACAAAAAAACAACATATCCTTTTAAAAAAAAAAGAAGACAAGGCAACTGGATCTTTCATTTCAGTCTTTGTCTTAATAAAAAAATGCAAAAAAATTGTCACCAAACAAGCCATGAATATCCGATAGAATAAAAGTATTGGGTTTTTTTTTTTTTTTTTCCCTTTCTTTCTTTAAAGGAATAAAATTCAATAAATTAGAGCAGGGTATAATGAAGAGACTACTATTCCTTTTTAAATGAATGATGAGAGGAAACAACAAGCGTCGAAGTGAAAAGAACATCCCAATTAAGCTTGCATCTCCTTAAACACTTATCACGCACTAAGTTCCTCACTCAGATTTTATTAAAAAGAAAAAAAAAAAAAAAAACACGTTCATGCAAGGGGTACAAGACTGGAAAATAAACAAAAGAAAAAAGCACGCAGGCACCAAAATAAAAAACCAGACACACGCAGAGATGTAAAATATTACTAGTATGGTAATGAAACATCACAAAAGTTAATTAATTTGCCAACCTTTTTATAATTGTTTGAAGCATCAAGTATATTCTGCACATGATCGGTATAATCCCTGCCGAAGAAGAGTTTACCAAGGAACTTCGGGACTTTTGAAGGCATTTTTGAGATTTTTACGAGGTAAGAAAAAAATTCTCCCTCAGCTGCACCATTAAAATTTTATCCAGCATCTAATTAGCACGTAGAAAGTTGATTTTTTTTTTCATGCACGTAGATCTAATAAATTATTTAATGACATGTGTGTGTGTGTGTGTGTGTGTCTACGATATTGTATGACAAAGCTGTAGTGATTAATATATTTTAATTGTACATAAAAAAAAAAAAAAAAAAAAAACTAACCTTCCCTCTGGTTTAAATCTTTTAATTGTCCCTTCCGTGTGTCTAGGATGCTTTTAATTTTCTCAGCGTAATGGGACAGATCGAGTGGCTTGACCCTGAAAAGGAAAGCAACCACGATTATGATTTATACTTGCATTTTTTTATTGCAATTGAATTCAATTCATTTTCTTGAGAAAGTATGTAAATTTAAATTAAGTGGTTAATTAAGCATCGCTGTCAACACTAAGATTTGTAAGCTGAGGATGTAAATCGTCAAAATTAAAAGTTTAAGAGGTCCATCGTACTGTATACTTGAGTTGAAGGAATACGGTGCAAAAAAAGGATTCTATAACTTACTTTTCACATGCGAGAGTGGAAATTTTAGTCCCGAATGCAATGACAGACAACATAATCCAATAGATGTCTACTTCTTTTGGTGAGACAGGAGAAAGCTTCTTCAGTTTGAAAATGGTGTCCATCAATTCTAGTGTCTCCTTGATGAGCTTGTTCAGCGCAACGACTTCTTCTTTACGTGCCGTAAGTATCTCCTGAGTCTTTGTAAGGTTTGGAGCTCCTCTCAGGATTGCCAGTGATGTGCTCAGAGGGTCGAGCACATTCGATTTCTCAAGCTCCACGAGATCAGAGAAGTCTACGAATTCCAATGCAAAAGCCGCCAGAGTCAACACTGCCGATGCTTCCCATGAATAGGCTTTCAGCTTTGAGAGTATTATCAGTGTTCTTTCATGTGCAGTTTCCGGTTGTGGATCCTTGTAACATGATAGCTGCCATTTCATAAATTGCAAGTAAAAGCTCAGCTATTGATGTGCCAAATATTCATATTATATTTCTAACCATGTTCTATTAAATGTCAATTAATCAAAGTTAGAACTTTTCTAAAAAAAATTATCATAAGCATTGACCTCTAGGCGAATGTCCTTGAGGATGCACATGGGTATTTTGATGTTAGGGACGTTCTTGAATTCATCAATCTTTGCCGGAGGTACTTTGCCATAGCCCTAAATCAAAGTCACAAAGTGATGATATTAGTACTACAAGTACTAGTACTATGAATGGCAAGCATGATGAATATTATTGCTATATACACACAAGATGCATATAAATATATATGTATGTATGTGTGTGTGTGTGTGTGTGTGTGTGTGTAGAGAGACAGAGAGAGAGAGAGAGAGAGAGTTTGAGGAGTGAGATTTAAAGTAAACCTTGATGACAAGGTCATCAACAATTTGGGTTGAACGATTGAGGATATTTTGAACGATAATGAAGAGAAAATCGGCGTCAATGAAGAGAGAATCGGCAACAAATGGGCCGTAAGTATTATCATGAGCCTTAAAAATTTGGTGTTTGATCTCATCATCGGCTATGTTGAAGGGGTTGCGTTTCGGGGGTTCTTTATTAGGAACAACAGCTGCTGAGCCTGCTTTGCAATCGACAGGTTTATTTGCTGAGCCAGCTGCTGGGGGTTCCATAACGGTGGAACTTGGAACTTAGAATTTGGAAATGTGGGAAATATTTAAGATCGATATTTTGGGATGTGTTCGATATTGTGTTGTGAAGAGCTTGCAATTTGGTAACCTATTTATATCCAACCATGAAGAGATTTAGTAATAAATACGCCTTCCTCCCTATAGTAAAGAAAAGAAAAGTAACGTATGCATGTGATCCTTATTATAACCGGAAAAAGAAAGTGGGCCTTGAAAAAATAAAAAGAAAATTTAAATTGGGACCAAAGAAAAGGTGTGATTATTCTTTT
The DNA here is from genome assembly GCA_025403435.1 of Artocarpus heterophyllus. Classification (NCBI taxonomy): domain Eukaryota; kingdom Viridiplantae; phylum Streptophyta; class Magnoliopsida; order Rosales; family Moraceae; genus Artocarpus; species Artocarpus heterophyllus. Next base: position 8,644,565 of record CM046341.1, read on the forward strand.
GACCTTTATTCTTCTTCTTCTTCCTTTTTTTTTATCTTGCCTTACTCCTTCAAGTCTTTATTATTTTATTACTTGACTAAGCTTTGTGAACTTGAGTTACCCTTTTTACATGATGATTTTATTTTGTTCTCTTATCACTTTAACTTCGATTTTCTAACTTGATTTACGCTACTATACACAGTAAAAGAAATCTGAATCCCGCTAAGAATGTTTACGAATCAAATTACAAGTATTAGGAGTTAATCTGTAATCTCATCCGTACATATAAATGGTTTTTTAAAGTGTATATATATATAATTGATATTTGGGACTTTGAGAAATATGATTAACCTAAATATAATATATAGTAAGCTTTTAGGCATTACGGTGCAAGGTCAATGTCATCTGTAAATGATGTTTGAGACTAATCTAAGCTTTGTCATTAGATTGGACTTCTTTTATTTTTCTTATGAGATTGAATAAGAGTGCTCCGTTGGTAATCTCATTATAACTCGTACTATAGCTAGCTTGGTCTTACCACACACACAATGAACACACGTAAATACAGTGCCAAAGTGGAAAAATATTTGTATAGCAATTCTAATACTAATAGTGCGTTTGCCGTTTGATTACCAGGTCTACTGAAAACACAATAACAGCTCAAATTATCTTAGAGAAACATTATGGTTAAATTAGTTTAAATTAAATTTTTCCTATTCAAAATGGTGAGCCAAACATATTAAAAATTTAAGGAGAAATTTTATATTTATCCTTAAATTTTAGTAGCTGTCACTTTATCTCTAAACTTTAAAAATTGGTTTGGACACTTTTGAACCGTAAAATGTTATCAATTTTACTCTTTCTGTCCAATTGATGAACGACATTGCTGATTTGGCAACAACTAGAAGGTAATGTAATTATTAAATAGGAAAAAAGCTGATGATGTAGCCTCTACGTGGCTATCCAAGTACTTGAATTCTTTATAGAAGGACCACTGAACTTTAAAAAAAAAAAAAAAGTAAAAAAAAAAAGACAAAAAGAAATTTTTTTTTTCATCTTCTTCTCTCCTCTTCAAAATTCAAACCCATAGTATCTAGCTTACAAAAAGCCCAATTTGCTGATCTCATTCAGATATATATTCTGGTGCCCCTTGTAAATGAGTGTATTGTTTTTGTTTTTTCTCCAGATAAAATTTAAATTCTCAATCTCATCTTTTCATGCCTTCTTCTTCCTCCTACAACCATTATCTTCTTTTTTTTTGGAAGTTATTCCATTTTTTTTTCTTAAAGAGTTTTTTTTTTCTTTCTTCTGTTTTCCTCAAAGAGTTTAAATGAGTATATTTTTTAAATTATTCAAAACTGTACACAGCAATGAGTGCAAGCAAAAAAAAAAAAAAAGAAAGAAAAAAAAAACCCAGAACTTCCCATATTCCGTATGCCATCCCCCAACTTTGCGTTTGGAACGGAAAAAAAGTTTAAAAGGAAACAAAATAGAATTTTTGTTGTTTGGCAACTTTGAGAAAAATTTTCTCTTCTCATATCTCCATCCGATTATATATGAGAAAAATCCCGATATTGTAATTATACCAACCAGCACAATCCTCCCAAGCAACTTCCAACTGCGCCAACTAGACCAAAAACATGTGTCGCCAAAACACAAACAGAAATTTCTAGGAAAAAAAGACAAGTGAGGAACCATATAGCTGTAGTTCTGGAGCTTTGATGAACATTGTCAAGTTTAATTAAACATATTTTCCACTACCTTCCACATGGTAGACATGCTATTTACTTGCATAATTTCTAGGCTCGTTCATTCCCCTCAAAATATCGTAGTTAATGTAGGTTCTAATGATGATGGTGTAGGCATCGTCCACCGGAGGGTCACCGACACTCAAAATATTCTAAAACTGAGTGTTGGTTGTGGGCAGGAAAAGTAAAAAAGAAAAACGGAAGAGGAAGTGCTAAAAAATAAAAATGAGATTTATTAATCTGAGTTTGAAAAAAAAAAAAAAAAAAAAAAAAAATTGAAGTGAAAGAATATCTAAACCTTTATGTTCTTTTGATTCTTTAATTATGCTGTGGGTCCCAAAAAAAAAAAAAACTTAAGCAACTTTATAACAGGCCCACAAAATTATGTCCACGTCGAACTTAAATTTCACGACAATAGATAGAAAGGGCAAAATGATAATGTTTCATAATTCAAGCAATATCCAGATCATTTCTAAAGTTCACGAGATGAAGTGACAACGTTATTAAAGTTTATATGGCAAAATTAAAATTTGTCAGGAAAAAATATATGTGTAGCGTAGCTTTTTTTTTCCTTTTTTTTTTTTAAGAAAAAAAAGGTTCAAATTCTAAACTAGCTATTTTGAAGTTTAACTATTTCACCTGCAACACAGTGTGTACACGAGAAGACAGTTAGTCATGGATTAATTTTAGGAGTTGTTTGTTTTGAGTACTCTTGGTACTCAATAGGGATTCGAGTATCAAGAATCCTTTAGATATATGTTTATTTCTCCCAAAATCTAAATCCTTTGAGTATAAAAAATTTAAGTTTTTAGACTTCTACTCCTTTTAAATTTTTCATACTCGGATATTTCTGCTACAGTAAAAACTAAAATTCTCTCTCTTATATTTGAGAAAAAAATAATAACTTCTTCATTTGATATTTAAGTGAGATGATTTTTTTTTATTATGTTCCTAGTGAAGAGAGGAATAAATTAAGATCCATATTGCATATTTTAGGACCTTTAACATTAAGATTTTATTATATTTGTTAATAAATCAAAAACTATTTTCACTACTTATCTAAACGTAAATTTTAATTTTATTCCATACTCAAATTAAAACTTAAATGCACATGCAAATACTAATTTGGATAACAATTCAAATCACTGACTCAAATCCTAATTCAAATCACACTAACTCTAATCAAATCATTAATTCAAATTCATTTACTAAACGGACCCTTAAGCTTTATTCTGTCTCTTTACGCTTTATCTTTATCAGGACCAAGCTTTATCTTTTTGAACAAAAGTGCTGAAGTGCACAGAAAAAGTCTTGGGCCAAAAGCTCGCTGTAATAGAGACCCCTTACCGAGCACGAATCATCAATCATGGCTTTCGTTCAAAACTGTCCTCTAAGTTTTAACGTGTTTAACAACAAAACAGATCCATGTCTCAAATATCTGAAAATAAAAAGACAACGTAAGTTGTTTCCGGGAGTTTTTTCAAAGATTTTTTAGAGTAAAATTCCGAATGAAGATATCATATGAAGAAAATTCCTCAACAAAGAGTAACAATTTTGGTCCCTGCCCAAAGTTTGTAGATTTGTACATGAAGATTCTTCCAAGATTGTAGCCTTAAGCAGATAATGCTTTGGAACTTAATAATTAAATAGTTACTCAAAAAAAGAGACAGAAATTATGGTTTCGAGTTCTTGAGAAAAAATTATCAGAGCTTTTCTATTTGAGGAAAAAATTGAACAAAAATTCATAGAAGAACAATTCCTCCTACGACCTTAGAGCTTGTAGTGGGAATAGTTTTAAATTGAGAAAATCTCTTAGGCTGCTTAATTAGTTTATTTTTACAAAGGGAAAATAGCATTTTATTGAAATTCAAGCAAGAAGCTTGCAGACAATTTTTTCAATAAAAAACTGTAGAGGAAGAAATCAAGAATCATATCTTAACTAAGATGGCCCCTCTACTGATTCTATCCTGCATCAAACCTTTGCAAAAATTTGTTAAAAGAAAAAAAAAAAAGAGCTACAATATTGAGAGTAAAACATGGTAAAGAGCAAACTAAGCCAAAAAAGCAAAGCAAACTTGGTATCAATGAAGGACTTGAAGCTTGTTAGCATGAAGACATATGATTGTCACACTTTGATGCAAAATGTGTTGCCACTTTGTTGCCTGGAATTCTCTCATTGCAGGTGAGATAAGACAAAGTTTTGTTTCTTCTTCAACTCTATATTCTCCAAACTGATAAATCCAACGAAGCTAGATACAATACAAGCGGAATTGATGAAGACCTTGTGCTTGCTTTTGCATATGAAATTAGAAACACCACCATCTATAGTCAACAATCTAACATGAGTAGACATTCAGGTGGAGATAAGACAAGGCTTTTAAGTTGTCATCTAAAGTACACCATATATTACATCACTAGATTAGACAACCATTTTAAATTGTCATCTAATCTTCCAATCTGTACTAGTGCGCAATATAATTTTCTCTATGCATTTCATATAAAGAGCACATGAAATTATGTATTCATAGCGTTAATTATTACTTATCATTAAAACCTTATAGTTATTTAGACTTTCGAAATATGCATTAATTAGGAAAATTTATAATTATAAATCGTGATTTAAACATTAGTTTTTCAGGCGTCATAATTTGAAAACGAATGAGTTTGGAATCATGCTTCTTCAAAATTATGCTTTCATAGGATCTCGAATTTTAGTATAAAAGTATGGCCGCTAGTAATATATAAATTTGTTTAGATGTAGTTGAAGCAAAAATCGAAATAAATCTACAAGCTTCTCAAATGTCACATGCCCACTCGCACGTTGTTGAAACATAAGATCTTTCTATAAGATATGCCATGCCCATTGAAAGGCTTGTTTCATATTTCCAAAAAGAAAAAGAGATTGAAGCATAATGAATTAGCTTATACATGAGAGTTGAGTCCAAAAGAAAAAGTCCGGATCGACTTTTCAGACCTTTTCCTTTTTTTATTCATTCAAGTCTTTATTCTTTTATTACTTGAAGCTTTATCAACTTGAACTACACTGATTACATAATGATTAGATATATTTTTTTTTTTTTTTATAAAGACCGATTGAGTTTATTCAAAACACCATATATATTTTTTTACTAACCAATAAATTTGTTGAAAATGTCAACAATATCCTCACTAATAAAGATTTAAGTTTTGTGAAAAGAACTTGTACATTGTACAAAACAAATTAGAAGTAAATTCCAAACAAATATTTTGTGAATCAATTTAGAAAAAATAAATTTAAACAAAACCAAAAATAAATCTAGCAAGTAGGAAGTAAGATTAGACGTTGAAATATATCATCCATGGGTGGGAATATATTTGGCCGAATAGATTGACGAATTAATGAGAAGAGAGAGACTTCTTTATTTTATGTTTTTAATTTCATATCTGTAGAAATATTTTTGTTTAATCTTTTAAATAACTAATGTATAAATAATACTTAATTGCTCATTATTGATGGTATTCTTGATTTTTCTCTACAATTTGACCAGTCAAAGGGATTATTTAATTTTTTTTACTTAAAAAATTGAGAGGATACTTTTTGATTAGTTAAAACATGGTATTCAGTGTAAACTCAAGGGATACTATTAGACTTTTCTCCATTTTTTTCTTGAAATGTGTAAAGGGTAAAATAAAACAGAGTCTTACATCGTTAAAACATTAAAATAAACAACTTATGAGGACAAAATTGTGTCATCCCATTGAACAAGTTGACTTTTTAATTAAGTTGAAAGTCTAAGTTCTTAGAAAGTTCAAATCCTGTTATGGTATTAGAGCTCAACAAGTTCAAATGAGTCGCTTAATCCATCCAATACTAGAGTTATACATATATATACACACATGTATGAAGTGAATAACTCAGTTTTTTCTTTTACAATTGTGTCCCCTCATACTTAAATGGCTTATTTATCTTTTCATACTTTATATTTTAGGTTTATTCAAACAGTATACCTTCGGTTTTGGATACTATCGAATTTATACATTAATTAGATTTAAAACATAAATTTATACCTTACTTTAATGAATAGTTGATTTTAACCTTTAAAACAACCAAATTATCTTTAAGTCTAATAAAAAAAATTAACACTTTCAAAAAATAAAAACATGCAAAATACCTATTTTTGAGAATATTTTATACATTTTTGAAGTCAAAAATTTTAGTATAAAGTTTTTTTAAAGCTTGTAAGGTTCTCTTATTTTTCAATTTGAGGGTATTTTGGGTAATTTTTTACATCAAATTTAAATATTAATTAGGAAAATGTATAAAATTGTATATTAAATCAAATCTAAAGGTATAAATTAGATAAGATCTAAAATCAAAGGTACAAGCTTTGAATTAACTAAAATTAGAGGGCATAGAAAGATAAACATCCTTACTTAAATTCATGAACGGAGCTTGCTCTTGCTACGATGGTAACGGCTACGACTTTCAATAGTGGAGAGAAAGAAAGAGAGATAGAGGAAAGAGAAAAAAGCAAGCTCAGTAACGATGGCTGTGTCGTCAATAGGGGTGGCAAATTAAGTCAACGGGTCGGTTAGTGTCGGGTTGAGGTCAATTTTTACAAAAGTCAGGTCGACACTAACCCGACTCCTAACATAAACAGATTGAAAATTCTCAACCCTAATACAACCTGTTTTGGTACAAGTTGACACTGTAACACCCGCCTATTTTATGTAACGGATAATGTTATGTTAGTGACGATGTTAGGCATTTTATTCCATAATGATTCATGATATTATTGTCACTAACCAATTATTCTAAGTGTTATGACAGGTGACGATCAAGTGGAATTGATGTGCTCAAGTGTTCATGTTATTTACATTGTATGTTTATTTATGATTCATTAATGATTTAAATTTTATGATATATTCTAGTATGTAAGGATAGTTTGGCAGGCCGAATTGTCCCTCGAGTATCGGCAGGCTGAACTTTATGGAATCGGCAGGCCGAAGTGAGGAATTGGCAGGCCAAAGATGGCTAACGAGCAATCAGCAGTAATCTCTTCAAATTTTGTGATTGAGATAATTACGATGATTGGTTATGATTGGATGATGATTTATGATTGATTGGCTTATTTTTGGATTGATTGCTTTAAATTTGGTAAAGAAACCATTGACTTTGCATTGATTTGAGTTAATTGATATGGTTTCCCATTTTAAAATTGGTGAAGTATGGTAGTTTTTTTTCTAAATGATTTGACTTTCCCCAATTTCCTCTCCATTTACACGTGAATAGCCTCAATTTTAGTCAGAAAATTTCTGACTTAATAGAGAGTTTTGACTCCCTTTACGTTATGCTCATTTACGTTATATTTCTCTCTCTTTTTTTTTCTTAGACATTTTCTATCTCTCTCCTCTCTCTCTTTCACGTTTTCTTTCTCGTTCTCTTCCTCAATTCTCTTGCAAATATTTGAGAAATATTGAGTTTTCTTTGGTCGAATTTGAAGAAAGTGGAGAAGAATTTTTTTTTAGGTAAGAACTTATTTTGTTGGTATTTCTAAAAAGTATTTCTCCTCCTCAATCCGACTACCATAACTTTGTCTAGGCATTTTATTTTGTTCTGAAATTTTAATATGTGTTCATATATGTGTTATGTAATGTTCCTCCAAGTTTCACGTTGTTTCGATATTTCTATGATACATTATAATTTTCTTCTCTCTGCCACTCATAGTAAATTAATGCTAATTGAATATGTTGCACGAAAATATGAGTTTTGTTCATAACGCAAATGAATGTTATTTTGTATGAAATCAGGCAAATATGTTTATGTATATGTTAATGTATGAATTGAAAAGTCTCATGATAATATGAAATATATTTTATGTAATATGAAATTTTTATTAAAGCTAGGTTTATAGACTGTTTTATCAGTAAATTGTTGAACTCCTAGTTTTGTGATGATTTGTGTGACTAAATAATTTTATTTGATGATAAAATATTTTAGTGGTTCTATAACTTTATGTTAATAAGTTGTCTTATGAATTTTAGGGTCATCATATTTTTATTTTAATTATGGGAATATGATGATTGCTTATAACTCACTGCATGAATTGATTATGATTATTTTGACTTTGAGTTCAAACACACATTTGGAATGTATGGAATTTATTTAAAGGTGATTTTTGGATATGTTAAAGTTTTATATGTCTATTATATGCGTTAATTTTCGTAGATTTTTATATGGTATGGAAATGTAATATATGAACTTGAGTTTAGAGTTGTTCACTGAATGGTTATTGCTAGCAGTTTTGGAAGTGTGAGTTATGTGACATGGTTTAAATTACCAAATGAAATTTTTATGACAAATGAAAAATCACGATAATATATTTATGTATTATTTTGGTTCCTGCCAAGTGTGGTACTTAAATTATATGAGAATGTTGAGTTGTTGAATTTAGAATTCATGGAGGTTAGAAAATGTTTGTGTTGGTAGTTTGTTCTTATGATTTATGGATAATGAAAATGTGTTATAAATTATGTTTGCTAAGAGATGAATGTATGAGTGATGACTTATGAAATGGATGATTTAATTCTATGAAAATAAATATTAATTTTTATGTAACTTTTATGAATGTATGACATGAACACATTATGAAGAAGAGCACATCGAGACCGCAGTATCGTCACCAACAATATTAAGGTTGAGTAAGCTAGCCAAAAAGTAATTGCATTCTCACCTGCAACATGATATGTTTTATAAGATTTGAAATTATGTTCATGATGATATCTATGATGATTTCCTTTAAAGGTTTCTTATGAAAGATTTTCATGTTCAAAAGTTATGCATGTATGATGATGACAAATTTCAAAGCATGAAAATTATATATATATGTATCACCTAAATAAGTGTTGCACACCAATGTTATGATATGATATGTTATGATATCATGTTTGGTTTAAGATTAACTACCATTTTCTTCTCATGACGGCGAGCCTACAATGATGATTATGGTGCAACACTTGGGCCCTTAAGATAAAATGAATTAAGTTTTAACATGGATAAAGTTATGAAAGATATGTTCCTTAAGAAATTGTGCTTAGTGCACTATTATGTTGATGATGATGATGATGTTCATAAAATGTTTTAAGTTGTGAGATAATAATGTACTTACTAAGCTTTAGCTTATTCAAGTTTATATCATGTTGCAGATAAGGGTAAGAAGGTGATGGACTAGGCGGAGGGCGTGAAAAGGCGTGTGAGTTAAGCAAGATGAATTGTAATCGGAAGCACGCCAAGGAAGAAAGTTTTTAATGATTAAATCAAGTTTTATAATTTGAACATGTTTATTGATAAGTTTTAAAGAATTCATGAACTATGTTTTATTATTTTATCTTATTATATTAAGTATATGGTCTTCCGCGTATTGAAGTATTGATTCTCGATTTAAAAATTAATTTTTTAATTTTTCTTAGTCGGTCGGCCTGCCGAACAATGAAGATCGGCCTACCGAATAATGAAGATTGGCCTGCCGAACCTAGCAAAAGTTTAAAACCCTGTTTTTGTAGAGCTTCGGGTGGCCTGTCGGTGGATGTTTTTTGGCCTGCCGATCAAGTTCGGCCTGCCGATCAAGTTCGGCCTGCGAAAGTCTCAAGTTCGGCCTACCGAACAGTGAGAGTGATTTTTAAATGTTGTGATGTTTCTTTTTAAATTATGATTTTATTATTTGGAATGTTTAACTAATTAAAGAATGTTTATGATCAAGTAAATTATTATTATTATTATTATTATTATTATGGATTAAATTATTGAATGTTGTAATATATATATATATATATATATATATGCATGGATCCTGGATATGATTTCTTAATTATGTTTCCAATTAAGTTTTATGTTTTTCAAAACAATTAAGTTTTGTTCAAATGGTTATCCTAAAATAAAAGTATGTATGTAATGTTGAAAGTATGACATCTGTGACGTCTGTAAGGGGGGGGTTACAGACACGAACACGACCTATAGCAACCCGTTCTTTATGCACAATGTCAAAAAACAATGACCCATGACCCGTATTTGCACACAACCCGACTGTGATCTGCAACCTGCCTACAACTTGCCTACACTAATATATATATATATATATATATATATATATATATATAACATAAAAAAAAACATAAAATTAGATGAATTTTATACCACAACAACAAGAAAGTCTAGTCCTAAAATTTAAAAAACATCCAACAAGTCCAAAACATATCACGAGCCATCATAGCAACTGTTGATGCCGTTACTAAATATAGATTCTAATACAACTGTTAATACTAGAATGCTTAAAATGTCACGAGCCATCATAACAATGATAGGATAACATAACTGATTTGTCTTCCAAAGTGAGAGGTAGGGTTTTAATGTTTAGGGTTATACCATTGTCTATATCTGATTTGATATATAATAATAGAATAAAAAATATCTAAATAAATATGAGCCGGTCAGTTTAGGGTTAGGTGGGTTGACCAAAACCCAACCTGTTTTTGGACGGGTCAGTTATATGAGTTGACACTAAACTGACCCGGGGTTAATTTTTTGGACACTAACTTGTAAAAATTCGTGTCGGGTTTGTGTCATGTCGTCATGTCGCAACCCATATTGCCGGCCCTAGTCATCAACATCTGACGAACTTTGCAACATGCAATTTCCATGAGAAAGAGAGATAGGAAAGAGACAAAAGAGAGAAGGGGGTTGAGAGAGAGGAGGAGGAGGAGAAGGAAAAAGAACTCTTTTGACTAAGTATAAGTGGTAGAATATAGATTTTGAACAAAATTTTATATGAAATGATATTTGCTTTCCTTTGTTTTTTATCTCCCTAAAATTCATTCAATATGTTAAAAGTAACTCCGTCGCCCTTCTGATTACTGTGGTCACTCGTACTCCTCTCTGGATCCTCTGCCGCCTTGTGAATCCCTCCTCTTCCTGGTGTCTTCGCCACTCTTCAAATCACCAAAGCTCTAAACTCCAGTTCCTATCCCTAAAAACCGGATAGCTCTGATGATTTTCAGCCACAAATCCTCGGCTTTATGGGCAATTTCCGAGCTAGTGGACCACTTCGCCCTCACCTGCGAATCCCGAGACCCACATGGATCTCTCTGGTTCCCTCTTGCTGAATATCGGGTTTTTGATATGAAATTATTTTTATGCATTGTGAAATTAATTTGTGTATCATTGAAAGTTTATTTTTTAGAAAAAAAATTGTGTAATTTCAGGAACATTTAGAATTCAGTTTCTAGTATGTATAATGTTTTCTTTGTTTCATTATGTTTTCCTTTTTTTTTCTTGGTTTGGTGCTCTGGAAACACATTGGAAATATTAAAAAATTTTCAAGTCTGGGCATCACTATTGTGGTTTTTAACACTATTTGTGGGTAATCTAGATATTTTTTCATCCCCCAAATTTTCCTATTTATTATTCAACGAAAGAAATTTTACTGAAGAGGAACGTCATTGTGGAGGAGCAATGGAAGAGCTCATGTCAGCGAAGGGGGCTAGTTCACCCGCGTTGGGAAGGCGGCTGGTTTGCATATTCACCCATTGGTAATGGTATTATATTCACGCTCTTTATGTCCAACGTCGAAGGTCGAAATATTGGACTGAGAAGGGAATTCAATCTCATAATATTATTAGAATAATTTTTGTATGCAAATCATACGGAATGGTGTATTTTTATTTGGCGTTCTATTGTTTCTTGCCATTGATCTAAATCTAAGAATCACAAATGACACTTTGATCATTCTTCACCAGTGGAGAATTTTACCATTCTCCATCATAGATTTGTTTTCATCTTTTTGAACACAAGAGTTGTCTTTCACTGTAAAAAATGGGACTCCTAGTCATAACATTATTTAACAAAACTTTTAGTCACAACTAAATATTATAACTAATATACATTAGTCATAGCTTTATAAGTTTAATTTTTGTTATGACTAAATTTTTTTGTCACAAAATTTTGAGTAACGGTTTTTTTTTTGACAAAAAACTGTGGTTAAAAGTTTTAACCAAATTGTGACTAAATACATATTGGTCATATAAAAATATAACGCTTAAAAGTTTTGTTAAAAATTATTATGACTAAAAGTCTAATTTTTTTAGGTGTTATGTTTTTGAAGTGCATATGCGTCTTTGGCCAATAAAGATAGCCGTAGTAGAGACCCTTACTAAGCACGAATACTATCGTCTCAATTTCTAGTTAATTTTTGAAATAACAAGACATATCCATAGATTAGAAGAAAAAATAAAAGATAATTGAGGCTATTTCTGGGAATAAATAAATATATATATTTGGCTTGAAATTCTGAATGAAGATATACTATACGAAGAAAATTTCTTAACAAAGTAACAATTTTGATCCATGCATAAAGTTTTTGTGATATCACTTTGGAGATTAGTCTCACCGGTCCTTCTATAGGAGGCACTGTTTATTAACCGAATGCTTTACAGGAGATGAATAGGCAGTTTTAAGTGGAACCTGTAGACGAAAACTCTTCTGAAGATATGCTCCACAACTTAATAATCACATCCTTGCTTAAAAAGCCAAAATTGTAGTTTCGGGCTTTTGCAAAAAATTGTCAGATTTTCTACTTTGAGAAAGAAGTTGAACAAAATTCAAAAAGAAGAAATAATCTTAAGCTTAAAGCTCGTAGTGAGAAGAGTTTTAAAAGGAGAAAATCTCTTATGCTACTTAATTTGGTTTTCTTTGCTATTGATTTGTGAATTTGTCTTGTTTTAATTAGGATGAAAAAGAAAAGAAAGCGCCTCCACTACGAAAGTCAAAGGGTGGCTCCGTTGCAGGCTATCGGTAGGATAAATATATCAATCAACCACAAGTTTTGCCAAATCTAGAAAGTCTAAATATTTTCATTTCTCATATCATGTTCGTGTTGTAGTGCCTATAAATAGGTTTGAATTTCTTCATTTTAGGGGGTGCTGATAGTCTAAACTTAAATCTTTATGCTAGCAAAACTTGCTGTCTATCTTGTGAGCCAAAAATAAAATCTTGCTCTCTATCTCCATTAAAGGAACAAGAATCTTTCAGCTGAATAGCTAAAAAATTACTAATATTATGTAAATAAAATTTAAATGGGGTTTATGGAAAATACTGTAAACTTCAATTTTATTAAAGGAAAAAAAAAAGCATAATAGCATATTTAGGTAAAAACTTAGTAAAAATGTTATATAGTTTCAAAATGTGTAGTAAATAGCATATCATGAGAAATCAAGTAATATTTCATGAGAAATTGAGAACAAAAACCTAAAGTATCCTCACATCTTTCACCTCCACATCTCTTACCCTCCTTCCTTGCTGGCATTGCCGATGGCTAGAAAATATTGTATTAACATAGTAATACTACATTTCCAAATAATGAAAAAAATTTACAGACAACTTAGTTGATGATCGAGAATGTTGCCGGTGACCATAAAATATTCATTTAATATGTCAATACTATATTTCTGTATGAATACAAAATTTTACCGGCAGCTATTGAACTTGTACCTTATGGTCCTTTTTTTCTTTTTTGGTCAAACTTTGACAAGCAAAAGCTTTTTCTTTAAAAGTTATAGTGATGGAACAAGCTTGTAAGTTCTTAATTAATGAAAAACATGGTTGCATCTCTTGCTGCAGAACACAAAAGAAGACGAAGGAAAGAAAACGTGCACGAAGAGAGAAATTAGAATGAAAAAGAAAAGATTAAGGTGGTTAAATGTACAGCTTAATGTAGTAACCAACTCATGCTTGCTTGGGTGTAAAGGTGGAAACAATAGAAATAAGCCAAATGGATAGATGCATATATAGACATACAGAAAGGCTAAAAGCGTTTAGGTTTTGTAAACTTTTTTTTTTTTTTTTTTTTTTAAAAAGTTGGGGCAAAACGAAAATTTACCACAACTTTGGGATCGAAAATGAAAATATTTAAAACTTATCTTCTAACTTCACAAGTTGAAACGAATTGGAGAGTTATTTCATAAATGTAAGTGCTTTCCTTTGCACTTCAAAACTTAGAAATTTAAGTAGTATTTTTTTCGCAACTCAGAGGTGAAGAGAACCGGATATGCAAGGGTATTTGTAATATTAAGAAAAATACTATTTACAATATTTATTGTTTTTTTTATAATATCTTATGTATTATATTATTACATTATTATAATAATAATATTATATTATTATTTTTTTAGATCTTGATAAGCAAGCTGTAACTCAACTTGTAGCATACAAGTTGAGATATCTTTGCCCTTTTTTTTGTTGATGTCGTGCTTATGTAACACTGATACATGCATTAGTTATATTTATTCTCCGTTTTTGTCTGTTTTAGTGCCGTTTTGCTCTAAACAAACACACTAAAATTAATTATTTTATAAACATAATATTTAGGGATTTTAAAAAATTAAAAATAAACTAAAAACGTATAAAAACTTACAATTATAAAAATATGATACAGAGCTAATTTGATTATACTAGAAACACCACTTATAACATAAAGATATTTTTTAAAATTACAAAAAATATATTACAACATATTTGTAAACTAAGAACACACCATAAAACTCATTAAGACTCTAAATAAAATTACAACATGAAAAGTAGCAGTTTTATCGATTGGACACAAAACATATATTTTATACACAAAAAATAAATCTAAAAAATGAAATTATTATTAAAAATAAAACATATTAAGAACTTATTATTAAATATATTTTCACACTAATAGTACAAAAACACTAAAACACTAAAGAAAACTCAAAAATACTTATTTGGACATGATCGGTTTTAACGAAAACATATATGTTTCCAACAAAAACACTTAAAAATATTATGTAAAGACTTAATTAAACTTATAAACATAAAAACATATTAAAAACATGATTTTAAACGTATTTTTATACAAAGAGGCTAAATTACTATTTAACATATAAATACTTTAATTAAGAAGTTTAACGAAAAATATTAATACAAAATAAGTGATTTTAACTTAAAAAAAAATGTGCGTTTTTTTGTTTCTCATTAGTCGCCTTTGCCGATCACCGATCACTTCCTCCATATCTGGCACCAACCTACTCTTTCATTGTCTCCTTTGCCGATCATTGATCACTTCCTTCATCTCAAGCACCAACCTACTCCTTCAATCGTCTCCTTCGCCAATCACTGATCACTTCTTCCATCTCCGACACTATGCTAGAACTTCAATAGTCATTGTTCACCGATCACTTTCTCCATCTCCGGTGCCAAGCTAGTCCTTCAATCGTCGCCGTCACCAATCACCATTCACTTCCTCCATCTCCTATACCTATCTACTTCGCTCGTCTCAATTGTCGATTACTGATCACTTCTTCTGATTGATAAACTTTGAACTTCCAATTTTCTTTGATTGTCAGGTAATCTTCGACTCTTTGATGATTGATCAATAAGTTTCAGTTATCGGATTCTTTCCCAACAGACGAAAATTTTTTCCTAGAGATGAATTTTACTCTTAGGTATCAAACTCTTGGATCATTTGCTAGCTCATGTTTGATTAATTTTTCTGACTTTGAATTTTGTTTTGATGCTAATTACCTCTACAAAATAACTTTTCATTTCTTTTGCATTTGATTTCTGTTAGGCAAGACTGGATCATTGCTTGTGAATCTGGAAACAGAATTTAAAAGTTGACTTGCTCAAATGAAAATAAACTTTTCTGATCATTATTACTAGTTTTGAGACTTGTCTGAATTTTTGCTTCTGTTTTTTTTTTTGTCATTTGCTTTATAATTTTTTTTTTAAATATTGGTGAATTAGAATCCACTTGTAGTTGCTGAACAGAGCAACTATGAGTGGATTACTTACCAAGTGATCTTCCAAATCATCCTTTTAGGAAGTTTTAATGCTGCTATTTCTTTCGAGAGTTTGCTGGTATACCAATCGAACATCTTTTTCTTGCTAATTGATCCGTATATAACTGATGAATGATTCAGAGTTTGAGTTCAGATATACCTTTTCAACCCTCTTTTTGAATTCTATAAAAACTACTAGGACCTTCTTATTGAAACATCTTACCAAAGATAAGACCGTGCATATGACTTTTGTCTCGACATGATTGGTTTTGTAAATAAGAGATGAGTTGGGAATTAGAGACAATTTCACTTTTATTCTGTAGTAGATGGAGTGTTTTCTTTCTTTGCTGAAAAGTTCAATATGAGTTTTTTGATTAGCATTTTCTAACGTGCAATAAATGTGCTTAATTGGCTTGTGTATTGTGTCTGAAGAAATTGGATTGAATTCACATGTTAGAGTTCCTTTGTTCGATTGGGTAATGCTGCTTCAGTATGCAGAGTGGAAAATCTTTCAAGTTGACTAATAACAAAGTCATGTAACTTAAAGGGTTTTTGCATTAACTTTTGTTCCTCCCAGATTTTCTGTCTTTCATGTTATATCTGTTGACCCAAATTGTACCTTTAATGTCGTTGTACTTCATGACCCAAATTTATATTCTCAATTTTTTTTTATTGCTGCATATATGCACCACAAAAACTCGATTTTGGCCTTTGAAATTACCAAAACCTTACTTTCAGTGATCCTTTGGTTTTTTATGTGTGAATTTGAATGAGAAACAATACTTATGATGGATAATCATCTCAATGATATGTGAAACTAATGTTTTGGAACTGCTGTGATTATAAAGTGATCACTTCTTTTTTTTTTTTTTGATTTGTTGTTTATGGCTTCTTTTTTGTCTTTTTGGTGTTTTGTTTTGATCAAAGGTACTCATTTTTTTGGCTAGTCAGAAGAAGTTTCGTTAACTTTTTTTGGATTTTTGATAATCATGAGTTCTTCTTGTGCTTTTTAGTGCAGATGTGGTGGATGAGAACAACAGAAAAATGGAGATTGTGAACTGTTGAGTAGGACTGTAAGAGAGGACGTGGTAGCAAAGGCAGTAATTGCCTCAAAAGATCCTACATCACGTGCACATCTAGAAATTCTTGGATCAAATTGCAATAAAGTTTGGGTTCTACAAGTTCTAGTATATGATGTTCAACTTTATTGCTGTTTGATTGAGCATTTCACCCTAGATGATATATTAGGAAGTACTGTTTCTTGGCCACTATATCAAATTTGATTGAAGGAATTTAAGGTAAAATTCTATTTTAACTTGGCTGAAAAACTTGACAAGAGTTTTTTAGATTCCTTTTATGATAACGATGGTGGTTATAAGAAGTCTAGGGGTGCACAATCAAGTGGTTTAACGTTTTTCATGCCGAGCAATTCCATTTTGAAATATGAGTATTTAGGAGTAATAAAAACTAAAAATACAAATTATGTATAGCGTTAGGTTTTGATTTATTACAGGCATTTTGCGTCTATTAAGCAGTTTAGTAATAGAACTGAAGTAGTTAGTTGTGTAGAAGCCTGTACGTAAAGGTAATTGTATAGTTATTTTTATACGGTATGTTTACGACAATTAATTTAGTGTATATTTGAATTAAATATCATCAAATCACAGACACCTATTAGTCCATATCTTATCACGGCCATTCATATTTATAGTCCATGGATATTTTCCAATGACTAGAATTACACGTCTTTTTGCTAATAATTAGACACAGAGTAAGAGAAACCTAAAGCATTGTTAGCGCTAAACACTCATTTTATCACTCATTGTCCTTACATAATTAGGCGTGGCAGATCATTTCTTTCAAAAACAAGCTCTCAAACTAAAGGTTTGTTCGTATTACACTCTGCTGTAGCTTTTGCTTTTGAGTTATGCTATTGAGTTTGTTGAGAAGTGAGTGATTCTCACTCTGAGATGTTAAGCTTCAGATCTGTTAAAAGACCAATGGTGCTGATCAAAGGTGGTTTGATTACTGGTTGATTATGCATTGGCTTGTGTGACTTGATACAAGTTGTGTTGTCTAACTTTTTGACACTTACATATGTTTTTAATTTTTTGTGTTGTAGAGTTACATACAAGCCAAAGAACGTCTTATAATCAGGACTGTTGGCGTCATCGCATCCCACATAGTTGATCAACTCACGCTCAACTACCTTGGCTACAAGACTGCGTGCTTGACAAGCTTGATTACTGCTTAAACTTGTATTTAGGGTTCATTACATTTCCTTTTACTATAAGATTGTTGTGCTTGATAATTTTCCTTACTACTCAAACTTGTATATGAGATTTACGACATTTACTTAAATCTGATATTCTGTTTACACATTTTATTGATAATTGTGAACTTACATTTTTTGAATATATCATATTTGACATTATATGCTCCTATACTAGATTTTAATTAAAGATTGATTCGGTTTGAGTCTAATTATTATGAATATAAACTAGCAATGACTTGTCCAATGTCAATATATCTTTTTCACCGCAATTTACATAACATTGTTAAAATATTTTTACAATATCTAAGCAAGTGTTATAGAAAGAATAAACAACATCACATATTAGTTTTCAACGTCGTTGAAACCATTTGAGATGACATTTAAGCAAATGTCATCAAAACCTTAGAAATTCCAAGACACTCTTTATAGACAACTTTTAGACAAGTATTATGAAAGACTTTTTATGACACATTTCAGGTATCGTTGAATATCACTTTTGTCATGGATATTCAAATTTTGTCGTTGAATATCACTTTGATTGACCAGTATCACTTTTGTTGGTGCAGACATTTTACACATTTCAAATTTTGTAAACGTTTTTTCTTTCGTCCCCTTTTTCATTGTTCTACAAAAATATGGAGAACTTGACATAGTGGGTGAAAGATGTTCGATGTAATGGCGCAGATTAATCTTTTGCCATGTAGAAGCTTTGATTTGAGATTGAACCCGAGAAAATTATATGTTTAAGGAAGCAATTGAATTTGCACAAACATATATATACGGAGATTCGCAGAATGCGTAGTTAAATTAAATGTATTAATTTCAAACCCTAAAAGTTAAAACGAATGCGTTTATCAAACTGAAGAGTCAAATGGGCCCAAAGTTGTCCACATAGAATTAAAATAAGTTTGAATGTGCTAGGAGGAAACAAGTAGAGTTGTTTTACAATATCGAGAGTACCTTCCATATCGTTCCTAAAAAAGAAAGGCATAAACACTCACTTAACTGAAACGTTGACGTCAATACTCCCTAAGTTTTGAGAAAAAAATTACATAAAGAGATTCTGAAAGATAGATTTTACGATCTAACTTGGACGAAACATTCTACAATCTATTAAAAAAACCTCACAAGAGAAAACTCTCAAAATTAAACAGAAAACACTAAAACTTTACACTCAATACACAAAAATCAGAGTGTCTTAATTTGGCTACTTATAGCCGCTTACAAAACAATAACAAAATACTCGTTAAAATAAATGACGTAATAGACAAGTAATAATAAATTTATTTCACATGCACGTACTTTATTAAGTTTTAAAATTAAACACACACTTTAAGGCAATAACATGCCATTGTAACTAGCGCACATACATACATACACAAACCAATCACACAAAGACAATTTAGGAACTGAAAAGATTTTGGAAAATCCATATTTGAATGAAGTTGCATGTCAACCTCGGAGGTATGGCAGCACTTGTAAGTGAGGACCTCCATGAATTGGCCACACACGGGGCACATAATTGCCTCCGACGGCTGCTTTCCCGTGCCCATTGGAACCTCGATGACTCAACAGCTGACCTATTTCCGGATGGAGCAATCAGTAGCCACAAAAGAGTAATTGCCAACAACAATCTTTTCATGGTGCTCTTTCAAAGCAACTTCAAAGCTCTTTGAAGAATTTGTTTTTAGACCAATGGTTTGATTGTAGATTGAGCTATTTCGACAAACAAAATATACTTGTTGCCAATAACATCGAAATTATTTATGTAAGCTCTGAAGGATGGTTGACTTGTTCTTTGTGCTGATTTTATGCCTTTGTTATTTGAAAAAATTATCCTCCCACAGAATGAGGCCATTGGGAAATCCAATATTTACCCTTACATGGAGTTTATTTCTTGAGAAATGATTTCTTGTTGTGGGTTAGTGCAAAACTTCACCTTGAATAGGAATGAAAGGAATTAATTCTATACTTGTGTTGAACAATTTCTTAGAAATAAATGTTTTGTGTTGTTGCTGGAATTCGAACTTAACTGTAGTTAGGCTAAACCATCCACCATATATAAGTCATTGTAATATGTTGAGGTCTTAAAAAGTCATTGGCTCGAGCTTAAGAGAATTTTATCTTCCTTGAAGTGTTTGCTTCAAATCTTGGAAATTGGTATGTGGTGAGAATTTAGGGTGATGGAGGATTAGTTATTTAATATCATAGTTGTTATCCATAGGGCCTTAATTAAGCAAAAGAAGCTCCCCTTGCAGTTTCAGATTGCCCCACAAAGTACAACAATTTCTGGTAAAGATTGCTATATTTAATTGCATTGTCTGTCTCGTGTTTGGCATTGCTTTAATATTGTTAAGGAGTGGGGAAAGAAATTCTTTTATTCATTTGTTTTTTTTCCTGTAACTCTGTTCAAGAATTTATCCTGTGTTTGTGTTGTTGTTTTTTTTTTCCCCCTCTTTTGAGATTTTCTTTATTTTTTGGTACCTCTTCTACTACTTGTCTTTCATACTTGTTCTCCCTTTGACAGAAGAATTCGACCAATCAAACCAAGCTAGCATTGTGCTACACGTTCCTGATACATATATTTTTTTTAGAAGTCCAGATCGATGTGTATTCACCTTTTAGTACTAGTTTTTCTGATTTGGACAAGTCAACAATCTGCATTGGTTTGGAATTTAGAACAACGGCATATAATGTTTTGATTGATAAATTGGAAATGGCTTTTATAGAGGCTCAGTCCAATGGATTGCCCATCAAAACTGCATCTGCGAAGTCCGTTAGAATTGAGTAGAGCAACTCTCACAACAACTGTCAAAACGACAATGGGTTAGAACTGGTCCAATCTGGTTAGTGATGACGATGCTTGTAGATGACACTAATGATGCTGAGGTTCGAGCCATGACGCTCGCAGGTGACCGGTACATTGAGTGGATTGTCGGCTGGTTGGTCGAGACGCCGTAGAAAAGCGCCGCAACTCGACGAGGACACATGACGGTCTGACGATGTCGATGAACGGAGACTAAACAATGCACGACGACGCTTGTAGGCAGCCAGGCTTTGACGAAAGACAACACTTGTCGGCGACTTGACAAGGACACATGATGATGAAAAGCGGAGGCTTGATGACGCGTGATGACAAATGGTTGTCTGATAACGCCGGCCAATGGGCTGACGTCCGACGTCGCACGTTGATGGATAGTGGCTTGACAACATAAGACAGCCTACGTCTGACGAGGTGCCTCAGACTGTGCTAAAACTCAGCAACGGGGAAAACCATAGCAGAGTAAAATTCCAATGGGCTAGGCCAGAATTAGCTTGCTTCCAATCCCATAACTTGTCTTTAGTTGGGGCACGCATTATAAAAAAAAAATAGGGATAGTATTTTATTAAATTAATAAATAGTTATATATTTTATCATTAAATGTGAATGTTATAATTTTTCTTGTAAAATAAGAGTATAATAGAATTTTTCAATTATTTAGTAGGGGTGTAGTTTTAATTTTTCTTATAAAATATGAGTATATTTTAAATTTTTTAAAAAAATTAAAACAAAAATTAAAATTCCAAAATTGACGTGCCTCCACTTATCAACACCTCCCTCCATCAGTGCTTCCTATGGTTGGTGTTGGAAGAAATTGGATGAGCGTAATAATTTACAAAAAGTTATGAACCGTAATCGTTAAAGGAATATGAATGTTTATATTGTTGATGCCCGAAAAGAGCTTCAAGTTGCGTAGATAAAAACGTAAAAGGTGATACACTCTTTTTTCTCGTACTAAATTTTTCTCACTAATTTTTTTTTTTTTTTTTGGTAGATGCTTTTAATGAGGCCTATCTTCTTAAGGTAGTAGATCCTTTCACATTCCGCTTGTTTTTGTATGGTGTATTTGGTTGCTTATAATTTTTTCTTGTTTTGTTAACTTCCCGGTTGGATTCTAATCTTTTTTATTTCTTATTATTTTCTCTTTCCATTAATAACCACTTTAATATTTGACGGGTTTCTTTGTGGGTGCTAATCTAGTTTAGGTCTTTTAATTTTCTCTCACATCATTCTCCCTTTCTCTATTAACCTGAAAAAAAAAAAAAGTAGGGACAACCTTTGGGGCAAACTCCAAAAATACCGGATTATAAATTGGGATTATGCAGTCCTAGATTTGATAACAATAATAATAATAATAGTAATAATAATTATATAGTTATGCTACTTTTTAATGACCTTTTACCACTGTTCTTTTCTTCTCTCTCTTTTTTTGGGTCCTATCAGCTATACTAGGAAATTTCATGACATGGTTGGAAGCAAACCGTTTTAAAATTGTTGGAACAATCAATTAGCTGCACTTTAGCATCCTCATCAGCGAAAAGCAGGAGTTTGAGAAACATCATGACCTCGTCGGAACTTTTTGATAGTTTCACGACCTTACTGTAACGATCTTCCTCCTCTGCAATATCAAATACGAATCTACGTTATCAAGTAACCATATAATAAATTACTGTCTTTACTATTTCAATTCATTCATGTTTTATTTAATCACTAAAGATCTAAGTTCTTCACATTATATAATTCAGGGAAAAAAAAAAAAAACAAAACAAAAGCAAAAGCTCGTTCCACTTCTTCAGAAGGTGACACGAATAGTGCAAGTGCATATGAACTAGTTTTTTAAACTAAATATATATATTTTAGAGTATTCCTATTCCTCCACGGGGACATTTATCCTCACTACACTTATGTAGTGGGCCCCATCAGGTTATATTATGAGACATGAGTAATGGGGATAAATTCTGATGGGATAAAGCTTTTTTTTCCCTATTTTAATATAATATACGATATGACATGAGTTTCGAAATCTTGTAGTGTGTTATTTGAAAATCTCTAGGTTAATTACGTAGCTATACTTTTTATTTTTAACTATTTATTAATTTATCTATTTGTTTTTGGAAATTATAAATATAATATTTGAATTGGAAAAAATTATTTCAATTTTAGCTTCCACTTACTTTTGGGATAGAAAAATCATAAAGAAAAGAAAAAGATATTTTTAATTATACCAATTTTTTTTTAAACAAATTTTTCTTTTTGAGAAAAATTTTAAAAAATATTTTTACATTTAAAAAGCTATAAAACCTAAGATCTTTTACTTAATTTAATGTTTTGTTTTATGATTTTTATGCTTCAAAATCTATAGAATATTTTGTTCATAACGTTTAAAGGTCGTTATATTATTTTTTTTATTTTTTTTATTTATAGGGATGACAATAAAATAAGATTTTATAAAGAAAATTAAATGATACGTTTGTAATTTTTCAATAAAAACAAAGAGACAAATTAAAAACATTTAAAACTAGGTGGTGTAATTATATAATTTACCCGAAATATTTTTCGTGGCCTATTAATGAAAAGCACGGATTGTTACATACAAAACCACGTGCATGCACTCTAGTGTGATGTTTGTAAAAATCAATAATCGTCTATGTTCATTTTTTTAAGTGAAATATGTTAATTTTTTGCTCAAATTTATTGTTCAATATAATTTAAAATTCAATCGTTGTTTGAAAATTACAATAGGAAGTATGGCTAGAACCATAGTTATAGTTCAAAACAATGTAGCATATGAGAGTTTTATACTATAGTAATTTTTTTTAATTATAGCATGTAAGAGTTTTATACTAATTTTTGCGAACCATGACTGTGGTTATAATCGAGATTGTCAAACACCCTAATAAATTACATTCAATACATGGTATAATTTTTTTTAATCATAAATCAAATGTACTCATAGAGAGCATATGACTTCGTTTCATATTTGAAAATGGATATTTTTAATTTATAGAACATCGAAATGGATATATACTGTAAACTGCTAACATTTATTCATTTATTTATTTATTTATTTTTAAGGGGTCATCAAATGCAAACAAACCTCTCATAAGTCGGAAATCCGTCAACTGTTTTGTGAGTGTAATGTGGATGCCCTGACTTTTCTATAACAAGGAGACAAATCGTGTGGCTTGTCCCTGAAACAGAAGCACTAAAAGGCCACTACATATATACAGCGA
The DNA here is from genome assembly GCA_025403435.1 of Artocarpus heterophyllus. NCBI lineage: Eukaryota > Viridiplantae > Streptophyta > Magnoliopsida > Rosales > Moraceae > Artocarpus > Artocarpus heterophyllus. Next base: position 8,668,454 of record CM046341.1, read on the forward strand.
TATACATTCAGTTGGGATTTAGTTTGGACCTTTTTTCTTTGTTTGAAGAAAGGTACGTTTGTGGATTTTTTTTTTTAAAAAATAAATAGAAGGGTATTTGGTATTGTTGTCTCGTGAACTTATCATATATCTATAATTTGCCTCTTGAACGTTTAATTTTAACAAGTTGCCTTAAACTTATAAATTTGTAACAAATCACCACTTATTGATAGCAATTTTAAGTTTTTGACTAAAATTGATATGTGATTTTCACATAGGTCGTTAATTAAGAGTACACTTTCATATAAATATTAATCTAAATTTATATTCAAACAAAGTTCATTCAAAATTTTCTATTTTCATGAAAACTTAATTTAAGATATATTAACCACAATAAATTTGAATCTAAATATATAAAAATGATTATTTATGTCAATAACCTACTATTCATATGCAAATTACATACCAATTTTAGTTAAAAAATGAAAACCACTATCAATATAGGGTGATTTGTTATAGATTTGTAAGTTCATAAATGTACGGCAAGTTTAGGAGGTAACAGTGCTAAACACCCGAAATAGAAAAAGAATAACTAATATCAAGAAATGCTAGCACATCTCAATCAGGTCGACACCTACTAAGATGCCTATCTTACATACTAAACCTCCACTCAAATATATTAATTTAAAAACAAAAAAGCAATTAAAGAAAGATTGGAGCTAGGAATTCGAATTACAACCTATCAAGGCCTAAAAAATTGGAGAATGAGATTAATAAGGCCGACAAGAATGAAAAATTGGCATGGACAAGAACTTACTCTTCACTTGTGAGAATAGTACCATTACTTGCGCAAGCAATATCGGTCATGATAATCCAATAGACGTCAGTTGCTATAGGCAATTCCGCTATACTTGTTGGATTATAGACAAAGAACTTCTCAAGCTTAAGAACAGTTTCCATCACTTTTATTGTTGCTTTGATCAGATTGTTAAACAACACAACTGGGGCTCTGTATTCGTTGCGTGGCTTTGGAGAATTGTTAATAAGAGCCCCAGATCCTTTAAGGATTTGCAAAGATTTTGTGAGTTGGTCATATGTATTTGATTGATCAAGCTGTACAAGATGTAGGAAACGTCTGAATTCCCTTGCGAAAGCCACTAGTGGCAACACTGCCTTCGCTTCCCATGAATATTAACGTAGCTTTTCAAGTGTCAATGTTGTTTCATGTGCAATTTTTGCGCCCGGAGCTAATTTACAACACAACAGCTGCAGTTTCAATTTCAAACCCAACAATAGTTAAAATTCATCATTCGTGTTCAAACAAAGCTTACCAAGTGCCAGCAATTGATGATCATCTAAGTTATCATTTATTAATTTTATTCTCATTTTTTTGTTCAATTAGTGAGTTGAATGCAATCAACTGAACTGATAACCATTTTCGATACCATCTTTTTAAACCTATATATATATATATATATATATATATTAATATCAAAAGTCATAAACAGGTACTGTAACAATTCTTATTCACACTATCAATAATATTTCCCAATAAACTAATATTGATTATTTCGAGTACATGATGATCTTCAGAATAAAAGTGCTCTTTTTTTTTTGTGTGTGTGTGTAGCCCCATGGGGTTTTTTTTTTTTTTTTTTTTTCTAATTATGAGAAAGAAGCCAGTGTATGGGGGTTACAGGCCTATGTAACATCAATTGATAGAAAGATTAATACTAATTTTTAATATCAAAGACAAAGAGATATACTATGCTCATATTTTATAGTCCAATATTGGTATAAATTTAAGTTGAGAAAGCAGAATTACTAGTAAACTAGTAATCATAGGCATTGTTTATCACCCAAAAGAACAAAAGAAGACTAATAATTAAGAAATTAAAATGACCTCGCAGTCAATCTTCTTAAGGATGCCCACAGGGACATTGATGTTAGCTTTGGGGATCTCATCTAGCTTTCCGAAGGTTAATTTGCCATAGCCCTGCAATTCATGGTTTTTGGAGAAGAATTAAAACTTAATCAGTGTAATTGTTATATATCTTGCAAACACCAAGATATATTTTTCTTCGTTTTAACAACATAAATGGGTACATTTACTGTTAAATTTGAAGTCTAATTTAATGCCCTAACAAATTACTGACTTGGCTAGAGGATTTTAGAAGTTTAACCTTGTAAATATAAAATTTGGTTACCTTAGGTTTCCTACACATAAAGGGGGCGACTTATTAGTGTTATTAGAGAGACTAGAGAAGATACAGCAAGTACAAAGTAGTAAGTAGTTTTTCTCTTCTAACCTTCTTCTTTATTATAATAAAATTTTCAGCAACGCCTAAAAGTAAACATAGCACACATTGAGGATAAACTGCTATAAATTTTATATGTGTTTGTTTTTTAACTTATTTTTCCCTCACATGTTTTGTTTGCTCTCGGTATAAAACAGCACTTCTAGTAATTCTTAACACTTACTCCGTACGGTCCTATTGTCGATCTGCTCACTCTAGCTGTATGTATGTATACCTGGATAAGTTCATCAACAATCTGGGTTGAACGCTTAAGGGTATTTTTAGAGATAACGAAGAGAAAATAGGCATCAAATGAATCATCAGAAGAAGCATGAGTCTCATAAATTTGCATCTTGATCTGGTCATCGGACATGTCGAAAGGGTTAGGCTTCCGGGATACTTCACAATAGGCAGCTATTTCCTTTTGATTGGCTTCTACATTTGCAGCTTTTGACATTACAAACATCTTATTATATTAAGGACTAAAAATAGAGAAAAATATAATATGATTTGTTGTATTGTGTTTGTGTTGTGCAGAGCTCCAATTTCTGCCTAACATTTTTTTTTTTTACACCGTAAACGTGATTCTCATTTGAAATGGATATACACTGTAAAAAGCTAACAACTGCTCTTTTTTTATTTTTTTATTTTTAAGTGGTCCTCAAATGTAAACAAACCATTCAATATAATTCGGAAATCCGTTAGCTGTCTTGTGACAGTAATGAGGATTTCCTGAACTTTTCTATTGTAGGGGGACAAATCGTGTGGCTTGTCCCTAAAAAAGATTAATTAGCATATTAATGTATATTTTCTGCAATGTTTAAAGCAACAATAATATTCCCAACAGCAAACACACACACACACACACACGTAGATGTGGATGGTAAAGCTGCAATTAATATTCATTTTTTTTAAATAAATGATGAGAAGAAACAACTAACGTTCAAGAGAAATAAGACATCCTAACTAAGATGACCCCTCTAAAAACTCTTATCTCACACTAAACTCCTCACTCTATATTATGAAAATAATAATTTCACAAAGGATTTGTAATACAACATATGTCAATACAGATATTGAGACATAACATCTTAAAAGACTCTAGGAAGTTAAAGAAGAACAAGTGAAAAGCTAACGCTAAGGTTAAGCTGAAACTATGTCTTTGAAAATTGACTCCTAGAATAAGTCTCAGTTACAAAAAAATAATAATAAAACCCAGAAGGAAAAACCTAGAAAGAAAAAAAGAGTACATATGCTTGTACTTGATATTAAAACTACTAAAGTTATAGTACTTTATTCTCCTTTTCAAAAACATTTTTATATTATATAAGAGGGAATGGGTACAGGGAGGGTTGTAGCATACCATACAGAATATTTATAGTAGATCACAATGGACATCATCGAAGGCTTATATAGCATTTGAAAGAATAATTTAAACTAATGGTTTGAATTATAAATAGTATAAATCTTTCACATACTATAGTAAAAAGCTACCATGTAAAGCTCTCACATATTACAATTTTTAAACCCAAACTTATGGTTTAAACTACTCTTCCAAATACCCTATTAAGCTTTATACTTTGTTTACAAATATTGTTCTAACTTATTATACTATAGTGTAAAGTCCTCATATGTTATAGTATAAAACAAAAGTTTGTTATAGTGTAAAGCTCTTATATGGTGGTACAGTGTTAAAATTCCAATTTGATTCCCAAAACACTAATAATAAGGCTCCAAGTAGTTTGTTGGGATGGCACTCCTTTACGGTGGTCATAGTTATATTAAAAATAAATCAATAAAGAAAGATTAAATAGCATCAAGCGCTAAAAATTAAGTTGAAAATTAATCAGGACATATTTTTTTTTTCATTTGTACGTAAAATGTAGATACCAGGCATGTGAATGAAGAATTGCCATTTAATTAAAGGAACTTACATGGTTGCAGGCATAGTTTGAACTGTCCATACCCGACTCCATCACAAGTGTATAGTATGAATTCCCCCCACCCCCAATTCCAAAAAAGAAGAGAGAGAGAGAAGAAGAGGAAGAAGAACTTACTCGTCACATATGAGCAAAGTAACTTTACTCTCGCAAGCAATAATAGTCATGATATTCCAATACACATCCAATGCTATTGGCAATTCCGCTATACTCTTCGGAACATAGATAGTGAGTTCTACCAACTTAAACACAGTTTCCATCACTTCGAGGGTCGTTTTGATCAGATTGTTAAGCTCAACAACTGTGACTCTACATTTGTAGCGTAGCTCTGGAGACTTGTTAAATATGAGAATTCCTTTAAGGATTTGCAATGATTTGGTGAATTGGTGATGCGTGTTTGATTGGTCAAGCTCTACGAGGGGCAAGGAATATCCAAATTGCCAATGTAGAGCCCGCGAGTGTCAACGCTGCCTTTGCTTCCCATGAATAGTATTTTAGCTTCTCAAGAATTGTCAATGTTGTTTTGTGCGAAATTTCTGCAGCCGGAGCTTGACAACAGAATAGCTGCATTTTCAAACTCGTCAATTTAGTTAATATCATCACTAATATTCAAAAAGTAGTATTTGCATATATATTTATATAGACTTTGTTATCTTAGAATATCTCTAATGTAAGCCAATTTTATATGGCAATAGCAAATTTAATATTTAAGTGTAAAAAAAGCACTTTTCAATACAGTATTATTTTTAATGCTAAATTTGCTCTATGCTAAACTTTGTAGAAAATTTGCATAAAGTTTAATACATAGCAATTTTGACATTTAATTCCCATTGATTGATATATTGATTTTTCTACTTTAACAATTACAATATTCTTAATTTTTAATTATTTTAATATTAAAAGTTTACTTTTACAAGATTTTAAGGATTAATAATTATAACAAACGACAAATATAACATTCTAAATAACGTTATGTATTAAAGCATAAAATAAAATAACATATCAAATATGCTATTTTTACACTTTTTATGGCAAATATAACATTAGCATTGACATTTATGTTATAAATGATCCAAGATATCTTACAACAATCTATGTATATACATGCCCCATGTAGTTATGTATATATATATTTTTTATAGCAATGTTAGAATTAATTCAACATTATGACAGATGCAAAGATTTTATGGCAATTATAATCCGATTTATCAAAATTAATTAAGCTAATTGCTCCTAGTTGTTTCCTCATTATATATATATATATATATTAATATTTGGTACAAAGCTATCCTTATTGATAGCTTGATTTTATTCATATCAATTATCAAATTAGGGAATTATCGAATTGGGGAATCTTTTAATCTTATAGTCTTAGGTAACTAACCTGATTTTGTTGTATATGTTCTATATATTTGTATATCTTTTACGATGATAGTCTTAGGGATAACGCTGAAACACTTTGAATATTTGTTTTCTCTTCTTCCCTCTGTTTTATTCATTTTTTAAATGATGAGAGAGAATAAGTAGCATTAAAATTGAAGGAAAACTAAGATAACATAAAATAAAACATACCAACTAGGTTCATACATGCAATTTCTATGAGATAATTATGTTGGATACCATTGATTTTTTTGAGTGGATTGACTTGTACCCACCTAAAAAAACTATTTGACTGAATATCACAGCTAAATTATGTAGAACATTTCACCCTTGTTTTCACATAAGTTTTTCTTTCCTGTCTGCCTCTCTCCCTCTCTCTTTCTTCTCTTTCTCGTTTAGCTGCCATCTCCTTCTTCTCTCTTTGCGGTAATCGTCTGATTAACTATCGACGCGACATTACCGACAGGTAAGGCCGCCTCCGACTCCGTTGCAGATGGCCCAGACGGATCACATCGAGGCTAGATCTGCCGCGATGCTTCCACCTCCGCTCTGGTTCTCCAATTTTGTTGTCGAATGTCACAAGCCTGCAGACATCTAGTTCTCAGATCTAGTCGTTGAGCATCACGGTGGCACTGCTTCTCAACGATCTGGTATTGCAGAGAACATATATGTGCGCCGAAAGCTCACAAATTTGCAAGCAATCCGAGCAACAAGGCACAATCTCGATGCGACGAGAACAAACAAAGGTCCATGTGTCATGGTGGTACTAGTCGATAATTATCGGACCACGGGTATCACAGTGCATGTTGTTAGTTACCAATCAATAACCATAGGCAATTGATAATGACAGTTACTGGCTTGTATCACAGTGGCTACTAGCTGGTAACATAAGAGTACTTTTGTTATTCTAAATAAAGTGTGATGATATGGGCATAGCATTCTCTACAATTTTTTTTTTTTTTAATCATGAGTCAATCTAAGTCTTATAGATTTGTGGTATTTGTGTAAAGACATCTTCTATCTCATCCCCTACCACCCCCTCTATAAATTTATAAAAATAAGAAAAATAAAAATCCGGAATTCTATAATATGCCCAAAGAGAAAGGAGAAAAGCCAAAAAAAAAATAAAACAAGGACTACCAGATGATCTACTTTCTTGGTAAGACTCAGAAAGGCCGTATTTAACCTTCTTAACAGTAAAATTTAATTGGAAAAAACCGCAAAAGAGGACAAAACAGAAAAAAAAAAAAAAAAAAAACAAAAAATTGATAAAAAAAGAACAAAAAGGGGACTAATTATAAGATAAGCTATCCTCGGAGCCAATCTTCTTAAGGTTTGCCATAGGCACTCTGAAGTTAGCTTTGGGGCTACTCTCATCTAGCTTTCCTTGATGTAATTTACCGGCATCACCCTGTAATTCATGATTTATGGAGAAAAAATTAATACAAATTCAATATAATGAAACACACAACTCAATTTTTTCTTTTTTCTTTTTTATTATTTGGATCTGTTTAATGTATATCCTTCAAAGACCGATATACAATATCAGCTCTCTCTTCTTTTCTTTTCTTTTCTTTTTTTCTTTTAATTGTGACAAGAAAATCAGCTCTCTTAAGCTTAACACATGTACCTGCATAACTTCATCAACAATCTGGATTGAGCGCTTAAGGAGATTTTCAATGATCTCGAACAAACGAATCGTCGGGACGACCATCAGTCTCGTAAATTTGCTTCTTGATCTGCTCATCGGACATGTCAAAAGGGTTCAGCATCTGGGATATCTCAGAATAAGCAGCTATTTCGCTTTGATCGGCCTTCTTACCCTCACCTTTTGACATGGAAAACATCTTAAATTAGGAGGAAAAAAGAGAAAGAACCAATAATATGATAGATCTATTGTATCGTGTGTTTGTGTTTTGCAGAGTTCTCAATGTGAATGCATATTGGTCTAGTTAATATAGCACGTCGTACAATATTCACACACACACACACACACTCTTTCTTCCCAGACGGAGCTATACACACACACATGCACACACATATGCAACCTAGCTGCCCCACTTAAATATATATTCTATTTCCTTATAATTTTATGAGTGAAGTATGATGAAATTTATAGTTTTTCCCACCTAAATTTTAAAATTTTCATTTGTCTCATCTCATAATACACAGAATCTTTCAATTGACTTAGGGGTATTTAGCAAACTGGTTTCAACTCAAAAAGTTGGTTCAAAACTGTAGCATATGACAGCTTTATATTATAGTAGCTTTTTGCTTTACATTGCAGCATATAAGACTTTATACCGTCAAACCAATTTGCTACAAGAAAGGTTAGATATGAAATTTGATGAAATTTTTAAGTATACGCCCTAGTCCTCCTTACTTGTTTTTTGTGCCTCTGCGCGTGGCCCTTGCTTTCTTTTTACTAAATTGATATTTACATTCCAAGTAAATATTCAATGGCTAGTAAGTAATTCTCTCCAAATTGCATAAATACCTATGCACAATCCGGTTTGGTCTGGAATCACTAGATTTTTGGGACCGAACCATTTTGGTTGTTTGGCAAAATTTGGGACTAGACCGGACTAGACTGTTTTAGCTATTAGGATCGGACCGGAACATTTTAGAATAGTCTCGTCTAGTTTTAACCGCGGTTTGGGATTTTTTTTAGTGATTTTTATAACTTGATTTTATAATTCTAAAACTTTAAAAATCTAAACCATAAAACAAATGTTCTAAAAGGAAAAAAAATAGAAATAACATTTAATAAAAATCAAATACAACATAAAATACATGTGTATGTAGTTGAAGCGTGAAGTGAAGATCATGAAAAAAGAGGACTAGGGTTTTGATAAAACTATGTCGTTTTAAATTAAGGAATTGTTTTTTAAGGAGAAGGGTACTTTTTAATATTTAATATTTTTTATGATTACATATATAAATGGTCTAGACCACTGCTTACAAGTTTCGAAACCGGACTGGACCATTAGAAAAAGTTCCAAACCGGACCGAACAATTTTTCGACGGTCTTGTCACCACCAGAATAGTTCAGTCAACCCTAAATACTGACAAGAGCAGAAACACCAATTGAGAAACTGGAATTTTTTGACTTCATCGAAGCCACGACATAGATAGAATCACAGTTGAGCCGTAACAAATTCCAATTATAAACTGCTTAGAAAAATCCACAGCCGTAATAACATCCTGGGCCTCTAAGGCACTGAGAATCCCTAAAGGCTTAGCAAAACAATCATTAGTATCCCACGATAATTAGCATGACGCGGAGAACCGTTAGTTACACCATCTGCATTTTAATCCAATTTGAAGTATAAATATGCCACTGAACCTCAATAATTGAAGGAGCTTTACTCACCTTGCTAGGGTTTTTTTAAGTCCTAAAATTTAGAAGTGTCCAAACTGATAAATGAAGAGAATCCTCTTCCCAAATACAATTCGAAAGCATCACTAGTAGCTTGGTGAACCGTTAATTCTATTCTAAAAATAACCACATTTTTTTAAACTTCCATAAAAGCCAAATAGTAAAGATAATCACTGAAACCGAGATATTAGATATCTGCTTACTCATTTTAATCTTTCAAATTTAATCAAGGAGAGTCTCAAGAGTTGCAGAATCATCAACATGAACGCAAAAAAGCTGCTCCAAATGTGGAAGAGCACCGAAGAAAAATATGAACACGGTTGCTTTTTCGATTTTCCAAGGTACTTCAATGGTGCAATTCTAGAAGGAATTATTGGATATCATTACTCTTAAATATTTAAAATCAAACCCGAACCTAAATACGTAAATATTAAAAGAGACAAAGCTTCAATTCATTTCACACCAAACAATAGTACAATACCCATATTATAGAGGTTTTTTGAACTCCCAACGAAATCCCCTATAGTTGTTAAACTGCAATCACACGCATGTTATTTTGTGCCCTCTCGGCAATAGTACTACAAGCACACTTAAGTCCGAATCCCACACACCATATGTAGTATTTATACATCACACGGCAAGCTCCTCACATAATTGTATGATAATCAAACCAACACACAATAATATATTTTGTATATGTATTATTCATCGTTAATGCAGCACTTGTAAGTGATGAACATCTCCATGGTACGGTCGCATTCCGCACACTTCATGCGTTCCGGCGCTTTCCCAGCCAGAATCGGGATGTAAAGTCGGCAGCAGTGTTGACTTCCCATAACGATGTTGCCATAAAATTCTTTGAAAGCGGCCTCGAAATCTTTCTCTTCTACATTCTGTTTCCATTCGTCAAATCTTTTCAGGACCTCTAAGAATTTCTGACCCTCTCCGGCGACCTTCACGACGGACCCTTTGGCAAGCACAGCCCATCCCTCAGTATGGTACTTGTTAGAAAACAGCTTTTGGATCTCTTGAGTGATCTGGTCAGGATCGGCCTCCTGATCCTTTTGGTTGAGCTTGATCAAGAACATGCTCTCCACGTCCCCCCAGAATGTTTTGGCTTCTTTTCCCACGTCGTGCCACTTGATGCTAGTCTGCTTGTTCTTGATGATCTCATCATTTACAATTTCCTTTAATTTTTCCTTGAAGTCTTCGGCCCACTTCAGTTTGGTCTTGCCTCCATAGAAAAAAATGTAGCTTTTCTCCTCGGCAATCTGTTTCAATATTTAAGACATATATTCAAAGAGTACGGTTCAGAGCGGGCAAAAAAGAAAAAAGAAAAAAAAAAGAGTCAAATTCGAACTCCACATGATATTTTATTTATATATTATTAAATATGCACAGAGAAAGAATATCTCGGATGAAATGCGTATTGATATTTCATGTCTTAGGGAGCATCAAAAGACGAGTCAAATGTGTTTTGATGTCATCGACATTGAGAAACAACATGCCGCACAACGAATCGCATCTTATCTCACTCAAACGACATGTCGTACTTTGTCCTTTTACGAAACGACATTCATGGAAAAGAAATTGACTTGTGTAGTTGCTGGAAATGATAAAAACAATATGCTTGTTATATTAGCCAGATCATTCACAAACATGTTGTATAAATATCCTGTTAATATATTGAAATGAAGATTTTATTTTAACTACATGCATATAAATTAAAATTACCTTTTAACCCCCCAAGGTCTGTCAAACTAAGGCAACTTTTCTTTTCAAAAAAAAAAGAAAGAAAGAACAAAATAGAAAGAACAAAAGCAAAAAATAATAATAATAAATTATTAGCACATATGCATGAATGAATTAAGCTGTGAAGTTACCAAAATTTTTAGGCAATTTGAACGGAAAAAAATGATCTATCCGTTGAATATTGACTTTAAGTTATTATAGATCTATATCGAAAATCTGATTTTAATCAAATCTGACAAGAAATATGTTCCACTAGAATGTGTTTTTATCGGAGAAATACCTAAATTTCAAACTAACACGTTTTCATAGAAATTACCTTTGATTAGTTTTTTTTTTTTTAAATGAAATTACCTTTCGGCGATAAAAACATACTTCTTGCGTTCACAACAAGTTTTATCCCTAAGATTGGTTAATCTAAGCAATTTTTTTAAATAAATAAATAATAATAAAACTTAAAATTTTAATGAATGCATGATTAATGCAACAATATATATATATAATAGTTGGAGTTACCAAAGCTTTTGCAGCTTGAATTTTGTTCATTACAGAACCAAACCAGTTGCTCTCAATTGGCATTTTTGTTTCATTCTTTCGACCAAAAGGAAAAGCCTTTATTCCCCAAACACGTATGGAGTGGAGGGCGTTGTGGTTTTCCACCTCTCCTTGAGGGTTCATCACCACCACCATTGGCTGTCCCTTGAAGTCCCACTCCTTTTTTATGAACGTCACGCCGGGTGTAACAACTTCCAGCTTTATTGCAAAAGACCACGACATCTGGGAACGAAGGGTCTCGAATGATTTTGTAAATTCATCTGTCCACTTCTCCAGCACAATGGGGACCCAAACAATTTTGTACTGATCACCTTTGTTCTCTTTCTTCATCTCTCTGTCAAAGGAATCGAGGATCTCAATCTCGGAGTTGGAGATTTGTAGTCCCGAAATCAAGACTAGGACATGCTTCTTCCTCAGCACATCCATCCCTAGCTGTTTGAATAATTAAAAAGCGGAAAGGAAACCAAATCACTTTGTAAGTACTTGTATAGATAGTAACCAATGCATAGAAATATGTTTGGTTACTCGAGGCTAGCTCCAAGTGGTGGGGTGCGTAAGTATGTGTATTTGTACCAGGTTTCATTACATTTCTTCTAAATAAAGGAAGCTATATAAGCCCCACACCATTTATATTTATATTGAAAAAAAGCAAAGTAGTAGTAAGTCTTAATTCTTCATTTTATAGCAAAATAAATGTATGTATATACGTATGAATGTACGCAAGTATTTATGTATGCATATGATGATCTATATATGCACACTCATTTGTCCCTTTAATCGATTACTGAATGGGGGTACTTAGTATTTTGTTTTCCCTTCCATTTCGTTACAAAGCATTTCAATAGTATCATGACTTAACGCTTTCACTTCCAAATCTGATAATTTATTTAGTTAGATTTTTTTCCGACTTGATTCAGATGTGTGAGTTACTCTCTCTATATATTTACATTAAAAAAAGTTATTTGTTTGACAAGGAATGATAGAATTAAAAAAGATTCAAAATGGAGATCCAACATTATAATTCTTACATGATTCTAGAATATATATTGCTTTGGTCTTATCTAAAGCAAGTGATCATAGAAAAACAGTTAAGATTATAAGAATAGAATTGTTACTAATTTTCTAGCAAAAAAATGTCATAAGAGCAAACCGTTACTTTGTTAGGACCATCAATTAGTTGGGGTGTAAAATCCGTGGTAGAGAATAGGATCTTTAGAACCGCGACAACATCTGTAGGATCTTTGAGAGCTTTGACAACCTTCGAGTAGTGATCCTCCTCTTCTGCAACAATTTGGAAAAAAAAAAAAAAAAAAAAAAAAAAAAAAAAAAAAAAAAAAAACCTTGTTTCAGTACATATATATTTATATATATCATCATCGAAGTGAGAATGAACTAAACCATATTTTTTTAAGTAATAAAGACTTTTACACCAACTCATCACCTGACACGTTCAATTTAAACCAAATATATGAGGCAATTCTGTTTAATGTTAGTGATTATGAACAACTTTGCATTTTAAAGACGTTGCCCTGCCAAATCTTGTTTTTGAATTCCTTTAAAGGATCACGAGTATGTTTTGATTTAAAAAAACACGGTTCTAAATTTTCGACAAAACTCGAAGAATAGTTTGTGCATTTTTCTCTTTTCTATAATGATTAAGGAAATTTTGGCACTTCTAAAAGTTTTGAGTGTCAAATAGTAGTTATTTTCTGTAACTTTTCTAAAAACCTCCAAGAATACACACACACACACACACACATAATTTAATGGCATAATCCCCTTTTTTGTTAAATAGTGTTCTATGCGACTTGTGTGTAGGAAAATAAAAAATAAAGTAAAAAAGTAGCGAATTTTTCTTCATCCTGTAAACTTGCAGTTATCCTTTTAATGTACTGTTGATCTGGTTAAGCTTATTAGTACAATTATTATAAACTGAAACATCAAATGTCTTGTCCCTGAAATGGAAAAGTCAACGTATATAAAGTGTTACTACAATACTTTTATAAGCAAAAAAATTATAATTGAGAAAGAAGAAAGTCTTGGAGACATAATCTGTAAAAGCATTAAAAAAAAAAAAAGAAGCAAGGCTTCAAAAAAAAAATAAAAAATAAAAAATAAAAAACCAAAACCGTATCAAAAACATGACAATTATAATTATTTTCAAAAAAGCAAGATGTCAAGTAAATAAAGTTCTTACTCATCAAAAGTAAGGATAGTGACATCGGTAGCACAAGTTACAACAGTCATGATAATCCAATATGCAACCACTGTTATTGACAATACTGGCACTCCTTTTGGATCATAGCTAGAAAGCTTCTCCCACTCAAACATTGTTTGTGTCACTTCCAGTGTGGTTTTGATCAGATAATTAAGATTGACTATTGCTTGCCGGCATTTCTGCAGCTCCGATTGCTTGGTGAGCACCACATGCACCCTTTTCAGGGTTCCCAATGATTTCGCAAGTCGATGATCAACAGATTGGTGAAGCATGGTAAGGAGTAACAATGTAACACCTGCCAAATTTTCATGTAACGGATAATATTAAATGAGTAATGATGTTAAGTAATTTCTTTATTGATATGTGATATAATGTTACTGACTATTTTATTCTGAGTATTATGACATGTGACGGTCACGTGGAATTAATATGCTCAAAGTGTGTATGTCATTTACGATGTATGCTTGATAATTATTTAGTAATAAATTAATGTTTTGATATATTTAAGTGTATGTGGCAGTTCGGCAGGCCGATGAATGTAATCGGTAGGCCAAATCTCATGCCTTCTATATGCCGAACTAAACAGTCGGTAGGCCGAAGACAGTTGATGTGCAATCAGCAGAAATCTCCGAAAGTTATGACATTGATGATTGGATATAATTGAATAATTAATTCTGATTGATTAGCATATTTTTGACCTTCTTCCTTAATTTTGGTAATAGAATGATTGACTTTTATGGATGATTGGATAATTGATGAGGGTTTCTTATTTTGAGAGTTAAAATATGGTACATGGAGCTAAATCAATTTGACTTTCCCCTATTTCTCTCCATTTCTACACAAATTTACCTTGAATTCAGTTAGAAAAATTCTGATATTACAGAGATAGCTGACCTACCTCCTCCATCATTTTTTTCATTCACGTAAAAATTCACACACACACTCTCTCTTTCACTAAAATTTCTCTCAGACATTTTCTTTTTCTCTTCTTCATGTTTTTCTCCTTCTTCTCTCCCTCAATTCTCCTACAAATATTTGAAAGAAATATTGGTTTTTCCTTGGGCAAATTTGAAGGGAAATTGAGAAGAAATTTTTTTTAAGGTAAGAACTCGTTCTCTGTATTTCTGAAATGTATTTTCCTCTTGTAATCAGACTGTTATAACCTTGTCTAGGAATTTCTGTTTGCTCTGAAATTTTAATATGTTATTTATGTATATGTTATGTGTTATTCCTCAAAATTTTACACCAATGGGATTTTTTTACGCTAAGATATGAATTTTCTTTTCTTTGCCACTCGTAGTTGAATTGTGCTAATTGGTAAAATTTTATAAAAATGTGGTCTTTGTTCTAGGGGAAAATGAATGTTATTTTGCACGAAATTTCACAAATATATTCATGTATATATTAAGCATTGAACTAGAAAGTCTCACGGTGAAATGATTAATATTTTATGTTATGGAATTTTCATTAAGACTAGGTTTTGAGACTGTTTTATCAATGAATTGTTGGACTTTTGTTGTGTGACATTTTTGTATAACTAAATGAATCTATTTAGTGATGAAACTTTTTGTGCTTCTGTAGTTATATGTTAATAAGTTCTCACATAAATTTTAGGGTCATAGTAATTTTATTTTAATTATTAGAATATGATGATTGCATGTAACTCACTGCCTAATTTGTTTAAAGATTATTTTGTCTCAGATATCTAATACATGTTATGGATTATTTTGAATTTGTTTAAAGGTGATTTTTGAATATGTTATAGTTTTAGGTGTCTATTATATGTGTTAATTTTTGTAGATTTTTCTACGACATCAATAATGTGATAAATAGACTTAAACTGAGATTGTTCACTGCCTAACTATTGCTGGCAGTTTTGATATTGTATGTTATGTGACTTATTTAAATTGTCAAATAAAATTTTTATGACCAACGAAAAATCATGGTAATATGTTTATAAGTTACTTTGTCCTTGCCAAGTTTGGTGTTTGAATTGTGTATGAATTATGAGTTATTTACCTATAAATTCATAAGGATCAGGCTACATTCTCAATTGATAGTTTTGTTCTAATGTTTTGAAGGCTAATGAAACGTGTAGGAATTAATGTTTTCAAGAGAAGAATGTATGTGTGATGTAATATGGTATTGGATAATGTCATGTGGTATTGAATGATTTCATGAAAATAAATGTTAATTTTATTTAAAATGAATGTATGCCATAAACATACTAAGGAGTGAGCACATCGAGATCGCAACGACGTCACCTACAATTAAGGTTAAGTTAGCTAAACTGGTAAGTATATTCTCACATGCAACATGACGTGGTTTGTGAAAAAGTTTGAATTTTATGCTCATGATGATTCTATGACGGTGTTATCTAATGAATTATTATGAAAGTTTATTGTACATATGTCATGCATGTTTTAATGATGACGTATTCAAAAGGTATAAAAGTATAGATATATGTATATATATATGTATCACCTAAATAAGTGTTGTACACCCCATGTTATGTTATGTTTATGTTTATGATGTCATGTTTGGTTTGGGATTAGCTACCCCTCTCCTCTCATGAGGGCGCGCCTATGATGATGCTAATGGTGCAACACTTGGGCTCTAAAAGATAAAACGAATAAAGTTTTAATATGGATAATAAAATGAAAGATATGTTCTATATAAAACTGTGCCTAGCGCACTATTATGATGATGCTTATGGTAATGATGTTTCATAATGAAGGCCATAAATTGTTTTACGTTGTGAGATGTGAAATGTACTTACTAAGTTTTTGCTTACTCAGTTTTACATCATGTTGTAGATAAGAGTAAGAGAATTATAGATTAGGTGGAGGGCAAGGAAGGACGTGTGAGCTATGCAAGATGGATTGAAAATGGAAGAACATTGAGGAAGAAATTTAAAGTTATAGACTATGTTTTGTTTTCTAAGTATGCTTATTTATCTAAGTATGTTTATTTGAATAGTTTTAATGATTTGAACTATGTTTCTATAGCTTTATAGGATTATTATTTTTCTTCCACATTTTGTAATATTGAGACTTGTTTTAAATTAAAAAAATTTTTGTTTTTAACAACAGTTTGGCCTGCCGATTCGTATTGGTTGGTCTACCGGTGCCAATATCGGCCTGTCGATTACCCTAATATCAGCCTGTCGATCTTACGGTTTTTAAAACCTTGTTTTGTAGAGCCTAGAGCGGCCTGCCGGTGGTTGAAGTTTGGATTGCCAGTCAAGTTTGGCCTGCTGAAGTTTGAAGTTCGACCGGCCTAATTATGTAAGCAGATTGTAAATGATGTGTTTTTTTTATTTAAATTATGGTTCCTTTGTTTTGGTGTGATAAACTATTTAAGGAATGTTTATAATCAAGTAATTTATTAAATATTGATATTAAAAAAATGTATGCATGGATCCTAGGGTATGTTTCCATATGGTGTCTTCATTCAAATAGTTTATCTTATATAATCACAAATAGAATGAATGTAACGACATCTGTGACGTCTATAAGGGAGCGTTATAGGCTTTGGTATCAGAGCAAATTTTCGTTTTCAATTCATATTGCCACACGTCAGCCAAGTCCTCCAATTAAGTATATTTTAAGTTAATTGTTAAGGATGTAAGTTTAATGATAAGCATAAGATTTAGTTGCTTAATGATTAATACCCTAGTAGTGAAATCCTACCACATAAATTAGAAGATTGTTCCTAAATTCATAACTCTTTTGGGAAATCAACAATGGACGTTCGTAGAAGAATGCAAACTCGTGCTCAAACGAATGAAAGGATGATAACGATGATTGCCGAGCTCTAAAGACAACTCGAGGAACAAAGAAGGGAAATTGAAGAACTGAGGACCAATAGTCAAGGCAATGATCGACGAGACAACCACATGCCGCCTCCTCCTCCTCCCTACCCACAAGTAGATGAAGTCTCAGCTCCTATTGTTGAACCCAAACCTGCCTATCAGGAACCACTCCTAGTTAGATGAAAAAGGGTTAAGCCAGCGGATTTTGAAGGTTCCAAAGATCCTCTAGTTGCTCAAGGATGGCTGAAGACAATTGAGACCACTCTAAAACTCATGGGCTTCACGGATAATGAGAAGTTCTCTGTGCTTCGTACTACCTCACCATGGAGGCTAGAATTTGGTGGGACAGAATCAAACAGAGCAGGAATATCGATGAGATGACTTGGGTGGGATTTGTTCATGAATTCAACACAAAGTTCTTCCACATGAACATTACTAGGAAGCATTGTGATGAGTTCGAGAACTTGCGCCAAGGAGACATGTCGATTACAGATGTGGTGGCAAAATTTGACCAGTTAGCTCGCCTTTTTCCAGGGATGGTTAGTAATGAGAGTGAAAGGGTCAGAAGATTGATTAGAGTCCTTAGGCTAGAGATTACTGCAATCGTTGATGGGGCCAGCCCACCCAGAAACCAAGAGCAGGTTGTTTTGAGGGCCCAACGTGTTGAATTTTATCTGTTAAAGCTAAGAAGAAATTAACCTCAATCAGGTTAGCCAGTAAATAATGCAAACACCCAGAATCGCCCCCAAAGCAGGAACAGAGACAACAACAACAACAACAACAACAACAATAGCCAACACTGAAGGAACAACAAGAGGAAGGGCAACTCTCAGAACCCACAGAGTCAAGGCAACAAGAGACATAATGGTGGCCAATCCAACAACAATAATAGGCAGATCCAGCCATCCACTAAATGTGGGAAGAAACATCTTGGAGAATGCCGTCTGGGAACAAACCAATGTTACATCTGTGGACGTGAAGACCATTTTGCTAAGAACTACCCCAATCAGATGAATGCTCAAGCCCCACAGAGAGCTCCTCAAGCCCAACTCCATCAGATGCAAGCTACCTTAGAAGGGCTATTAATCAGCCAGGGAAGACTTGAAGCCCCACCTACTAATGCTCACATCTATGCAATGACGAAAGAATAGGTGGCTGCTGAAGCGTTTAATGTGGTCACAGGTCAGATTTCAAGTCTTTCTATTAATGCACATGTTCTCTTTGATACGAGTGCCATATATTCTTTTATATCATCGTCATTTGCTAAGAAGTTAAGGGCCAATGAGACAAGAATTCACTACAGCACTACCTTCCAAGGAAGTGATGATATCTATGCACTATTTGTGTACTGTTCCTCTATGGATTTCTACAAAGGAACTCTTCGTCGACCTTATTGTGATCGACATGTATGATTATGACATGATTCTCGAGATGGATTTTTAGAGCAAGTGCAATGCTTCCATTGAATACTGGAAACGAAAGGTGATCTTCCATCTAGAATGTGAACAAAAGTTCGTGTATGTGGACGAGTCTAGAAAGAAACCAAGTATGTTTTTTTCAGCCATGAAAGTAAGGAAATTGTTAGCAAGTGGCTGCATGGGTTACTTGGCAAACATTGTAGACAAAAGTCAGGAAGAAAGGGCAAGGATTGAAGATGTTGTAGTAGTACAAGAATTCTCTGAGGTGTTTCTAGATGATATGTCAAGCTTACCCCTTATAGAGAAATTGAATTTGAGATCGAGCTCGCTCCAGGCACCGAC
The DNA here is from genome assembly GCA_025403435.1 of Artocarpus heterophyllus. Lineage (NCBI taxonomy): Eukaryota > Viridiplantae > Streptophyta > Magnoliopsida > Rosales > Moraceae > Artocarpus > Artocarpus heterophyllus. The sequence continues at coordinate 8,687,525 of CM046341.1, forward strand.
TCGATTTCAAAGGCACCCTATCGAATGGCCCCAACAGAGTTGAAGGAGCTTTATTCTCAATTAAAAGAACTGCTCGACAAAGGCTTCATCAGGCCTAGTCACTCACCTTGGGGAGCCCCAGTCTTATTTGTCAAGAAGAATGATGGATCTATGAGACTTTGCATAGACTATAGAGATCTGAATAAGGCGACGATCAAGAACAAGTACCCATTGTTTCGAATCGATGACTTGTTTGATCAACTAAAAGGTGCATCTATGTTCTCAAAGATTGGCCTGCGGTCGGAATATCACCAGTTGAAGATTAAAGAAGCAGACATCCCAAAAACAGCCTTTAGATCGAGGTATGGTCACTATGAATTTGTAGTTATGCCTTTCGGTCTAACGAATGCACCTGCAGCCTTCATGGATCTGATAAATCGAGTATTCAAGGATTTCCTCAATAAATTTATCGTTGTGTTTATCGACGATATTCTTGTTTATTCAAAGAATCAGGAAGAACACGTTGAGCATCTTAGAATTGTGCTGGAGACATTAAGGAGACACAAGTTATATGCAAAATTCTCCAAGTATAATGGTAGAATCCTGCTAAAGTAGAGGTTGTTCTTAACTGGAAACAACCGACAAATGGAAATGAGATAAGGAGCTTCTTAGGCCTAGCTGGTTATTACCTGAGATTCGTGGAAGACTTCTCCAAGATAGCAATGCCACTCACAAATCTAACTCACAAGGGAAAGAAGTTTGAATGAACAGATACATGCAAGAAGAGTTTCCAAGAACTAAAGAAGAGGTTAACTACAGCTCCAGTGTTGGTCATTCCTGAAGGGAGCAACAGATTTATGATCTATAGGGATGCTTCTAAGATGGGCCTTGGTGCTGTTTTGATACAAAATGACAGAGTGATTGCTTACACATCGAGACAACTAAAGGATTATGAGAAGAACTATCCTACTCATAACCTCGAGTTAGCGGCTATTGTTTTTGCATTGAAAATATTGAGACATTACTTGTATGGGGTCCAATGCAAGATCTTCATTGATCATCAAAGTCTGAAGTACTTCTTCACTTAGAAGGACCTGAACATGAGACAACGAAGATGGTTAGAACTGGTGAAGGATTATAATTGTGAAATCCTTTATCAAAGGCTGATCGAGTGGCTGATGCTCTGAGTAGAAAGACTGTTGCCACGTTGATGTCATTACAAGCAATGTCTTAGCCTTTAAGGAAAGAAATTCTAGACTTCGGTTTGAAACTCCTAACAGACCAGCTATCAGCACTCACTCTTACTCCAATGTTGCACGATGAGATTCGAAGTAAGCAAGACTAAGATGTAAACCTCGCAAGGATTAAGCAGGAAATAAAGGAAAGGTAATGTGAAGAGTTTCAAATTGCTGATGATGGAACTCTATATCTCAAGGGCTGCTTATGTGTTCCCAACGTTGATGGCTTAAGGGAAAGAATCTTAGCGAAAATTCATGACAGTCCTTATTCAATTCATCTAGGTGCAACAAAGATGTACAACGATCTAAAGGTAACTTCTGGTGGTTTGGAATAAAACATGATATTTCCATGCATGTGAAGAAATGCTTGACATGTCAGCAAGTCAAGGCTAAACACCAAAGACCTGACGGCGATTTACAGTCAATTCAGATACTGGAATGGAAATGGGAAGATATTGCAATAGATTTCATTACCGGTTTGCCCAAGACTATGAATGGTTATGATGCTATTTGGGTTGTTGTCGATCGACTGATGAAGACGGCGCATTTCCTTCCCATTAAGATCACTTACTTTATAGAGCGGTTAGCGGAACTCTATGTCAAGGAAATTGTGCGACATCATGAAATCCCTAAGTCTATCATTTCTGATCATGATGGTAGGTTCACATCCAAGTTCTGGAAAGTTGTACGGACTGCAATGGGAACAAAGTTGCATTTCAGTACAACTTTTTATCCTCAGATAGATGGCCAAACAGAGAGGACGAACTTGATGTTAGAGGATATGCTTCAGGCCTATACTCTCGACTTCAAGACCAGGTGATGTAAAATGTTACCGTTAGCAGAATTCGCTTACAACAATAGCTACCAGGTGACAATTGGGATAGCACCTTATGAGGCCCTATATGGGCGGAAAATGCAGGTCGCCTATATGTTAGTATGAAGCTGATGGAGCGTTGATGATGAAAAGATCGATTTTGTTAATGAAACCTATGAGATGATTAAGTTGATATGAAAGAGAATAGAGACCGCTCAAAGCCGACAAGAAAGTTATGTTGATAAAAGAAGAAGGCCCTTGGAATTCGCTGTAGGCGATTCAATATGCTTAAAGGTTGCACCAATGAAAAGAGTAATAAGGTTCAGGAAGAAAGGCAAGTTGAACCCGAGGTTTATCGGACCTTATGAGATTGTGAAGCGAATAGGCAAGTAGCTTATCAGTTGAGATTGCCATCAGAAATGTTAGCTATGCATGATGTGTTTCCATGTTTCGATGCTCAAGAAATATGTCCCAGACTCTACGCACGTGATTAACCCACAGGTGATTGAAATACGAAATGACCTTAGTTATGAAGAAAAGCCAGTAGAGATTCTAGATTGGAAAACCAAGACCTTAAGGAATAAAGAAATTTCATTGGTCAAGGTTTTATGGAAAAATCACTAAGTGGAAGAAACTACAGGGGAACATGAAGATGACATGAGAATAAAGTATCTATAACTATTCTGAGTTTTGAGAACGAAACTCTTATAAGGTGAGGAGAATTGTAACACCCGCCAAATTTTCATGTAACGGATAATATTAAATGAGTAACAACGTTAAGTAAATTCCTTATTGATATATGATATAATGTTACTGACTATTTTATTCTAAGTATTATGACAGGTGACGGTTATGTGAAATTGATGTGCTCAAGGTGTTTATGTCATTTACGATATATGCTTGATAATTATTTAGTAATAAATTAATGTTTTGATATATTTAAGTGTATGCGACAGTTCATCAGGCTGATCCTCAAGGCTCAGTATGTAATGCCCCTTAATTCAGACGTCACAAATGTCGTTACATTCTTTCATTTATACTTACTTGAACTTTAAACATATACATAATAACAAACTTATACGGTACTTTTGATTTTAAAAGTAATTAAACATACTTATTCATGATCCATTCATACGTTTTTTTTTTTTAATAACATAACATTGTTAAACTCTTTCTATATCATAATTTATTCATTTTTACTTTAAAATAATCATGAACTTATATTAATAAAATAGATATACCAAGTTATAAATTAGGACTTATGAGAAAACATCACATCAAATCTCCTTAAACATCACATCATATAAAAGTCATTTACTCCCACAGTTTGGCAGGCCAAACTTGGGACTTCGGCAGGCCGAACTTGGGATTTCGGCAGGCTAGAGTTCCCTCAACCGGTAGGACGGTAGAGGCTTTGTAAACTGGCTTAAAATTCTCATCATTGTTTGGCAGGCCGGAAAAGTGATCGGCAGGCCGAACCTTTAGACTTGGTAGGCCGACCAAGGATGTTTGACAGGCCGACCAAGCCAAAGTCTAAAGAAAACTTAATTTTTCTTTTAAAACAAACCAACTTTCATAAGAATGCGGAAGATCAAAATTCATTAAAATGATAAAATAACTTATAAAACCATAGTTTAAGTATTCTTAAAACTTAATATAAAAGTAATGTTCAAAATATATAACTTGATTAAAAACATAAAAACGTTCTTCTTGGCGTGCTTCCGGTTACAATTCATCGTGCTTTGTACTCACACGCCTTCTCATGTCCTCCACCTATTCCATGATTTTCTTACCCTTATCTGCAACATGACATAAAACTTGATTAAGCTAATGCTTAGTAAGTACATATAATTCTCACAATTTAAAACATTACATAAACATCATCATCATCATTGTCATCATACCATAAAAGTGCCTTAAGCATAATTTCATAGAAACATATCTTTCATTACGTTGACCATTTTAAAACTTATTTCATTTTTTTTTATCTTAAGGGTCCAAGTGTTGCACCATAAACATCACCATAAGCGTGCCGTCATGAGAGGAGAAGTGTAGCTAATCCAAAACCAAACATGACATCATAACATTTCATTTCATAACATTGGTGTGCAACACTTATTAGGTGATACATATATACATAATTTTCATACTTTGAAACATGCCATAATCATCATGCATAACTTAAAATCATGAAAATCTTTCATAGAAATTCTTAAGGAAAATATCCATAAAATCATCATGAATGTCATTATGAACATAACATCAAATCTTGTAAAAACGTGTCATTTTGCAGGTGAGAATGTACTTACCTTAACGCTAGCTTACTTAACCTTAGTATACTTTTGGTGATGACGCCGCGGTCTCGATGTGCTCTCTTCTTTGAGTGTTCATGCCATTTATCCATTAAAAATACAGTAAAATTAACACTTATCATAAATCATTCATTCATATATCATTCTTTCATATATCATTCATATATACATTCATCTCATATAATAAACATAACTCATAATCATTATTGTGAAAACATAACATTATCATCACATATAATCATTATTCATAACCATAAAAATTGTTATCACATAAACATGTTATTATGATTTTTCTTAAATCATAAAAATTACCATAAGCATATAAAAACAAACCATACATTTTAAACATAAATATCTTTTAAATAAAACATTTTTGAACAATTAAAATACATATATTTTAATTTAAAACTTCATACAAATACCGAAATAATGTGAAACTTGAAGAAACATTACATAACACATACATGCATATCATATTAAAAATTTGGAACAAATACAATACCTAAAGAAAGATATTGTAGACAGATTGAGGAGGAAAATTTCTTTTCAAAAACACTGGAAAAACTAAATTCTTACCTTGAAATTTCTTCTCAAAATCCTTGATTTTAACCAAGGAAAATACAACTTTTCTTACAATTTTCTTGCAAAGAATTTTTAGGATAGAGAGAGAAATTCATGGAGAAGAGAAGAGGAAGAATGAGAATGAGAAAAAGTCTCAGAACTGAGAGAGAAAAATGTGAGAATGAGAGAAAATCAGAAAAAGAATGTCTCAGATAGTGAATGAGAGGAGAAAATAACGTGTGAGGAAAAGAGTCGTTAAAAATTTTAACGTAACAAGTATAATGAACATTCATTGCCCTTCATTAAGTCCCTCCATTAAGTCAGAATTCCTGACTGTTAGGTGGCAATTGGCGTGAAGGAGAGAAAGAAGAAAAAGGAAAGTCAAAACTCTCACTCATCACTTACCATGTTTTGCCCTATTTAAATGGGAAACCATTTAAATTGCCACAAATCAATGCAAAGTCAAACCCTTTAATTTCTTTAACTGATAAAACATTCCATTATTATGCCAATTAATCACATTAAATCATCCACTTAACGTAATTAACTCAGCCATAATTTTGGAGAAATTTCTGCTGACTGCTCGTCAGCCGTGTTCGGCCTGTCGATTTTCTTCTTCGGCCTGCCAGTTCCACCAAGTTCGGCCTGCCGATGGATTTTTTCGGCCTGCCGGTCTTGGGCAGACTGTTCGGCCTGTCGATCTTAAAAGTTTGGCCTGCCAAACTGTCCTTAAATACCAAACATTAAAACATTCAATTCATCATATATCAATAATTAAACATACATTAAAATAATCATGAACACTTGAGCACAACGATTCCAAGCAGTCATCACCTGTCATAAAACTTGACATAAAAAGTTAGTAACATTTAAATCATATATCATTGCGTATAACATAAATTATCAATAAAATTCCTTAACATCGTTACTAACTTAACGTGGTCCGTTACACAAAAATAGGTGGGTGTTACACAGTAGGCCAAATTGTCCCTCACAGAACGGTAGGCCGATGAATATGATCAGTAGGCCGAACCTCATGCCTTCGACAGACCGAAGACAATTGACGTGTAATCGGTAGAAATATCCCAAAATTGTGACATTGATGATTGGATATAATTGGATGATCTATTCTAATTGATTAGCATATTTTTGACCTTCTTCCTTAATTTTTGCAATAGAATGATTAACTTATATGGATGATTGGATAATTGATAAGGGTTTCCTATTTTGAGAGTTAAAATATGGTAAATGGAGCTAAATCAATTTGACTTTCCCCTATTTCTCTCCATTTCCACACGAATTTACCTTGAATTTAGTCAGAAAAATTCTGATATTATAGAGATAGTTGACCTACCTCGTCCATCATTTTTTTCATTCATGTAAAAATTCACACACACTCTTTCTCTCATTAAAATTTCTCTCAAACATTTTCTTTTTCTCTTCTTCACATTTTTCTCCTTCTTCTCTCCCTCAATTCTCTTGCAAATATTTGAACAAAATATTGGGTTTTCCTTGGGAAAATTCGAAGGGAAATTGAGAAGAAATTGTTTTAAGATAAGAACTCGTTCTCGGTATTTCTGAAATGTATTTTCTTCTGGTAATCCGACTGCTATAACCTGGCCTAGGAATTTCCATTTTCTCTGAAATTTTAATATGTTATTCATTTATATGTTATGTGTTATGCCTCAAAATTTCACACCAATTGGATTTTTCTATGCTGAGATATGAATTTTCTTTTCTTTACCACTCATAGTTGAATTGTGCTGATCGGTAAAATGGATGTTATTTTGCACGAAATTTGGCAGATATATTCATGTATATATTAATCATTGAACTGGTAAGTCTCACAGTGAAATGATGAATATTTTATGTGTTATGGAATTTTCATTAAGACTAGGTTTTGAGACTATTTTATCAATAAATTGTTGGACTTTTGCTGTGTGACGTTTTTGTATAGTTAAATGAATCTATTTGGTGATGAAACTTTTTGCACTTCTATAGTTATATGTTAATAGGTTGTCACATAAATTTTAGGGTCATAATAATTTTATTTTAATTATTAGAATATGATGATTGCATGTAACTCACTGCCTGATTTGTTTGAAGATTATTTTATCTCAGATATCTAATACATGTTATGGATTATTGTGAATTTATTTAAAGGTGATTTTTGGATATGTTATAGTTTTAGGGTCTTTATATGTGTTAATTTTGTAGATTTTTCTATAACATCAATAATGTGATAAATAGACATTAAACTGAGATTGTTCACTGCCTAACTATTGCTAGTAGTTTTGGTATTATATGTTATGTGACTTATTTAAATTGCAAATAAAATTTTTATGACCAACAAAAAATCATGGTAATATATTTATAAGTTAACTTTGTCCCTGCCAAGTTTGGTGCTTGAATTGTGTATAAATTATGAGTTATTGAGCTATAAATTCATAAGGGTCAGGCTGCATTCTCAATTGACAGTTTTGGCTAATAAAACATGTTATGGATTAATGCTTTCAAGATAAGAATGTATATGTGATGTAATATGGTATTGGATAATGTCATGTGGTATTGAATGATTTCATGAAAATAAATGTTAATTTTATTTAAAATGATTGTATGACATGAATACACTAATGAGTGAGCACATCGAGACCGTGGCGATGTCTCCTACAATTAAGGTTGAGTAAGCTAAACAGGTAAGTACATTCTCACTTGCAAAATGATGTAGTTTGTGAAAAAGTTTGAATTTTATGCTCATGATGATTTTTATGATGATTCTATGATGGTTTTATCTAATGAATTATTATGAAAGTTTATTGTACAAAAGTCATGCATGTTTTAATGATGACATATCCAAAAGGTATAAAAGTATAGATATATGTGTATATATATGTATCACCTAAATAAGTGCTGCACACCCCATGTTATGTTATGTTTATGTTTATGAAGTCATGTTTGTTTTGGGATTACCTACCCCTCTCCTCTCATGAGGGCACGCCTATGATGATGTTAATGGTGCAACACTTGAGCCCTAAAAGATAAAACGAATAAAGTTTTAATATGGATATTGAAATGAAAGATATGTTCTATATAAAACTGTGCCTAGCGTGCTATTATGATGATGCTTATGGTAATGATGTTTCATAATGAAGGCCATAAATTGTTTTACGTTGTGAGATGTGAAATGTACTTACTAAGTTTTTGCTTACTCAGTTTTACAACATGTTGCAGATAAGGGTAAGAGAATTATAGATTAGGTGGAGGGCAAGGAATGGCATGTGAGCTATGCAAGATGGATTGAAAATGGAAGAACGTTGAGGAAGAAATTTAAAGTTATAGACTATGTTTTGTTTTCAAAGTATGCTTGTTTATCTAAGTATGTTTATTTGAATAGTTTTAATGATTTGAACTGTGTTTCTATAGCTTTATAGGATTATTATTTGTCTTCCACATTTTGAAATATTGAGACTTGTTTTAAATTAAAAAAAAATTTGTTTTTAACAGCAGTTCGGCCTACCGATCATTATTGGTCGGTCTATCGATGTCAGTATCAGCCTGCCGATCTTAGCGATTTTTAAAACCCTATTTTGCAGAGCCTCAGGTGGCCTGCCGGTGGTTGAAGTTCGGACTGTCAGTTAAGTTCGGCTGCCAAAGTCCAAAGTTTGGCCTAGGAAACTGTGTAAGCAGATTGTAAATGATGTGTTGTTTTTATTTAAATTATGGTTCCTTTGTTTTGGTATGATAAATTATTTAAGAAATGTTTATAATCAAGTAATTTATTAAATATTGAGATTAAAAAAATGTATGCATGGATCCTAGGGTATGTTTTCATATTATGTCTTCATTCAAATAGTTTATCTTATATAATCGCAAACAGAATGAATGTAACAACATTGGTGACGTCCGTAAGGGAGTGTTAAACACTACCTTTGCCACCCATGGAAAATTCGATAGCTTTTTGAGGATCGACATTGCTGTTTCGTGTGTTTCCTCACCAGAAGCCTTGCATGAGATCTGAAATTACAAATTTCTTTATCCATGAGGCAAATGTAACATGGTACAAAATATAGATGTAAATGAAACGACTAGTTTGATACAACTTAATGGTTCCAGAAAAAATGAAATTTAACTATGCTTCAGGAGCTAAAAATAAGAATTTCCTCATTTTCTTTAACAAAAGGGTTATAAACAAAATTGATTTAGTCGACCTGGCAGACTATCTGCTAAAGCATGCACAAGGGTACACTAAAGTCAGGTTTGGGACTCTTCTCCTCTATAATATCCGAGTGTGCTTGGCGACCCTGCAGTCAAGTCAAAATGATCACATATTATCCTTCGTCAATTTTAATGTTAGAGACTAAATTTGTTCCAAAAAACAAAATAATTCAGAGAGTAATTTGTCAAAACTAACAGTTCTAAGAATCTAACTGCCACAATGTTTAATAGTTCAGGGACTAAAAATGTTAACAACCTTAATTTGAAAAAACAATAAAGAAGTAACATTATATACCTGCACAATTTCTTCAGCAATTTGGGTTGAATGCGTAAGAATGTTTTCAACAACGATGAAAAGAGAATTGACGTCGAACGTCGTCTCAGTGTGAGCATGGGTTTCATTAATTTTCTGCTTGATATCTTCGTTGCTCATGGAAAATGGGTTCGTCTTTTTCTTCTCAACTTTTTCCTTTTTTCCAATTGGGGGTGTAATATCCTAAATGTACTAGACTATTAGGACGAGGAAAAGAAAGATGGCTTGGTGTGGTGCAAAGCTTGGAAATTACACTGGCCCTATTTATAGCCAATCTCATCACTTGAATTAAAATAAAATGTTTTAAACGTTGGTATAAAGAATCGCTGAATCAGTTTTTAGTTAACTGTTTATTCCTTGTGCTATGCTGGTAACTTCCGGGTATAGCTATTTCTTTGAACTTTTCGATACTTTTGTTTTAACGGTGGTTTATATCTCGAGTGAACATAACCGTTACAATGTAAAGCTCTCATATACTATGGTGTAAAGTAAAAGTATATAATAGTGTAAAACTCTCACATGTTACGACGTTTTAATTCTAACTTATTAGTTTTAACAACGTTTTCAAACACAATCAAATGTTATCCCTATATATTGGATTTTTTTTTTTGGCTATTTCAGTGATATATTAGGGGTGAAATTCTAAGTGTGGGATAGCAATATACTTTAATGGATACTGTCAACTTATCATATGTTTAGAGAATTAGTTCAAATTAGTTTGAACTCAAACAATTGTTACAGTATAAAGCTCTTAATTCCCGTATCAACTAGTCCAAACCAAGATTGCCAAACACCCTATTACTAGGAATATGTTAAAGCCTCGATGCTTTGGTGTTTTATCTTTATTTTATTCAAAAAAAGTGAAAAAGAAAGAGCGATGAAAAGTAGAAAGCAACTAAAAATAGCAAAGGGGAGAAAAGAGGGAATGACAGTCTTCCTTTCCCATTGTTTAGTGCTAAATCAGTTTTAGTTAACTGTTTTATCTAATTATGCTAGGCTATTAAGGTAACGGACTTTGCGTTACTTTCGTTTTAACGGTGGTTTCTATATCGTTTAGTCCCTAGCTAGAATCTAGATATTGTACATGTTCTTTTCATTGTTTGAATAATATATTAGTGTTGAATAGCTTCTTTAATGGATATTGTCAGCTTAGTTAGAATGTGGTAAAACGGCTTTAAAATGCTAGTTGATCCTTTCCCTTCAGTTACGAAAAATAGAAAGCAATTCAAAATATCCGAGGGTGAAAAATAAAAGGGCATGAAGGAGCCTTCCTTTCAAATTGGTAATAGAGAAAGAAAGGAGAAAAGAGAATATCTAAGCTAATTTATTTTACATATATAACCTTATGCAAAAAAAAAAAATCAAGATAAGGTGTGATTAGGGTAAAAAATGGTTAACTGACACATTATTTGTTTTGTCAAATATTTTCTCTCATCTTTTCTTTTGAAATTTGAACAAGGGTAAAAAAATGGATGGTCCGGTTCTTCTTGAACTTTTTTCTTCCTAACTTCCTGCCAAACAAAGCCAATATTCTATTTTCTTTAAAAAAAAAAAAAAAATCTTAAATAGTTCTCTCTCTTTTCCACGATCTACCCAAAAAAAAAAAAAAAAGCTTAGAGTATGAGACTATGTATACTGGTGTAAAAGGAAAATCACACTTTTAGCTCATGTCACTTGAAGTACTCAAATAGAGAAACGCTATAAGAGGTGGTAATTTTCTTAGTAAAAATTCTAGTTGTCGTTACCAAAGACCGGATCATGACACGAGGGTTACAATGAAGACCTTTAGCGACGTCATGACTTTGTTGCTAAAACGTTATTCTTTTTTGAAGTGATGATTTATTTCTCCGAGCTAACATGCATGACCACCAGGCTTAAATGTGTATTGCCCAAGTTTGATATGCTATACGACTTCTGCGAATGACGAGGCCTTCAACCCCGCCTACTAAGGACGATAAGACAAGAACAAAATTGATTAATTAAGAGATTAGTTTCTTCGTGCACTATTCTAATATGAATGCCTTTTTCTTTCTTTTACTAAAACTGATTGCTTCTTTATTGTATTGTTGCTTTACGACCCTTAGCAATATTTATGCATTGTCGCATTTGTGCGCATACTTATTAGCAACCATCTTTCATGTTTGTTGCTAAACAGTTTTAGGTTATGGAACTTTCATCGACGACAATACATGTCGCTAAAACATCTTCAACGACAACTTTTGACAATTATCATCCGTAGTAAAAAACCTATTTGTTGCACTAAATTATAGTCCCCGGAACTTTGGAAAAGATTATCAAAGACTTAGAAAATTGGAAAACCTTAACTCAGCCTTTTTCTTTTTGGCGCCAAGAAGATATGCATGAAGAACCATGAGGGACTAAAAGAAGTTACAGAATCCTACTTTACATTATTTAATAAATGAATTCGGACTAAAGACGGTGAGAAAAGACGAGGTTGGTCAGATCAAATGGATATAGGTCCCTAGATTGACAAAGAGATTAGAAGATAAGAAAAAGAAGAAGAAAAAGCAATGCCAGATGGATACTCGACATGATCAAAAAGAACAAGTTATGTACAACAGGTAACGGGTAAGGTACAAGAAACTATTACATTCTTATCAGGCTTTAGCGTTTGTTTTTGGCTACTATATAGATTCGAGAGGCTTTATATTGCATTATATCATATTATATGTATTGAAATTATTTGTAACATTATTCTTGCTTGTGTTGTATTGTTTTAAACAACACATTATTACTTGGTTTTGTATGATATTAACATGTCGTATTATGTCATACAATGTTTCGTTTACTATTGTATTAGATTATTGAAAAAATTTTATTTTAGTACTCTGTGTTATATCGAAATATGAGTTTGGTACCATCTATTTTTGAAAATTTCATCTCAATATCTTGACCTTTTAGAAATCTTTCTTTAATACCTCGGAGCTCTTTATGGGACATGAAAAGACAATTACCCTTTTATAAATTATAATTAGTTGACCAAAATTTTGAAGAAAAAATTTAAAAATTATTATGCGTGCACAATCAAACACCCAAATACTCAGACCCCAAACGACGCCATTGTCTTTGAGAAGGCTTGGTTGCATACATAATAATTTTTAATTTTTTCTACCCAAAAGTTCGGTCAACTGATTTCATAAGAGGGTTATTTTACCTTTTTGTGTCCTAAAAAAGGGCTCCTATATATAAAAAAATATTTTCTAAAAGGTCGAAGTACCGGCATGAAATTTTTCAAAACGGAAGGTACCAAACTCATATTTTGATATAACAATACTAAAATAAAATTTTCTATAGATTATTTTACTCATATTGCCTACACACTTTCCTTTTTTTGTTTTCTCTCATTATTCACTCCTTTGTTTTCTTCTATTGGTTGAGAATTGTCACCATCAATACAAGCGCTTATGAAAACCCATCTCCAAATGCTAAACAATCTCCTTGCTTTTTCTCTATTGGATGAAGGATAAACACCTAACTACAATCTCACCATTTTCCCGTGGACGAGGTTAAGAATTTGGGCAAAATGGCTAATTGGTAGTTATCACTAGAATGATAGAAATTTGATATTGATATGGGATGTGTTTGGGAAGCGTGGATTGGTTGAATCTTTGAGTTAGATTTGAGGGCAGTTACACCAGTTGGCGGTGAAGCTAGAATCTTATTTCAAAAAGGTGTAAACTAAAAATTTGAAAAATATTAATAACCCCTTAAAATAACGAGTCCTGATTTTTGTGTTTTTCTTCAATGTAACTATACTCTATGAAATTAGTTTAGTTATTTTTTTAAGTAAAATAGAATGAAAAATTACGTTTCAATATAAAAATGTTTTTGGTTGAATAGCATATATGTATATACAAGGATATCGTATTTGAATAACAAAAATTTTAGCTGAAAATTTGGATAAAAATTTATTTAAAAAGTACATTATAAGAAATACTAAAAGAAAAAATTGATAGTAGAGACATATTTAAAAACAAAAGTACTTTAACAACAGCAAATTAGAGAAAGGTCTTTATGAGAAAATAGTAATAAATAGGGTTGCGTGAAAAAAAATACTTAAATATGACCACATTTTAGAAAAATTACTTTTGTAGGCCAAAAAATATAAGAATTTGAAAAACAAAATACTTTAGAAAGAGCATATTGGAGAAAAAATTCCATTAAAGCATGTTGGGGGTGTGCTTGGCTGCATTCTCAAGGACCACCTCTATGGTTGTTCGGCCACAATGCTCGGGAACCATGTCGAGGAGACAGATCCCAAACTCCATGTGCCCGGTCCTTCATCCCGAGGTGCTCTTTAGAGCCCCTGCTAGCTGCAACCTAAGGCATTGCCTCATCGGGAAAAACATGTGCTCGAGTCGGACTATTAGAGTTTACAACCAAGCAACAACTCACCACAGAAGTTCGACATATGGCCTCATTCCAACTCACATCTCCCGCAGGGATCACAACACCTGTCACCTGTCCCTTAACAGGTCTTGATCTGACACATGGGTCAAGGGTCAAACCCACCTAGCACCCAGTTTAAGTAGTAGCCTATAAACTGAGTGCATTTACTATAGCTCAACGTAATGTGCTTTCTCCCACCTAACTTCACTCCCAAACTCTGCCGAATAAGTACCTGACTTGAGCATCGAAGAGCCTTTGGCCAGCACTACACCAGTGCCCCTTGATCTCTGAAGTGTCTTTCTTCTTGTGTAGGTCCACCTTGGGAGGCCGAACTGAGCAGGAGGAGCCAGATAACTATCGTGCACAGCCACATGTGGAGTTGGTGCACAACAAACTAGAGCTCAACATCAACATTTTGGCACTAGAAGGAGGGCCCCGAGTAGCCCACGACCGAACAAAGCAAGAAAACCAAGACTGACAAATCTCTAATCCCGATCAGAAAATTTCAAAGCTACATACCCCTGCTAGCCACCATTGATGAGGTGCTAAACTAGGTAAGCAACCGAAATCTATTAGTGTACCTACCTCTGTTGAAGGGGAGCAGACCTAAGAAAGACCAAAATAGGTACTGTAATTTTTACAACAACATCAACCACAACACCTGCTACTGCACCCAGTCGAAGGACCAAATTGAGAAGCTCATCCGAGATGGTCACCTCAAGGAGTTTGTCAAGCAAGTTTTGACCCCTCGCACTATCGCTAGGGGGAACGATCAACCAGCCCAAGAAGGACAACCTAGGGCTCACAACGACGGTGAGAATGCCTCGGACCCACCTAACATCGTACACACGATCTTTGGAGGGCCTGTCACCGGGGACACCTCGAGTGGTCAACAAGCATATGCTAGAGAGGCTTGGCTGATTGAGAGAGGTGACTTCATGAACATATCCAAGTATATAAACAAGATCTGTAGACAAGATGTTTCCATCACCTTCACAGAGGAGGAAGTAGACAGACTTATTCATATGCACAACGATGCGTTGGTATGCGAGCTCCAAATAGCCAATAACATAGTTTGGCATATGCTAATAGATAACAGTAGCTTGGCGAATATCTTGCTTAAGCCAGCTTTTGACAAATTAAAGATCAACAACACCATGTTGACCCTGGTCCAGACTCCCCTATACGGTTTTGGAGAGGAATGTGTCCAAGCAGTAGGTAAGATATGCTTGCTGGTCATATTTGACGAAGGCACGGCTCAGGTAATGCATCTTATAGAGTTCCTCATCATTGACAAACCCTCCCAGCATAACGTCATCCTTGGGCGATCGACATTCAATGCTCTTAAAGAAATGGTCTCCACCTACCACCCAATAATAAAGTTCCCACTAAGAAAGGGGTCGGAGTGATCAGGTCAAGGTAGAAAGGCTCCCGCGAGTGCTATGTCAAGTACAGGATACAGCTCAACAATTAACCAACTCTACCATCTTCAAAGTGGATGAGATTGTTTTCCTTGCCGAGCAAGAGCTAGAGATGTTATCCGACCTCGATACATGAATGCTAGAGTGGAGGTGCGAGCCACACTTGTAGAAGACTTAGTGCCATATGACTTGGACCTCGAGCATCCTAACCGAGTAGTCCAACTCATATCTCAGCTAAAGCTTGAGGTTCAGGCCGACCTGAAGAAATTTCTAACGGAATATTGAGATGTGTTTGCCTCATCCCACGAGGACATGCCCGAGATCGACCCAAGCATCATAGCCATCATCTCATCGTCTGCCCCAGGCATAAACTGGTTATCCAAAAGATGAGAGTATTCAACATAAAGAGGTATACTGCTATCAATGAAGAGATCCAAAAGCTCCTAAAGGCTGGATTTATTCGCGAGGTTACGTATCTGGAGTGGCTAGTGAATGTGGTCCTAGTAAAAAAAGCCAATGGGAACTGGAGGGTCTATATTGATTTTACCAACCTAAACAAAGCTTACCTAAAGAACTATTTTCCTTTGCCCCGGATTAACCAATTGGCAGATGCGACTGCCAGGCACAAGCTGCTGAGCTTCATGGACGCCTACTCCTGCTATAACCAGATTAGGATGACCAAAGACGACCAAGCGAAGACTGCATTCACCACTTACCAAGGCCTATTCTACTACATGGTCATCCCATTTGAATTAAAGAATATCAGGGTCACCTACCAGCACCTTGTAAACAAGATGTTTGCTTAGATGATCAAGAAAACAATGGAAGTGTATGTCGACTGACATGCTCATCAAATCTACCCAGGCTATAGGCCACATCGCCGATCTCCAAGAGTACCAGATGAAACTCAACTCGGCCAAGTACACATTTGGGGTGGAATCCAACAAGTTCCTTAGATTTATGGTGAATCAGCATGGCATCAAAGTTAATCTTGCTAAAGCCCAAGCCGTGGTGGATATACACTCTCCAAGGACAGTTAACGAGGTCTAGAAGCTGACTGGCAAGATAGCTACCTTGTCCAACTTCGTCTCCCGGTCTACCAACAAGTGCTAACCTTTTTTTCAGGCACTCAAGGGGAGATTTGAATGGAGTAGAGAATGTGAGGAAGCGCTCTAGAATCTCAAGAAACATTTGGCCACACCCTCACTCATATCCAAACCTCTATTGGGAGAAATGCTTTATGCCTACCTCCTTGTATTGGAGAAAGCAGTCAGTTCGGTCCACATTTGAGAAGAAAAGAAAGCTCAAAAGCCAGTCTACTACACCATCAAAGCCTTTCAAGGAGCTAAGAAGAGGTACCCTCCAATGGAAAAATTTGTACTTGCCCTTTGTGACCTCTACCTGAAAACTCCAACCCTATGTCCAAGTGCACACAATTTGAGTCCTGATTAGGAATCACTTGCCTCCAAATCCTACAAAATCCAGAAATCTCTGGATGGATGGCCAAATGGTCGGTAGAGCTCAGGTAATATGACATACATTAGATGCTCAGGATGGCCATAAAAGTGCAAGCTTCCGCCAACTTTATAGCAGAGTTCATGAATATCGGGCAAGTCACCCCTTCAGCCGAGAAGGCACCCGTTGAGAATACTTAGTGGGAGTTAGTGACAATGTCATGGGACTGAGAATTTAAATTTTACTGAATAGAAGTTCACTGTAGAGAATACTTAAGTCATGCATCTAGATATATAATCTCATTATTTTCAGCTTAAATCTATATATATTTTTTAAACTAATAAGTGACTAGATAAGATATATAAGTAAAGTCAGAGGGGGGCTGGAACGTTATCATACAATTTTTGCCTCATCTGGCACTAAATCCTCCACTAAAAAAGTATTATTAAATAAGAGAAGAAATAACGAAATTGTCGGATTATTAAAATGTAAAAACATCTAGAGTACTCTATGTCCGCAATCAAAGATTAAAAATTTATCATTAAAACCTTCTAGTAAAATTTGTTAAAAAAACTGAAAAAGGAAAAAAGAGTGCATGAACAATTATCAGAAAGCTGACGTCATATATCATTTACAATACAAATATAAAATTTGGAAGCCTGCAATATGTTGACCAAGAGCAAAACCCTGGAGGACTCACTCAATTATTATTGTTCAGAATTTGGATAAACATATAAAATTGACAATTTATGCGTAATAAAATTTCCTTTGCGATAAACGCGATAAACATGAGAGACAAAAAAAGTAAAGTCATATACTTTAGTTGTTTACTTGAACAGGACAAGACAAAAAAAGTAAAGTCATATTCTTTAGTTGTTTACTTGAACAGGAAAAGTGTAATTCCTTTATCTGGAGATATATCATTGTATTTTGTATTCCTTCAAGAGGTTCGTTTTACTAAAAATCTAATGTCACTTGGAAGTATCGTCATGAAGAAATTACTTTGGAATAGGAAAAACGTAAAGATCATTACATACTTTGCACCTTAGCACACTATTGGTGCATTAATATTTAGCTTTTATAAGGACTTGACTGCCAAGGTTTTTTATTATATTTAGAATGACAGCAATTTAATTAATTTTTTAGGGCAGCTAATTAATTTATTCTATTTGCTTTGTTAGATCCTTTATCTTTACGACAGGTGTTGAACAGATTTTAGCCATTTTGAATATCGTATCCAATCGGGTTTCTCAAGTGCATGTCATGGCATATTGCATTTGCATGTCCCATTTACTTATTAATTTTTTCTTCTTTAGCAAAACTTATGGTAGAATGCACTTTGCCTTCACCGACAGACACTGTTATTTTTATCACTAGATTAACTTTTCAATTATGATTGGACACAATTTTATTTTGCTCGTTTAGCAAGCATGAAACAGATTGTTGAAAAATTTATACAACAATTAAAATAACAGGATGTATTAGTAGGGACATATCAAAGATAAACAACAACAAGAAATAACTAATATCAAAAATGATATCACAAGGCTAGCATATCTGACAAGGTTGGTATCCACTAAAAACCTCATGATGTACCAAATTTCCCACTCTAAATATATGAACAAAAAAGAAAAATATATGAGTATATAAAAGAAAATAAAAGAGCCAAATTTAGCCCAAAAGAAGGGAAAAAAAGAACATGAAAAGTCAACCAAAAAAACAGGAAACTAACTAAACTATAACCAACAACTCCCAGGGCATGTTTATTTACCGAGAAAGGAGAATGAGAGTTAATCTCATATTTACTTGCTCTATTTAATCTTAGAATGGGAGTGAGATTAGTTGGCCCCACAATTGATGAATGGGAATCTCATAGCCCCTTCGAATTGGGATGCCCAATCCCAATATTACTATTAAATTACTATTTTTTGCCATTAAACTTATGAATATTACTTTAAAAATACAAAAAAAAATGTATTTTTGGTCTATATTTTTTATTTTATTTACCTAGCCAAACTATTATGAACTTTATATTAGTAAAAATAAAGTTTTTTCTTATAAAATGAATAATATAATTTTACTTTGACACTGTATTCTTTATTGCTTATTCTTTCTTCATTTAATTCAATTTTTAAGGATATTTTATTCAGTTTTTGATAATGTAATATTGTTTTTTAAATAACTACACCAATTATATTTATTATTTTAATATTTTTGATATTGTATAATTATTTGGATTATGACTAACATTAATATAATTAATTTATAGTTTATAATTTAGTTCGTGCCATTTGGACCAAGGCTTATTCTGCTACATGGTTATGCCATTTGGACTGAAGAATATCGGGGCCACCTACCAGCACCTTGTAAATAAGATGTTTGCTCAGATGATCAAGAAAATAATGGAAGTGTATGTCGATGACATGCTCATCAAATCTACCCGGGCTGTGGGCCACATTGCCGATCTCCAAGAGAGCTTCGACATACTCCAAGAGTACATGATGAAACTCAACTCAGCCAAGTACGCATTTGGGGTGGAATCCAACAAGTTCGTTGGATTTATGGTGAATCACCGTGCCATCGAAGTCAATTCTGCTAAAGCCCAAGTTGTGGTGAATATGCACTCTCCAAGGACAGTTAAGGAGGTCTAGAAGCTGACTGGCATGATAGCAGCCCTGTCCAGATTCGTCTCCCGGTCTACCAACAAGTGCTAAACTTTTTTCCAAGCACTCGAAGGGGAGGTCTAAATGGAGTAGAGAGTGTGAGGAAGTGCTCCAGAATCTCAAGAAACATTTGGCCACACCCCCACTCATATCTAAACCTCTGCTGGGAGAAATGCTTTACGCCTACCTCTTGTATTCAAGAAAGCAGTCAGTTCGGTTCTCGTTTCAGAAGAACAGAAAGCTCGAAAGCCAGTCTTCTACACCATCAAAGCCTTTCAGGGAGCTAAGGAGAGGTACCCTCCAATGGAAAAATTGGCACTCATCCTTGTGACCTCTACTTGAAAACTCCAACCCCATTTCCAAATGCACAGAATTCGAGTTTTGACTAAGAATCACTTACTCCAAATCCTACAAAATCTAGAAATCTCTGAATGGATGGCCAAATGGTCTGTAGAGTTCAGGTAATGCGACATACATTACATGCTCCAGAAGGCCATAAAAGCGCAAGCTTTGGCCAACTTTATAGCAGAGTTCATGAATACCGGGCAGGTCGCCCCTTCAGCCGAGAAGGCATCTGTTGAGAATACTTAATGGGAGTTAGTGACAATGTCATGGAACTAAGAATTTAAATTTTACTAAATACAAGTTCACTGTCGAGAATACTGACGTCATGCATTTAGATATATAATCTCATTATTTTCAGCTTAAATTTATATATGTTTTGCACTAATAAGTGACTAGATAAGATATATAAGTAACGTCAGAGGGGGGCCTGGAACGTTATCATACAATTTTTGCCTCATCTGGCGCTAAATCCTCCACTAAAAAAGTATTATTAAATAAGAGAAGAAATAACGAAATTGTCGGATTGTTAAAATGTAAAAACACCTAGAGTACTCTATTTCCGCAATCAAAGATTAAAAAATTATCATTAAAACCTTCTAGTAAAATTTGTTAAAAAAACTGAAAAAGGAAAAAAGAGTGCATGAACAATTATCAGAAAGCTGACGTCATATATCAGTTACAATACAAATATAAAATTTGGAAGCCTGCAATCTGTTGACCAAGAGCAAAACCCTGGAGGACTCACTCAATTATTATTGTTCAGAATTTGGATAAACATATAAAATTGGCAATTTATGCGTAATAAAATTTCCTTTGCGGCAAACGCGATAAACATGAGAGACCAAAAAAATAAATAAATTCGTATTCTTTAGTTGTTAACTTGAACAGGAAAAGTGTAATTCCTTTATCTGGAGATATATTATTGTATTTTGTATTCCTTCAAGGGGTTCGTTTTACTAAAAATCTAATGTCACTTGGAAGTATCATCATGAAGAAATTACTTTGGAATAGGGAAAACGTAAAGATCATTACATACTTTGCACCTTAGCACACTATTGGCGCATTAACATTTAGCTTTTTTAAGGACTTGACTGCCAAGGTTTTTTATTATTATTTAGAATGACAGCTAATTAGTTAATTTTTTAGGGCAGCTAATTAATTTATTCTATTTGCTTTATTAGTTCCTTTATCTTTACAACAGGTATTGAACAGATTTTAGCCATTTTGAACATCGTATCCAATCGGGTTTCTCAAGTGCATGTCATGGCATATTACATTTGCATGTCCCAATTACAATAATTTTTTCTTCTTTAGCAAAACTTATGGTAGCATGCACTTTGCCTTTATCGGTAGATTCTGTTATTTTTATCGTTAGATTAACTTTTCAATTATGATTGAACATAATTTTGTTTCGCTTGTTTACACAAGTATAAATCAAACTGTTGAAAAATTTATATAACAATTAAAATAACAGGATATATTTGTAGGGACTTATCAAAGATAAACAGCGAAAAAGAAATAACTAATGTGATATCAAAACGCTAGCATATCTACCAAGTTTGGTATCCACTAAAAACCTCATGATGTACCAAATTTCCCACTCGAAATATATGAACAAAAAAGAAAAATGTATAAAAGTATATAAAAGAAAATAGAAGAGCCAAATTTAGCCAAAAGAGGAGGAAAAAAAAAACCTGAAAAGTCAACCGAAAAAATTAGGAAACTAACTAAACTATAACCAACAACTCCCAGGGCATATTCATTTACCAAAAATGCAGAATGAGAGTTGATCTCATATTTACTTGCTCTTTTTTATCTTAGAATGAGAGTAGATTAGTTGGTCCCACAATTGATGAATGGGAATCTCACGCCCCCTTTGAATTGGAACTCTCAATCCCAATATTACTATTAAATTACTATTTTATGCCTGTTAAACTTATGAATATTACTTTTAAAGTTACCAAATAGTATATATATATATAATTATGGTCTATATTTTTAATTTTGTTTACCTAGCCTAATTATTATTAACTTTATAATAGTAAAATTAAAGTTAATTTTTATTATAAAATGAATAATATTATTTTACTTTGACACTTTATTCTTTATTTTTTATTTATTTAATTCAATTTTTTAAGGTACTTTATTCAATTTTTGATAATGTAGTCTTGTTTTTTAAATGACTACACCAATTATATTTATTATTTTAATATTTTTGAAATTGTATAATTCTTTGGATTGACTAACATAAATATATGCAGTCTATATTTTGAAGTTGAAATTGAAAATACAAAATGTACCAAAACGGCATAATAAATTTATATCGCATTAATTCTGATTTTAGGTCTAAATAAACATATGAATAAAGATTCGAAATGATTCGATTCTGACTCCTAGAACTAAGTAAACACCTTATTCTAAATCTAATTCCTTACTCTGAATTCTACCCACCCTAAATCCTTTCAACCTGATTCATTTTCCTTCCAATTATGTGTAAGTAGACATTCCAGCGGAGGATAAAGCCTAGACTCGTACCTTGAAAGAAAGCTATAAATATACATTTCAATTAATCCTAATCTATAAGCAAAAATATGAGAACTATTAATTTTCAGATAGTGGATTATTCACATAATCTATAAGAGGGAAGACCGATCATATCTCTATAAAAAGCAGAGTAGCAAATTAAGTCAACTGTTGAACCGTGAATATATATATATAGAAGTTGCAAGCAAACTCAATGTTTAAACAACCCAACTACGTGCCTTCGCCAAAAATGTGAGAAGCCCTATAGTAAATAGATTTTAGATGCTAAGGAGCACGAATCCATCAATCACAAAACTCTAGACTTTTGGATGTAAGAAAATAAATCTAATAAGTTTTTTTTTCTTTAAATAAACTGAGGAAAAAAGGCGATCAACAATTTAGCATCAAAGAAATAAGAAGATCATCCCACCCAGGTTCATACCTCCCTAGTTCCCATCTCATATTAAGCCTCAAAGGGGGCAATTGGTGTACAGTAATTAATAAGAATCAAATTCCTACAAAAGTGATATTATGCAATATAATTTCCAAGAAACCAATATTATCACGTTTAGTTGTATACAAGAATCTTTTTTTAGATTTTTAGAAATAATATATTATTGTGTTAGGTTGTACATGAGAATCTTGTATGGTTGACAAAAATAAATAGTTGTATTATCTTTCAAAATATATTTCCCTAATTCTTTATATATTAACACAATGTTTATATTCTTATTTTTAAAAAGATGATCACATTCATAACGTATTATTATCATTATCATAATCATTAAAAAGAATTTAAAAAGATATGAATAAATCCTCTTTAAATCTTAATAGTATAATATTCATTATAAAATTATACTATTAATTTTTTATAAATATTTTTAATATATTATGATCAAATTATCATATTTTATATTATATAAAAGTATTAATTTTATAATAATAATAGTATCATTTTTATTTAATAATATATTAATATTTTAATAGCGTATATATAACATACAATATATTGATATGAATTTAAATAATAATAAAAAAATATAATTCTTAACAATATAATATTATTTTACATTACTATTTACATCAAATAATAAAATTAAGTTATGAAAATATTATAAATATTTAATTGTATTTTATATTATTTATTTATCATTATTATAATTTTACTATAATTTAATATTAATATTACTATGAATATCAATATTATATTATTCATATTGATACTATACTATTATATTATTATTATATTATTATCATTGTTAATGTTATTATTATTGTTAATATAATTAATATTTTATTATCAAATTATTATTTTATATTAATATAATATTTATATTATAATGTTGATTTAAAATTATAGTAGTATTATTATTTAATAATAATAAATTAAGATTAAAATATTGTATATATAGCATCTGATATATTGATATGAATATATATATATATAATAAAAATATAGTTCTAACTAACATATTGTTATTTTATATTAATATCAACATTAGATTATAAGATTAACTTATCATAATGTTATATATATTTAACAATATTTTATATTATTTATCATCATCATCATCATGGAAGAGAAGGTGAGATTTTCATGATCTTGAGATTCTTGAGAATATGAATATCACCTCGTTGGGTGATATTCAAATTACCCTAAAATGGAGTGAAGTGAATCCCATAGGATTGAGTTTCTTGTGAATCTAAAAATCATAATTCTTGTATCAAACATGTGAATTTTGTATATTCTCGTTTGTATCCTTGGAATTACTGTGTACCAAATACCCCTATAACCAAACTATCAATAAAAGAAAAACAAAAAATAAAGATGTCTAAAAAGGGAGAGAACAAAACTAACCTAACTAAAAAAGTAATTAAACCAAACTAATAGGCATAAACTATTTTCAGAGCATCAAGCTAAAAGTATTAACTTAAAAGGGAGCTAGCTCCAAATATATCTCATTAGAAAGCTTTTCGACAGAACCACATCGGAAAAAAGACTACAAGGAAAAAAAGAGTGCATGTCTACTACACAGACGACACCAAGTCCTCGTTAACTTTTGAAGAACAAATATAAGAATTTGAGAACCACCGATGAATGTTATCAAGAACTACTGCATGATTAGAAGCAAGTTTGTCCGCCACATCCTTACCTTCCAAGAAAATATTCAATGTCTAGTAAGCAATTCTCTCCTTATTCATAAATACATGTGCACGGTCCAGTTTGATCCTGAATTGCCAGCTTTTTGGGACTAGACCATTTTGGCTGTTTGGCTGAAATTTGGGACCGGACCAGACTGTCTTAGCTTTTAGGACTGGACCAGACCGTTTTGGCTATCAGGATCGAACCAAAATGTTTTAGAATGGTCCCGTCTACTTTTAACTGCTGTTTGTGAACTTTTTTAGTGATTTTTGTAACTATGTTTTATACTTCTAAAACTCTAAATATCTAAACTGTAAAATAAACATTCTAAAAGGAAAAAAAAAATAGAAATAACATGTAACAAAAATCAAACACAACTTAAAATGCATGCATATGTGATTGAAGCGTCAAGTGAAGGTGGTGAAAAAAAGAGGACTAGGGTTTTGATAAAACTGTATAGTTTTAAATCAAGGAATGGTTTTTTTAATGAGCAGGGTAATTTTTAATATTTAATATTTTTATTAAATAGATATATAAATGGTCCAGAGCACTGGTTGCAATTTTTAAACTGGACTGGACCATTAGAAAAAGGTTTCAAACCAGACCAAACAATTTTTTGACGGTCCAATCACCACCAGAGTAGTTCGGTCAACCCTAAATACCGTTAAGAGCATAAACACCAATTAAGAAACTGGAATTTTTTGCCTTCATCAAATCCACGACATAGATAGAATCACACTTGATCCGTAACAAATTCCAATTATAAACTGCTTAGAAAAATCCACTATCGTAATAACATCCTGGGCCTCAAAGGCACTGAGAATCCCTAAAGGCTTAGCAAAACAATCTTTTCAGAAGTCCCTATAAGTTCTAAATATCCCACCATAGTTAGCATGACGCGGAGAACCGTTAGTTGCACCATCTGCATTTTAATCCAATTTGGAGTATAAATATGCTACTGAACCTCAATAATTGAAGGAGCTTTACTCACCGTGCTAAGATTTTTTTTAAGTCCTAAAAATTAAAAGTGTCCAAACTGATAAATGAAGAGAATCCTCTTCCCAAATGCAATTCGAAAAAATGACTGGCAGCTTGGTGAACCGTTTATTTTGTTCTAAAACATAACAACATTTTTTGAAACTAGTAAAGATAATCACTGAAACCGAGATATTAGATATCTACTTACTCATTTTGATCTTTGGAATTTAATCAAGGAGAGTCTCAAGAGTTGCAGAATCGTCAACATGAACGCAAAAAATCTGCTCCAAATGCGGAATGAGCACCGAAGAAAAATATGAACGCGGTTGCTTTTTCGATTTTCCAAGGTACTTCAATCCTTGGTGCAATTGTAGAACGAATTATTGGATATCATTACTCTTAAATATTTAAAATCAAACCCGAACCTAAATACGTAAATATTAAAAGAGACAGCTTTAATTCATTGCATACCAAACAATAGTACAATACCCATATTATAGAGGTTTCTGGAACTCCCAACGAAATCCCCTATAGTTGTTAAACTGCAATCACACTCATGTCATTTTGTGCCCTCTCGGCAATAGTACTACAAGCACACTTAAATCCGAATCCCACACACCATATGTAGTATTTATACATCACACGGCAAGCTCCTCACATAATTGTAGGACAATCAAACCAACACACAATAATATATTTTGTATATGTATTACTCATCATTAATGCAGCACTTGTAAGTGATGAACATCTCCATGGTACGGTCGCATTCCGCACACTTCATATGTTCTGGCGCTTTCCCAGCCTGAATCGGGATGTAAAGTCGGCAGCAGTGTGGACTTCTCTTAACGATGTCGCTATAAAATTCTTTGAAAGCGGCTTCGAAATCTTTCTTTGCCACGTTCTGTTTCCATTCGTCAAATTTTTCCAGGACCTCTAAGAATTTCTGACCCTCTCCAGCGACCTTCGCGACAGACCCTTTGGCGAGCACTGCCCATCCCTCAGTATGGTACCTGTTAGAAAACAGCTTTTGGATCTCTTGAGTGATCTGATCAGGATCGGCCTCCTGATCCTTTTGGTTGAGGTTCATCAGGAACATGCTCTCCACATCCCTCCAGAATGTTTCGGCTTCTTTGGGGTTAGTTCCCATGTCGTGCCACTTGATGCTGATCTTGTTCTTGATGATGTCATCTGTTACAATGAGTTCTAATTTGCTTTTGAACGCTTCGGCCCAGTTGGTCTTGCCTCCATAGAAGAAAATGTAGTTGTTTTCGTCGGCCATCTGTTCAATTAAGACACACACATATATACGTATATTCAAAGGGGAAGGATATATTTATACATAATTATATATAGACAGAGAATGGATAAGTTGTAAGCATAGTCTTACAGGAATTTCGAACCTAAGTCAACCTCAAGACGAAGAGTTACAATTTTCTAGCCCAAGTCATATAAAAAAAAGGATAATCTAGCATAAATTACATGTTATTTCAAGTAATAGAGATCATTAAAAGGCATGTCAATTATGTTTTGATGTCCTCGTTATTGAGATACGACATGTCATACAACAAACTGCGTCTTATCTTAATCAAACGACATGTCGTATAATCCATGGGAAAAAAAAAAAAAACAACAATATTTTTGTTTTGAAGGGGAAAAGAACAATTATATGCATGTTGCTTCATCACTCAGATTAAATCCTATTTATTCAACTGAAATTAAGATTTTAATATAACTATCACATGTATATTAAAATTCCCTTTATTCCCCAAAATTTATTTTTCTATAAGCAACTTTTTTAAAAAAAAAAAAAAGAGAAAAGAAAAGAATTACCACTTGAAAAAAAGGAATAAACTTTATAACATAATGCACGCACGAATGAATGAATGCACCAATAAATTTGAAGTAATTACCAAAATTTTCAACTAGCACATCTTCATAGAAATAACTTTTCAGTTTTTTTTTAAGAGAGAGTATCTTTTGGCTATGAAATACTTCTTGCGATCGCAACAAGTTTTATCCCTAAGATATGTTAATCTAAGAAACCTTTTAAAAAATAACTAAAATATTCTAATGAAATACGCATGATTAATGCAACATATATACTTGAATTATATATATATATATATAGCCGAAATTACCAAATCCTTTGCAGGTTGAATTTTGTTCATTACTGAAACAATCCAGTTGGCCTCACTTAACACCCTCTTTTCATCGTCCTGACGAAAAGGAAAGGCCTTCATTCCCCATAGGCGGATGAGGTAAAGAGCGTTCAGGTTCTCCACCTTCCCTTGAGGGTTCATCACCACCACCATTGGCTGTCCCTTGAAGCGCCACTCCTTTTTGATGAAGGTGACACTGGACGTAACCGAATCCAACGTTAAAATGTAATCACAAGGCATCTCGGAACGAAGGGTCTTGAATGATTTTTCAAGTTCAAGTGTCCACTTCTCCACAATGGCGACCCAAACTATCTTGTACTGGGCGTACTTCTCTTTTATTTCCGTCCACATCTCGACGGAAATAATGGATTCTTTGAGACTACTAATTTCAATTTCTGAGGTTACCAGGCCCGTAATCAACAGTAGGACATGCTTCTTATCCAACACATCTATCTCTTCCTGTAAATTTGAATAATTAAAATTCCTAACGAATACTGTTATTGTAAACCATGATATGAGTCAAACGGTACTTGTAATGAATCAGGTAATTGACAAAATAATATGAAAATAAATGAGATTGGATTTTATTCCATCATGTCAACAATTGTTACACATTATGTTTCTTTCTTTCTTTATTTTTTCTTTATTTTTTATTAAACTGAGAAAAAATAATAACTAGAATCAGGAATTATTAGAATATTTCAATTAGGTTATTATCCATGTCCTTGATTCAAGCAAGGAAATGTCTTATCAGCAAGCAAACCGGCCATTACCTTGGAGTTGGTACGACCATCTATTAGTTGGGGTGTAAAATCCTTGGAAGAAAATAGGATCTTCAGAACCTCAACGATATTTGTAGGATCTTTGAGAACGTTGACGATCTTCAAATAGTGATCGCCCTCCTCTGCAAAAAAAAAAAACAAAAAACAAAACAAAAGCTTTATAAGTATATTTTCATTAAATATGAACCCAGTTGTTGCGCTAAAGATTTTTAGAGTATTCAAAAAATGTAGTTGGAACTATTAGTTGGAATCAAAATATTATAGCGCAATTTTGCTTTATATTATAAGAATTTTACACTATAACAGTTGGAACTAAGTTCCCAAAAACAATGTTTTATACCAACTAATCTAACATTTTTATTTTAAACACAAACACACAGCACACACACAACTATATATATTTGTGCTATCTAAATGGTGCCTTATGCAAACAAATAAAAAGCAAAAGGAAACGAACCTTTTTTTCTCTTGTAACCCTCCAGCTGTTTCTTTAATGTATTTTCGATGAAGTCAAGCTTATTAGTATAAGGTGAAACATCAAATGTCTTGTCCCTGCTAAAATGTAAGAGATAATTAACGTCACAAAATGCTGATATATTTTTTATAAAGCAAGAAATTTATAAACAAGGAAGAAAAAAGTTTTTAGAGACCTAATCTCTAAAAGTATCTAAAAAAAAAAACAGCCTAGCTACAACAACAAAAAAATAAAAATAAAAATAAAAAAGAGCTATTGTAATTGTAAGATTGACAATACATGAAAAATGTCAGGTTAATAAATTACTTACTCATTAGAATTAAGTATAGTGACCTTAGCCGCACAAGTTACAACAGTCATGATAATCCAATATGCAGCCACCGTCTTCGACAGTACCGGTATCCCATTTGGATCATAAATAGAAAGCTTCTCCCACTCAAATATTGTTTCCATCAC
This sequence comes from Artocarpus heterophyllus, assembly GCA_025403435.1. Lineage (NCBI taxonomy): Eukaryota > Viridiplantae > Streptophyta > Magnoliopsida > Rosales > Moraceae > Artocarpus > Artocarpus heterophyllus. The sequence goes on from CM046341.1 coordinate 8,716,767, forward strand.
TTGCAGCGTGCGTTTGATCAGATAATTAAGATCGACTATTGCTCGCCGGCGTTTCTGCAGCTCCGAATGGTTTGTAAGAACCCCTTTTAGGGTTCCCAATGATTTGGTAAGTCGTTGATCGACAGATTGCGGAAGCACAGAAAGGAGAAACGAATCTGCGAATTCCATTGCGAATGCAGCCAGGGTCAACACTGCCTTTGCCACCCAAGGAAATTTTGACAGCTTTTTAAGGATCGACACCGTTGTTTTGTCTGTCATTTCCACATCACCGCCAAGAGCCATGCATGAGAGCTGAAATTCCAAATTTCTTAATCGATAAGGAAAGTATAGTAGAGGCATTGGTGACACTTAAATATTGATGCAGACACGAAATGTGATCGCTTAAAAATAAGTATTGGTGGTATATCATAAAAAATTGTCGTATAGATTATAACATTGCTCTCATGCAATAGGTAATAAATAAAGTTTTTTTTTTTTTTTTTTTAGGGTTCCAGTTTGGTCTGAATTCTAAAACATCTCAGAAAAAGTATTCTACTTATGAAATTGTCCGGAATTAGCCCTTTCATCTGACAGACTGCTAAAATTTCGATAAAAAAAAGACACGATGAGGCCATGCAGTTTAGTACTATGACTTTTCTTTTACAATTTATGTGTTAGAGCATGACGATTAAGAAAAGTATTGGACCTTTTTTCCATTAAAATGTTATCATTTGGGTTAACAAAAAAACTAGTTTGAGTCGATTTTTTTTCAATAAATGAAGACAGAGGAATTGTGTAGAGAAACTTAGCACATCTCAATTAGGTTAAGCAGCCTGCACTAAGCAAATGAATCCCAAGTCTATTTTAAAAAAAAAAAAAAAAGGAAAAATTTACACTCCAGCCACAATGGCCTACTCAAGGAAAGAGAATATATTGAACAACAACCCTACATAAAAGCCAATTAAAAAAAAATAAGCATTGGATTCATTTATGCATTAAATTTGACGCCTTTGTGCTTTCGAACACGAAAACCGTGTCGATTTTTCTTTTCAGAATTAGCTTGACCGTATTATTAACCCCTTTCTTTAAAAGAAAATTAATAGAAAAAAATAGCTTCTTTAGAAGAAAATTAATAGAAAAAATTAGCTTAGTGGACCTCGCAGGCGATCTGCTTAAGCACGCACAAGGGTACACTAAAGTCAGGTTTGGGAGTACTCTTCTCCTGTAACATTTCCAAGTCAGGCCGCTGATCTTGCCAAACCTGCAGTAGTAACATCAACCATATCAAATTCGTAAGATACATTTTGCTTCTTTTTTTTTTTTTAATTCCAACCTCTAAATGATATGTAAAACAAAATTGAGGCTATATACACACACACACACACCTGAGCAACTTCTTCAGCAACTTTGGTTGAATACTTAAGAATGCTCTTAACAATAATGAAAAGAGATTCGACGTCAAATGCCGTCTCAGTGTGAGCAGAATGAGTTTCACTAATTCTCTGCTTCATCGCTTCGTTGCTCATGGAAAATAGGTTCGTCATTTTCTTCTCAAATTGCCAAACTGGGGGTGTAATGTTATCCTAATGTGCTAGACTATTAAGACAAGAAAAAGAAAGATGGCTTGGTTTGGTGCATAGTTTGCAATTTTCCCAGCCTTATTTATAGCCAATCTCATCGCACCTCGAATACGTAAAATCAAAGTTTTAAACGTGAAATTAACAGTGCAAAGTAGTGCTAAATCAGTCTTAGTTAACTGTTTTACCTAATTATGCTAGGCTATTAAGGTATAGGACCTTGCGTTACTTTTGTTTTAACGGTGGGCTCTATATCGTTTAGTCCCTATCTAGAATCTAGATATTGTACATTTTCTTTTCATTGTTTGAATAATATATTAGTGTTGAATACCTTCTTTAATGGATATTGTCAACTTAGAATGTGGTAAAACGGCTTTATAATGCTAGTTTATCCTAATACCTTCTTTAATGGATATTGTCAACTTAGAATGTGGTAAAACGGCTTTATAATGCTAGTTTATCCTTTCTCTTCATTTATGAAAAATAGAAAGCAATGAGAAAGCATTCATAATATCCAAGGGTGAAAAATAAAAGGGAATGAGGGAGTCCTCCTTTCAAATTGGTAGTAAAGAAAGAAAGGAGAAAAGAGAATATCTAAGCTAATTTATTTTACATATTTAACCTTATACAAAAAAAAATCAAGATAAGGTGTGATTAGGGTCAATAATGGTTAACTGACACATTATTTGTTTTGTCAAATATTTTCTATCATCTTTTCTTTTGAAATTTGAGCAAGGGTAAAAAAATGGAGGGTCCGGTTCCTCTAGAACCTTTTCCTTCGTAACTTCCTACCAAACAAAGCCAACATTCTCTTTTCTTTAAAAAAAAAAAAAAAAAATCTTAAGTAGTTCCTCTCTCTTTTCCACGATCTTGCAAAAGGAAATTACACTTTTAGCTCATGTTAATTGAAATACTCAAATAGAGAAACGCTACAAGACGTGGTAATTTTTTTAGCTAAAAATTCTAGTTGTTGTTACCAAAGACCTGATTATGACACAAGGGTTACGACGAAGACCTTTACCGACGTCATGACGTTGTTGCTAAAACGTTATTCTTTTTTGAAGTGATGATTTATTTCTCCAAGCTAACATGCATGACCACCCGCTTAAATGTGTATTGCCCAAGTTTGATATGCTATACCACTTCTGCAGATGACGAGGCCTTCAACCCCGCCTACTAAGAACGATGAGACAAGGGTGAAATCGATTAATTAAGAGATTAGATTCTTCGTGCACTATTCTAATATAAATGACTTTTTTTTCTTTTACTAAAACTGATTGCTTCTCTCTTGCATTGTTGCTTTTCGACCTTTATCAATATTTATGCATTGTCGCATTTGTGCGCATACTTATTAGCAAACATCTTTCATGTTTGTTGCTAAACAGTTTTAGGTTATGGACCTTTCATCGATGACAATACGTGTCCCTAAAACGTCATCAACGACAACTTTTGACAATTATCGTCCGTACTGAACAACCTATTTGTTGCACTGAATTAAAGTCTCCGGAACTTTGGGAAGGAGTACCAAAGACTTAGAAAATTGGAAAACCTTAACTCACCCTTTTTCTTTTTGGCGCCAAGAAGATATACACGAAGAACCGAAAGGGAATAAAAGAAGTTGCAGAATCCTACTTTACTTTATTTAATAAATGAATTCGGATTGACAAAGAGATTAGAATATAAGAAAAAGAAAAAGAAAAAGCAATGCCAGATGGATACTCGACGTGATCAAAAAGAACAAGTTGAGTACAACAAGTAACGGATAAGGCTACAAAAAATTAGTACATTCTTATCAGGCTTCAGCGTTTGTCTTTGGATAATATATAGATTCGAGAGGCTTTATATTATATTATACTATATGTGAAATATATATTATATTATATGATGTTATATGTATCGAAATTATTTGTAACATTATTCTTACTTGTATTGTATTATTTTATACAAACATTATTATTTGGTTTTGTATTGTATTATCATGTTGTATTATATCATACAATGTTTAGTTTACCATCGTATTAGGTTATTGAGAAAATTTTATTTTAATAACCTGTGTTATATCGGAATATGAGTTTGGCATCATCTGTTTTGAAAAATTTCATGCTAGTACCTCGCCCATTTATAAAATCTTTTTTTAGTATTTCGGTGTTCATTTTGAGATACAAAAAGGTAAAATTACCTCTTTTATGAAATCAGTTGACCGATATTTTATGATGTGACGAATCTGTTCCGTTTGAAATTTTAATCATTTTGCATCCTCTCATAGGGTGTTTGGACGAGTAGTTTAAACAAATAATTTAAACTGTAAATAGTATAAAGCTCTTTTATGCTATAATATAAAGCTTTCACATGCTAAAGTTCTCAAACTCAAACTGATGGTTTAAACTACTTCTTCAAACACCTTATTAATAAGCTTAACAGGCGCTTTAATTCAAAAAAAGAACAAATCCTCACTTCAAAAAGAGTTAGGGACCACTTGATCAACTTACCCTTAAATATAATGTATCTATTTCTTTTAAAACTTGAGTTATGTACTAGATCATTGAAACATGTTATCTATGTAAATTTCATAAGTCATTTATCAAGTGTCGGCACTAAAATTGTAAAAAATCAAAGTGTCAAGAGTAATCTATTAAAAGCAAAGGCCCAAAATGACACAATACTCAAGATTAGAGGACTAGACATGATAACGGTCGGGAAAAAAAAAAGTAAATTCGTAAAGTGTTGAAACAACAACATAAAAAGATATAAAATTTAGGTTTTTTTCAAATATATTATTAAAGTATGACCTATAAAGATGCATTAGTGACAGCACTCTACCATCAAAGTTGTACCAAAAGCTGTCCATTCTGCATAATTTTTATTCTTAAATTGTCTTGCGTGATTGAAACCAAACTTAGCCAGTCAGTATAGTATGAGGTCCCACCCTATGAAGACTCATTTTTTGAATTTCTTGTTTTCTTGGAAGAAAAGGACAAAAGAAAAGAGGATGCACGACTAGGCTGGTTTCTCACTTAAATGAAAAGGATATGGCAATCCTGATCTTGTACTACGAAGAATCTTGTCAGGACAAGATGAACACCAAAAGCAAAAGCTAGCAGAACAAGTTTAATACACGTAGGATATATATATTGGAAACAAAGTTGAAGAAACTTCTATGCAAATTTTTGTTTTGTTTGTCCTTTTTATTTTGCTTAGAAATTAAGTAAAGGAAATATTTTTCTTGATGTGTCATTGTGTTTCTGATCTGAATTGTATCGTTTGTAAGTAATATAATATTGTTGCAAAAGTAAGAGAAATAGTAAAACAACAAAAAAGTAAGAGAAATAATTAGAAAAAAGTGTAGAGGACATAGGATTAACTAATAGATAACCTGCATGTGATTAGCTACAAAAGTCAAAAATCAAACTCTAACGCTTTACGCTGTAACGGATACTATGGAATAGAAAAAGTTGTTGGGGCTTCCAAATTATGGAGCTCTAGTACTTTAAAAATGCGTTTGGTAAAATTAGTTAGAACTAAAATTTTTAGTTGTTACAGTTTAAAAATTTTATATGTTATTGTATTAAAAAAATAAACTACAGAATAAAACTATCACATGTTATAATTTTTAATTTAAAAGTTTTAATACTAACCAAATGTACACCCAATAAACTAAGCATTATATACCCTCTTAAAATCTGGTTTAGACGCTTATATATGCTTTATTCAATTTTTCCTATTTCTCAGCATCAGACATATCAATGCAACTTAGTTGTTCAAAACCTTATTCATGAAAAAATTAAGCAACTAATTTATGAACAATCTTTTAAAAAGAAAAAAGAAAAGAAAAGAAAAAGAGTTAGCTGTCTTTTTCTGCTTCTAGTGCACAAATGTTCGGACAAGTGGGTTTGATGACATCTAATTAAATACATGGCATTAACAGCTGATCCCCATTGTACCCTCTTTTTTCCCTGCTGACTTTATTGTGGCAGGCTGCTTTGAATAGAGGGTGATTATTTGAGCTGAATTACTTGTGATAGCCATCTTATTACTAGTTTGGAATGGTATTTTATCAACAACTTGTAATTCTCAACAAGACCAAAAAAATAAAAAAGGAGACTTTTTTTTGTAGGTATTAAAAAATTAACCTATTAATAGATATTTATATTTTAGTCTCAAAATCAACATATAAAAGATTTAAAAATTAAAAAACGTATACTACTGATAGGTTTTTGATATGAACCAAAAAAGATATTCAACCATGAAAATCTATTTTTCAACCTTTATATGATAAAAAAAATATTTATTTAAATTTCACAGTTTTAAAACATATATATCTGATGGACTATTAAACAAATCCCCAAAAGGACAAGCAATAATATTTTTAATAGCATAAAAAATAATACCAAAAAGATAAAATATGTAAATATTGATAAGGGAAAAATCTTTTTCTTCTTAGTGTTTTAAAAATTTCATTACGTATAAAACTGTGACCTTTTGACTAGGCTGAATCACAAATACATTTTTCAAACTAAAGTCTATTATTTTTTCACACTAAATTTTATTATTTTAGTAGTAGTAGAGATAAATACGATTGCTACAAGGATTTTTGGCCTGCTGTGAACTGACATCTGAATCATAACGTGGAAATGGGTCCCCTTCCATTTATTATCATCGTTCAAAGTGGAGTAGCTAATTGACGTTCAGATCTGCAACGTGACGTGGAAAACCGTGAGGTCATGGACACGAAAGCTTCATACGTTAAAAGCGACACAACGTGATTCGTCTTTACTCTCAAGTGCTTTTACCCTTCTACCTTTTGTGGTGGGGAAGATCACTCACGGCAAATGACAATGGGCATGGAACACTTTCAGGACAAATCTAGGTACGCTTTCTTTTATTATTTTTTTATTTTTTAGTGGACAAGGCCTCCAAAGAGGAGGAAAGAAATTTATTACAACAAGCCGAAAACGATTAACATACAGTCAGTGGTATGAAGACCAAAAAATAGGTATACAAGTAGACCTAAAAAACCTATCTAAAAGTTCATGCATCGATTGACGGAACTATCCTAAACCAATTCGAAACTAATCTCCTACTTACGGTGATCCTAATGACCACAGAAAAGATTTATATTTGATTCAATCCTGACTCGTTACATCACTTATTACACCATCTAACCAACCAACCAACCAAGAGACATGAAGAAACCATATTCTTAAACCAAACTTAACCTACAAATACAATATCAAAATGACAAACATAACACACGGCCTGTAAGGAAACCACCGCTCTTATTACACCACACACAAAACACAGCACAAATACAAAATACAGATCGAAAAAGCATCCTCTACCACGATCCACGAATTTGAGATCCCTCAACGCCAGCCACCCACTAACGTCAGCCACTCAACTCCGGCCCACTGTCAAACAAAAAGTTCCCTTGACCCCTCCTTGGCCACCCTCCGAACGGACCAAACCACCTCAGCCAACCCACTCTGGCAGCACGAACCCACCCTCAAGGTCCCTCAACGCCAGCGATTATCAAAGGATAGCCAACTTTGCCCCTCCCACAACCATCTTCCATGGCCGAGACAAAAACACCCAGCCCCTAGAATCCAACCCAATCCGAGAGGAGTTTCGAGTCTCTGTCGACCCCGACGAACAACGGCTGCTCCTCCCTCCTTGGTCTCGGATCGCAATTGACGACAGCAGATTCAACTCTCCCAACGGCTAGCCCATACTCCGACCCAAGAAAAAGCCTCCTCCTCTGGTGGTACGAAACCCATCATCACGAAGATGGCCCCACTTTGACTCTCCAGACACAAAATGGCAGCCAGCAGATCGGCAATACGCCAAGCTCGATGATCTCTGTCTCCTGTTTTCCTACTCGTTCTCACTCTCGCTCTCTATCTCTTCTATTGATGACTAAGATGAAGATTTAGCCACTCTTTTTTTTTTTTTTTTAAATGAAATAGCCACTTTAGCTAGGAATATACGAATATCTTTTATGAGGTGTTTGGCAAATGCTTTCTTTAGTGATTAAAAAAAAAAACTATAATGTAAAATTTTTATATACTATAATTTTTAATTTAAAATTTTTTAATTTTAATTATAATTCTCAAATACTCTATTAATTCAGATCTTTCTTGACTGGGAATACAAACCGGTGGTAGGGCATGTTTTTAATCGAGATTTTTTTCAAAATCATATTTTTTTGTAGAAATTTGCTGGTAAAAAAAAGAATGCCACATATGGATTATTTTTGAGTTCCCATAAAAAAATATTACCTTTTTATATTTTAGCCATTTAAAAAATATATTTTTTCTTTTTATTATTTTCACGGCTTTACGTGAACCAACCCCAAGGGTTTAAGTTATGAGTGAAAAAAAATAAAAGAGAGTTACGTCATGCGGTACATGAGAAAATTACATTTTAATATCACATGTTAATTTCAGCTAGAAAGTTAACATCCTTGTTAATAAGAGATGATTTTTTATCATAAATATACATAAATTCAGGGAGCACTGACTGCCGAAAATGCCAAAGGATTGGCTGAGACATATGCTGGCCGTGGTCCGCACCACATTATTGAGTACTATAATAAAATTTGAAAGAAAAAAAAGGGAAAAAAAAAAAAGAAGCTTCGCTCCAGAGACGAAAATAGAAAATTAGTTTTGTTGGGTTTCATTGATGATGACCTTTTTTTCCCTCTATCTCCTCTTACGTACAAAAAACGTTTTCTTGCATTTACTTATTTCCTATTTGTTTATTAGTAAGCTTTATATTTTAATTTTGTTTAATTGGTTTTGTCGGGTTTCATTGATGATCACAGTTTTTTTTCTCTCTCCACTTATGTACAAAAATATTTTCTTACATACACTTATTTCCAATTTTTGGTGCATATACTTATTTGCTATTTGTTTATTGCTAAGCTTTATATTTTAATTTTGTTCCCCTTTCTGAAGCATCTTCATGTCCAGGCTAGATAATATAAAATAAGGAAGCGTGATTTTCTTTCTTTTTTAATGATATTTTTTCAGCGACTTTTTAATGTCGTTGTTGGGGTAAGGTGTTGGGTGTTCAAGATTTCGGTCGTTCAGGCACACATATCATGAAACACGTGGAAGGTTGAGGATTTTTTTTTCTTCGCTGGTTTGAGTGGAAGCTTTGAAAAAAAAAAAAAAAAAACACAAAACCATTTTCCAGCTGTAAACCAAGCATTAAAAAGATAATAGCAACCATTAATAGCTTTTCGAGAGAACAGTTAAAACCGTTGTTTATAGTTGAAAGTTTGAAATATTTTAGTGAGGTGTTTTAAAAAGTATAATTAGAATTAAAATTTTTAAAATGTGACTATAATTTTATATTATAATTTATTTTTTTTATTATTATAGCATATAAGAATTTACACTGTAGCAAGTAAAATTTTTTTATTAGAACTGATTTTTGTTAAACACTATTGATTTAAATTTTGTAAGAGAAAACAATACAACAAAAAATAGTTAAAACAGTAAAAAACAGTTGGAATTGTTTTTGCAAAACAAAGGCCAAATAAAAAAAAAATTACCCACAGGTAGTATTTGACTTTCATTCAGCAGTAAATTTATAAGAAGAAAATCATTTTGATTCAATTTAACAGCTTAAAATCATACCCCATGGAGTTTTAGAAGTATCATATTTATTTATTCTTATTGAGAATACGTCTACTCCCTTTTTCTTTTTTTTTTTTTGGTGGTCATGAAAATGCAAAGTGTCGTGGTTAAAAACCCAAAAGGTTGTCACCAAACGCCCCTGGTGTTTGTCTCAATGATTTCTTCATCGTATCACGTTTGTCGTTAAAATTCTGTGGCCAAAGATAATAACTGCGAAAAACCATGCTGTTGTGAAAGAGTATCTCCATATGACAACGGAACTTACGTCGAATGTATTTAATAACACAATTAAAATTAAAAATTAAAACGATTTGTCTATTGTATGTAAAAAATTTACACTGCAGTATATAAAAACTTTATACTATGATAATTTTAACTTTATGGTCAAAAAAGGTTGCCAAATACACCCGTTATCTCTTCAGAGACTCGGTAGTATACGTCGCTCAAAATAATGTTTAAGCTAGAATACTCGAGGTTAGTACTTGGAACATTTCGAATGTTGTCTAATGTTTTGTTGCTAAAAGTGAACACCTTGTCTCTATGTGAGGTACATCATCCTCATCTCACATGTGACTCACCCAAATCATAAAGTTTTTCATTTTTCATTTTAAATGACAAATACCAGAGGAAATTTGATTGGATTATGATGTAGTTGTATTATAAGTAAAAAAGTGAACTTTGATAATAAGAATTAAAAGCTTACAGTAATATTATTGATAAAATATTGACCTAACATATTAGTTCTATCTATAATTGAATTGTCAATTATTAGTTGAATTGTCAATTGTTAGTTCGACTTTTAGTTGACTTTCCTAGTTGAATGTCGATGTTTAGTTGAAATATTTCTAGTTTCTACCTATTAAAGTGCAAACTTTCAATGTCGATTGAGACATAGTGGCCACAAACCCAGTTTGATAGTTGACGCACAACAATGGTCTGGCTACATCGGATAAATATTGTCTACGCACAATAATTAACTACTAAGTGTACAATTCATAACTCCAAAATAAAAATATACGTAGAAGTAAAAAACATGACATAACAGTTAATGTAATATTAATGTTGAAGAAACATAACATATCATCATCGTGCTATATTTAACATTAATATTATTATTGCGCAAAATGACTGTCACACTTAAATCATCCGAATAATATTAAAACATATACATCTGCCTTTTGGGAATGGGGCCAGCAACAATTGTAAATCTATAGGTACCACAAGGGTCCAAACTTTTCAAGTGGTTTCACCGCTTGCTTTAATATATTAATTAAAGAAAGAACAAGTTTAAGGGAGTGAATATATTAATTATTCTTACCAAAAAAACAAAAAAAGTAATGTGCTTTTTGGCAAATATGATAAGGGCATGCTAAAAGAAGCCAAATGCATTAAAAATGTACTAGTCCGAACTGTAGGAACCAGCTTAATATAACTTGATCATACTCTAGTACAAAATACAAGCGGCTTCAAAACTAGAAACATAATTTAGGGCATTAAATTACCAAAAGTCATAGACTCTAAAAAGCAACTTGAACGCCCTAATTATTTCATCAACGACGTCATTTAGTAAAAGCGGTACTAGGAAGGTCACACAAAACACACAATTTAACCTAGTGGGAGCACAAACATTTTTCAAGGCCATTAGAAAGAGAGAAAGCCACCACATGCAATATTCAGTGATGTCCATTGGCAGGGGCATCAACATGGCAACACTTGTAGGTAATGAAGGTCTCCATGATCCGAGGGCACTCGGGGCAGTGCATGGTCTCCGGGACCTCCCCGGCGACGGTTGGGATGTCGAGGCGGCAACAATGGCGAACCGACTGGATGACCTTGTTGTGATACTCCTTGAAAACAAACTCAAATCCCTTGTGCTTAGCAAACTCCTTCCACTTGTCGAACTCCTCGACAACCCTAAGGATTGTGAAGCCGTGTCCCGCCACAACAACGGTCTGCCCTTTGCTCAGCATCGCCCAACCGCTCTCGTTCTTGTAGGAAAGAAGCTTCTGGATTTCTTGGGTGACGGGGTCAACTTGGTGACGAAATTTTGTCAAAAACAAGCTCTCTATGGAACTCCAAAACTTCCCTAGAATGCCTAGGTCTTCGCCTCCTTTGGCCGTCTTTCCAACACAAAACAACTCTATGTTGATCTTAAGAGTGTCCTTGATAACGGGGTCATTTGCAAGGGCAGTTGCTTTCTTTGAGAATTGTTGGATCCACTCGTTGTCTTTGCCTCCATAGAACAGAATGTACTTCTCTTCTTTGATCTAATATTCCAATTTTAACCAATAATAAGCAATGTATAAGAAATACCTAATGCATACGAGGCAAAAGTAACAAACAAAAAATAAAAAACCATTAAAAAAAAAGTCCTAATTATAAAGAGGGTCCAAATATGAAAGAAGGTGGGATGTAGAGAGGGACCTTTCCGGTTCCTTTTTTCTCCCTTTTTTCAGCTCCCTAACTTGAATCTACTTTGTCCCTTTTTTGATGAATAAAGTTACTTTGTCCATTTAAACCCCACATAATCGTGCTAAAACTTCATAGGTGAAACTCTTTTTTTCCCAACTTGTTTTCAGCAAAATTGAGATCTATATAATATGTGACACATTTTAAATTTAAACAAAATAACCTTAGTTAATTTTTTTTCCTTAAATTTTTTTGAGGCATCACCTTTTGTCTTCTAGCCTTAAAGTGGTTCAACCACTTACAAACGTGGCAAAATTTCATATGCATTAAAACATTTTTTTCCCAACTTTTTCAGACAAATTGATACCAATGTTCCAAACGTGACATTTTACTAATTTAGAAGAAGAAAAAAACGTACCCAAGTTTGAATAGAAGGATGAATATTGTGAACCACAGGGCCAATCCAGTTCAACTCTTTAGAAATAATCTCCTCAGCAGCCTTATTGAAAGGGAAAGCCTTCATTCCCCAAACTCTTATCAGATGAAGAGCATTCGGATTCTCAACTTTTCCTTGCGGGTTCAGCACAACTAATGTGGGCTTGCCCTTATACTGCCACTCCTCCTTGACATACTTGATCCCAGCCATCGGCGAGAAGTATTGAACCACGTACCAAGGCATCCTTGTCCGAAGAATCTCGAACTTCTTCCTCTGCTCGTCGGTCCACTGTTCCACTATGGGGACCCACACGATCTTGTACCGATCGTCTTTCTTCGTGGCGTCGTAGACTGGCCTCAGGACGGAAATGTCCTCCTCTGTGATGTCTAGCCCCGTCACGAATAGTAAAACGTACCTTTTTCTTATCACGTCGATGTGAACCTGTTTTAAAATTTTTTATTTAACCACAACAATAATAATAATAACCCTCTTGCATAACATTTTTCAAAAAATGTAAAAACTTTTTACTTAACAGTAATAATAATAATAACCCTCTTGTATGATGTTTTTCAAAAAATGATTTTATCTCCTTGAGGTTGAAACTCTTTACTCATGAAACATAGAGCACTAACCTCGTAGATAGCATAGTTATTAAGTTAAATCTTGTTGTTTTGTGAAGGGCGAAATTTTAATCTTCTCATATTTTTATTTTAAAATTTGAGGATTTCTTTCTTAGGAACTGAAAAATAACATGTCGGTAAGGCTATCTTTCAACCTTAAATATATTTTTAAAAATGTGAAATGTCATTTGACTAGATCTCATGGTCGAAAATGTTCCCTATCGGCATACGTAGAAAGACCCTCAAAATTATATACTATTTTAAAAAGAAAAAAAAATTAAAGATTTGAGATGTGTCCAAAATCCTGAATTTTGCTTTCTTTGTTTAATCGCACCTTAACGGAAGAGTAAGTGGGTCCTTTTTTGTAATTTTTAAGGTTATATTTTGAAGCAATTATTATAGATCATTAAGTAGCCAAAGAGAGCAGAGCAAACCGTTTTGTTAGTAGAACCATCAAAAAGGGGCTGAACATTGTCCTTAGAAAAGATCAGGGCCTTGAAAAGCTCCATGATCTCCGTAGGAGTTTGGAAGATTTTCCTAAGCCTTCTATAACTCTCTGCCTCCTCTGTAATGAAATAAAAAATTAAACCTTCTTAACTAATTAATTAATAATTAAACAACAAATTAAGTTAACATTGTCATTACATTGGTGACTAACAATGATATTAACTATCATACAACACGCTTATAATAAGCAGCCAAACGGCCCAAACCTATCTGCTTCCTGCAGAATATCAGCTGAATTTTGAGCTTGTTGAAGATGTAGTGCACTTTCTGAGCATATGGTGCTAGATCACACTCCTTCTCCCTTAAAAAAAAAAAAAAAAATCGACTTTCGTTACATTAATCAACGGTTGAAAATAGAAAGTCGAGTAGTTAATTAAACTAAGCCACTTACTCATCACTTGTGAGGGCACAAATCTTAGTAGAGCAAGCCACAACACTTATGATGGACCAGTAGACGTCCACAGGGAGGTGATCTAGTGCTATGGTCAGACCCGGGACGTCTTTCGGGTCGTAATTGAGGGAGAGCTTCTCGAACTCGTCGAACATCGCGATGACTTGCATGGTGGTCTTGATCAGGTTGTTGAGCTCCAGAACCGCCTGTAGGCGTTTCTGGACCTCGGACGGCTTGCCAAGGACAGACACTCTCTTGAGAGTTGCCAAGGACTTGGCCAGTTGGTCCGACTGCTGGTGGTGGGCTAAGAGCCAGAAATCGCCGAATTCCATCGCGAAAGCGGCAAGTGTCAGCACTGCCTTTGCTTCCCATGAGTAGGTTGACAGCTTGTTGAGGATTGACAGTGTTGTCTTGTGTGCAATTTCTTCTCCTGGTGCCTTGCATGAGAGCTTAAAGACGGGGAAGGAACAAAATCCATGTGTTTAAAATTTGTTACTTCAAAATGTCAAAATAATATAAGAAAGAAAAATGAACATATTACCTCACTGCTAATCTGCTTAAGTGTGCACAATGGCACACTGAAATTAGCTTTTGGGGTCCTCTCTTCTATGTTCTCCGCATGGACTTGGGTACCCTGTAAAATTAATCTTTTGTGACATATATATATAATATAAAATATTTGTACTCAAGCACATTTGGTTGATAATTATGGTAATTTATTTTATTTTAATTTAGTACCAGGACAATTTTGTCAACAATTTGAGTTGCGCGCTTGAGGATGTTTTCGACGATGATGAAGAGCGAGTCCTCGTCGAAAGATTCATCAGCGTGGACATGAGTGGCGTAGATGAGGTCCAAGACTTTTTGGTCAGAGAGGGTGAAAAGGCTGAGCTCGCCTTCAATGTGTTGTTGGGTTTTGGTTGTGGAAGTGGAAGAAGACACAACCTTAACCACACTAGTGGCTAGCATTTTTGGGTTTGGGAGAAGAACTCAGAAGAAGAGAGAAGTATGGCCTAAAAAGAAAGAAAGAAGAGAGAGAAAGATATTGTTGCAATATTAAGTGCTTCAGCTCACTTGCATTTATAGCCAACAAATTTCATCATCTTTATTTAATTTAATTTAATTTTTTTTGGTAAATGAACGAGGTCAAAGACCAAAAAATGGTCAAACAAAAAGCACAAAACACAAAAAAAACTACAAAGCACAGAATCTGGGGGTAGAAACTCCGCGAGAATCACTTCTAATAATGGGAGCTTTTAATTATTATTTGGGTGCCATCTTAGTGTATATATTGTGTGTATCATAACCGGGGTACAAATATTTTCCTGCTCGTCGTTTGCTGCATTTTGTCACGTGAAACATTTTCAGAACTCAGACTCATGGAAATGGTGTTCTTTAAAAAAAAATGGAAATGGAGTGGGTAACTCAAACGGGGTCCACCTATTTCCTTTTCCTGGTTGCCACGCCAAAACGTGTTGGGCACTGAAACCAGATTCCTGGAAATGGCATGGAGCTTTCAAATTTGGGTCCATCATGGATAAGGCTTTTTTCTAATAGGTTACCTTTTTAAGCATTATTTTTTTTTTTGAAAGTGATGATTTTTATAATTGTTGAAAATTTTGCCCTAATTATTTAGAGATTTATATTATCAACAGTTTGAATTAGTGTATTAAATGAGAGGTAGATATAGTCAAAATCACATGAAATAAATATATATATATATATGTAAACAGATGATCCCTGATGCAATTACGAAGGCTAAAAAACAAAATCCCCGTTAGTTTATTTTTTAGGTCCCAGCACAAAAATCTCTTTGTAATATCTGCAGCCAACTATGTACCATGGAACTATTCCTAATGTAAAATCACCAAAATTTGACAACTCCTCGTACCTCACCAAAATAGATCTCTCGTGTTGAATAATCAAATGCAAGAACATAAAGAAGTAAAATAAAATTAAGGATCCGTTTGGTTCGAGTATTTAAATAAAGTATTTGAATGAAGATTTAAATTTTTGTGAGAGAAAATATTGTAGCAAAATGATTCAAATCGTGATTTGAGTGTTGAAAGTATTCCAACCAAACAAGTCCTAAGAGTGCGTCGCCTTCAATAGTGTTGAGATTTTCGCTACTTTGATAGAGAATTTCAAAGAATGGTAAGAGAAGAAAAAATAGAAACTCACCCTTTTTAGGCATCGAGCTTCTTAACGAATCCATTCTTTGGTCTCCAATTGGCCGCAATTGAGAAAACTAACACAAGCTAACATTGAGATGACCGGACAAGAACTGCTATCTAATTAATTACTAAATTATTTCAGAAATGAGGAATTCTATTTCAAATCAATTCATCATTAATAAATTTATATTAGAAAAACTCTATGATAGGATATTAAAAGTATACTTTACAAGTAATTAGATATTCACCAAGATCCTTAACTAGTCATATTTTTTTAATGTGATATGATTTCAAAATAAAGGGAGAGTTAAAAACTACATTCTACTGGAAATATTTGTTTTTCATTCCCTTGTATTATTATTTGAAGACAACGACCATTATATATGCTAGACTTTGAGCTTCATAGCTAATCTATTCCTAGGCCTCCGGCTGGCCATTGCTGAGACAACCACGACAAGCTAAGATCATCCTCAATACAAATGTCAACGTTGATATTATATTTACCATAAAAAGTGTAAAAATAATATATTTCATGTGTTATTTTATTTTATTTTGTCATCATTAAACCTTGAAACTTATAAAAGTAAACTTTTAATATTAAAATAATTAAAAAAATAAGAATGTTGTAATTATTAAAGCAAAAAAGTCAATCTATCAACCAATAAGAATCAAATACCAAATTTGCTATATGTAAACTTGATAACAAATTTGTCACCAAGTTTAGTATATAACAAATTTCAAAAATGACATTGCATACAAAAATGCCATTGATACATCAATTTAGCATTGCATTAGAAATGTTCTAAGCGCTACAACAAGTACTACACCTTCTACTTATGTTGTGTTTAGCAGAGAGTGACGGAACCATTGGTTGTAACCATTTTTATGGTTAGAACCAACTTTGTAGGTTAGAACCATAATTTAAGTTGTAACTGATGTTTGGCAATGTTCTAAAATTTATGGTGTGAACCATTTGTGATTGAAACTAATGTTTGAATGTTTTTGTGGTTAGAACCACAAGTTGAATATTTGTGATTTTTTCTATTTATTATATATCATGAAAATTTATAATTAATATTTTATTTATAAATATTCAGGATGATTTTTTCATTATGATGTTGTCAAATAATTTTGATCATTTTTGTGCATAGCCATTGATACAGGTTGTATCATAATTTTCCTAAAAAAATAATAAAATCCTGGTAAAATTAGACCAAAATATTTAGCGTTATCAATATTTGTTAACGGAAATCTATTGTTGTAGATGTTCCAGGGCCAAACCAAAGTTCATTACTTATTTAATCCTTGACAATACATAATTAGCATGTTGAAAAAAAGCCTAATGTCTCATTTGTCGCCTTTGGTGATCTTTCCACATTTGTTGGGCCAAAGCATTCCTATATTCTTGCATCATCTCTCCGCCTTGGTGTTCATATGTAGATGCATGGTAACTCGGTATTTCGTCGATATCATCACGACCATCGTTAGCGTTCCCTTCCTGTAACAACGACATTGGAACAACATCATTGTCGAAGTGGTGTAGAAGGCTATCCTCTTCCCTTATGAAACTCGTTGTCAGTGTCCTCCTACTCGGTGCATATACTGATGAAATTATGGACCACCACATAAGCAATTGGAATCAGCGCTTACTTCTCAATTGTGTAGTTGCTCATTTGCTTTAAAATTTTGAAGCGCACCTTCCACACACCAAATGTTCTTTCGATGCAATTCCTTAGCGATGAATGTTTGAAGTTAAAGTGCTCCTTCGGTGAATTAAAATCAATGCCATGTTTCATATATTCTTGCAAATGATAAGTGGATCTTGGTACAGTGTAAGCATATAGCTTTAAGTTGCATATCCAAAATTTGTTAAATAGTACTTCCCTACAAACAATAATATAGCATATACATTGTTAAAAAATATCATGTATGCATAAAATCACAATATTGTGAACAAATGACACACAACAATACCTTCTAGTGGAATTGGAAATGCATGATGTTGTTCGCATCTTGCAACATATGCGAATCGTGTGTGGATCCCTTCCATCCTGACAACATGTAGGTAAACTGCATATCAAATGACAATGACCCTTTTCGATTTCAATATTTTGCTTGCTCAGATAATGGCGGTACACATGAAGCATGGGTACCATTAATTGCACCTATACCTAACTGAATAAAATGAGGATTGGTACCGTTATTGTATTTTGTTATAGTAGATATGCTTCTAAAAATGTGTTCAGTCTTACATCGAAGTAATTTGAATACTTCTCTTGTTTGTCTCGAATAAGCTTTGGTGTTTTGTTATAGTTTGGGGGTATAATGAATCGATATAATAATGAACATATCGCCAATAAAACCTCCACGAAGCATCAAGATATTGTCTCCCTTGAGTGTTGCCAATGATCCTGTGCTTCTTAGTTCGATATGACATGACACACAATATGCAAGAATATCATGAGTTTCTCATTGAATTTGACCTCGTCAGAAGATCGCAAGATTGTGTGTTTTTCTAATATCTGAGTTAAGGCTGAAAATTGATTGCGTATCATTCTTACTCTGCTATACAACAGTCTTTCATGACCGTTAAGTAATTTGGACATCATTTTTTCTGTTAATATTGACGTGTGCATAAGATGTCTTTGTGGCCTATTATGCCGCTGCCGTTGCTCAAGATAAGCAACAACGAGTGCAAGTAAATCATCATCATCTATACCAAGTCTGCCTTCACCATGATTCCAGGCCGTAGAGATACAACATCTAGTATCCATCATGGGCAACTAGCTCTGTGACAACTAGCTCTCGGTTCAAGATTAAACAAATGCATTTAACAAGATAACTAGAAGTAAAGAACAATGTGCTGAATAATAGAAGCTCAAATTAAAAATATCAATAGTTCAATGCACAAATAAATGAGAAAAATCAAACAATGTCTCATTATATGATACAGAAAATAAAAATTAAACTAATCTAGTTGATACACATGAAAAATCACTTTGACATATACTCTTCGATTAATAGTCTACGATCCAGCTCATTATCGATCTCCAAAAACATTATCTGTAAGCCAATGTTATCTTTTAATACTATTTGCAGCCTTAGTTTCTCACGGCCTGTGTATCCCATATCTGTAAGAATGTGGATGCATTTGGCGAACTCATCATTAGGCTTCGTTTTTTATTACACAATGGCCCGTGCCATTATCTTCAGCCAATTCTCCCCTTCGTCAGTTTCCTTCATCTTCCTTTGCCCTTGCCAACAATTTGTGAGCTTGAGCCAATTCCTTCAACGCTATTTGAAGAATTTGCACGCATGTGATTCAGTCGACTTCTAACATCATTCACTACATCATCAATGTGGTGTTCTTCTTAAGCAAGAGTGTCCGTATGGTCATCAGCCTAAAAAAAATGCTTAGCTACCGATGCATGTGATGAAGCAGTACCAAATGCTAGGGAATCCAAGTCTTGAAGCAGTGGAATGAGCAAAAATGGAATCCAATGTTATGAAAAACGGATATTCATCTTTATTTAGGTACCTTGTCGCTTTTGGATTAGTCTAGAGAGATAAAATAAAAAAAAAAGGTTAAAGTAAATTAACTTGTTTGGATGTTTGTGAAAGAATTATCCACATGCATACATAGCACGCTCTATGTACCTTAATTAGTTCGAGGCGATACTCCATGGAGAAATCAAACTCACCATTCTTAAGGTTGATCCCTAACCCTCTCGCACCATCTATAGTCTTAAAAAATGCCCATTCTCTCTGCAAGTTCTCTTTCTTATGTTTAATTTAGGTTGGCATTACAAGATAATTGAAATGTGTTGACAAGTATGCTGCCCAAGTCTCACACAGTTTCTTATTAACTTTACATTCTCCACTTTGTTTAACAAGGTCTTGAAGAAGTCTAATCAATCATGCGGCCCTTTCTGTAGTCCAAGCAATGGAATCATTCTTGCTTGTAGGCATTTTCCTTTTATATGATAACAAATTATTGCGTAGGTACACCGAATTAAAAGGTATTACTCTAATGTAACAAGTGCAACATAGAGAAAAAACAATTTTATAGGCTCAGAAGCATAAGTATGAGCAAACATCATTTGTGCTAGTTCATATCCTCTCGGCACCAGATGCTACCATGGTGAACATCATTGGTCATATGCCACAGACAAACACAAGAAACAAGACGTAGCATATGATACAAAGAAGACCTACCTATAGACCAATGTACACCGACAACATAGCTCCGAAGGCATAAACACAAGCATCAAACAATATAACTCAAAAATGCCAACAATCATCACAACATATTACCGTTACCTATAACGTATTCAAAACCTTCTTCTAGCAGCCACGCGTCCAAAGCGGATCATTTCACCTTTTTCACAGCAGAATCTAGAATCATGACAAGAACATGAGATGGGGAAAAAATACATATATGAAATGGAGATTGGGCTACGACAAGTAAACATGGCTCAGCTTTAATGAATCACTGCAAAACAGGAATGGAAAGGATAGTAGAAACGACAATTAACAAAGACTACAGCATGCAGCAATGACCAACATTAACTACGACAAAATTAGGGAATTGAAGTCCCACACATTTTGTAGTAAGAAAATGACAGTAAAGGAGAAGTGAACAAAACGTGTTTACAGCAACATACTAGAAACAACAGCATGCAAAGATGACCAACTCTTAAAAACGATAGAATTAACCAATTGAATTCCCACACATTCGTACTAAGAAAACGATAGTAAGGGAGGAGTGAACAAAATGTTGTTTATAGCAATATATCAGAAATGACAACATGCAGAGATGACCAACAATTAAAAACGACAGAATTAACCAATTAAATTCCCACACATTCATACTAAGCAAACGACAATAAGGGAGGAGTGAACAAAATACTGTTTATAGCAACATACCAGAAATGACAGCATGCAGAGATGACCAACAATTAAAAACGACAAAATTCACCAATTGAATTCCCACACATTCGTACTAAGGAAACGACAAGGAGTGAACAAAATGGTATTTACAGCAACATATCGGAAACGATAGCATGCAAAGATAAAAGAACAACTAAAAATTAGAAAATTCAGCAATTGAAGTCGCACACATTTGTAGCAACAAAACAACGATAAGGGAGAAACATATGACAAGCACCATAGATGTCCAACATTAACTAAATATTAGAGAGCAACGAGCACAAAAAAGGGCATAGACTATACTCCATTGAGAATGGACTCACAAAACACAGTGAGCAGAGGAACATTGAAGGAGATAATTGAGCATATCAAATCAATAAGTAAGAAGACAATGAGCATAGGAAAATTGAAACCATGAGTAACAATCAGGGGTAGGTCACAAAATCAGTAATTGCATGAGTACAAAATGGAAAAGTACCAAATTAGAACTAGTGGAGGAAAGTGAGGACTCCTTAAGCAACTTAAAATCGGTGATGGTGTTTTTTCGCCAAGCAAGGGTTACCTACTTCCGTAAGACGGAGAAGATTTTTCTCCCTTGGAAATGTTGCCTTGGAGGGCCACCGGATGTTCCTTTTTATTGGCGGTGCCACCAATGAAGGAGAACGAGTTCTGGCTATTCGAGCATGAGGCCGTAAAACAGGAGCCGTGATTAGAAAAGGGTGGTGCTAAATTTTTAATCAACTAGGAGATCGGTGAACGCATTGGGGTTTTACTCCTGCGAGTATTTCATGGATAGAGGTTAGAATAAGTAGATAGATAGGGCATTCAATTGGGTTTCCATATAAGAAGAAGAAACCAAAAAATTATAGAAAGGGGGTAAAACTCAGAGAGGGGTTTTTGTCATCGGAGAAGATCAACCCAAAAAAATTAGAGGAAAGGGGTAGAACTCGGAGAGGGGTTCTTCTCTTCGGAGAACATGAACCAAAAAACCAAAGATGAGGGGTAGAACTCGGAGAGGGGTTTTTCACTTTGGAGAAGATGAACCAAAAATTTCAGCAAAAAGGGTAGAACCAGTGCCGCGTTTTTCTCTTTAGAGAAGATGACCCAAAAAAATTGGAGAAAGGGGCGGAACTCTAGAGAGAGGTCAGAAGAATTGAAGAATTGAAAAGCGAAGATTACAGTACCAATTCTGTTTGTCACGAGGGAAAATTTTTCTCTTCGAAGTAGACGAACCCAGAGAAGGTAGAGATCTGTGGCGTCCCCGGCCCTACTCAAGTCCTCCTGAGGTCTTGGATTTTGGCATAATTGACTCTTATTGTAGCATAATTGGGCCATCCATTCATACTGTCTCCTTTAAGACCTTGGGGTCCCTCAATGTTTTTCTTTCGTGTCCCTCACGTTTAAACTTCAAACCTCCTTTAAGAGGTTCTTATTTTCAGCATGAGTATCAATTGAGAGACGCGAAAGAAAAACTCTGAAAAACTCGAGGCCTCAAAGAGACAATACAGATAAGTGGGCCCAATTACACCACAATAAGAGCCAATTATGTCAAAGCTGAGGCCACACGGGGGCTTGAGTGGGGCCAGGATGCCACAAGATCGATCTTGGTGGGTTATTTTAGGGCCAAGGACTGAGAAGAAGAGAGAACCGATGAGCTCATCGATGTTTGTGGGTTTTTTCAGGTGCAGGGACTGAGAAGAGAGAACGGGTATAATGAACTGGAATTGATGCAATGAACTGATCCAATGAGAGAAGAGATGAAATTAGGGTTGGAACGGAGAATGGAGGCACCAAACTGAGAATGGAACCGAGAAGAAGAGTGAAATTTTAGGGTTAGAATTGAATAATGTACCTTGGGCTCAACTATTGGGTTTGGACCACATTGGGCCAAACAATAGTATCAGTTATAACCAAACTGATCAGTTTGGACCAACAAGCTAAACAACTGGAATTATGATTTTTTTTTTTTAAGGATCTCAGTTCTGTCCACCTTTGTTTTTTAATGTGTTTGAGGATATGGACTGGAACAAAGTTGTGGCCTGTGAACTACAATTGCAGTGGTGGTAGCAGTAGTAGTTGTAGTAGTAAATAATTAATCTATATTGTATTTGAAAAAGTTTGGTTTTTAGTGAAGTGGGTATTGTCAATTTTGGAGTTCTCTTACAATTATTGTAAATTATTGGCATATAAGGGACAAGTTGGCACATTGGTAACTGTACTGCGTTCAGACTATGATGACACTGTGCAGAGAGAGTTGAGAATGCCATGGGCCTGGTTTATGTGAGCGTTAGGTAGAGGGGATCACGTGACACAGCACCATTGCACGCGCTTCTTTGTCAGCTGTGTTTTTTTATGTTAAAGTTGTTAACGTTGCAAGTTGTGGAGTTTAATTAAGTTTCTGTCGGTATTTGGAGGGAGTTTTTAAGTAGGAAATATTTAATCAAGAGACTAATATGAACTAATTAATTAAGCGTGTCATGACATAGTGAGATATGCATTTGATGTTTCAATATGATGAGCTTCATGTTCATAAAGTTAGTCACAGCTTTTGTTTGACTTATTATTATTATTATTATTTTTGTGAAGGAGAGAATTAACCTATCATTAATTGAGAATCAAAATAGATTGATTAAAATATAATAGTGTTTAGTAAATAGCCTATTTAGATTAAAATAAAATTTATTTTCGCATAGAACGACATAGATAGAGACACAAAACAACAACGAGATAACAAAAAACAAAAACGATAAGAAAGAGAGGAAGAAAAAGAAGGAAAAAGATAAGTTAAAATTAAAAATTTAAATGTTTAAAAAGAGTATAAGATTTTAAAAATGTTGTTTATTTTAATAATTTTAAAAGTGTTCTACTTGTTTATATTAAAAATTAAAACTGTGTTATTTGATGTAATTTGCCCTTATTTTTTAATAAGAGTGTATATGAATGTATAATTATTCGTGAAGTTCTATGAAGTTTAGCATATATCTTTATTTAGCTCTCATCAGTAGTAAATCTTATATTAATTAAAAAAAATTATTACTTTTGACCAACAAGATTAATTGAATCATAAATGGGTCATTTTTTTTAAGTCCATCACAGCTTGACCAATAAACATATACACGTATTGTATCGTGTAACAGGTATAATAAACGTTTTATGTTTGTGTTTAGATTTTTGACACGCTTAGTGGACGTGTCTTGTTCATGTTGAGACGAAGAGTGTTATGTCAAATTTGTTTCAACCCGAGCATGACGCACAAATACAAACTGCTGCCTTAAGATGTGAGAAAAAGGTTTTGGTATGGAGACTTCCAACACCATAGACCAGCCCTATCATGCATTTGATATTTGATATAACGTAAAACATTTTGGGACTCATTTACTTGAACTTGATAGTAGGTTATATCTTTTGGAATTTATATACACGTGCTTGACACATGGAAAATGGCAATAACATTGAGTTTACCATGAGCTGGTTGATGATAGACTATTGATATAAGAAAGTTTCCACTGGCGTGACTGTCCATCATTATTTTTTTAACTGCTAATCATCTTGAGACAAGTATTTACTTATTATTGGTTGCCATCTTAGTGTAGATGTTGTGTGTATCATAACCGGGGTCCAAATATTTTCCTTCTCGTGTTTGATGTATATTATCACGTGAAACCTTCTCAGAACTCAAACTCATGGAAATGGAGTTCTTTAAAAAAAAAAAAAAAAAGGAAATGTAGTGGGTAACTCAAACGGGTGGTCCAGCTATTTCCTTTTCCTGGTTGCCACGCCAAAACATGTTGGGTACCGAAACCAGAGGCATGGACATGGAATGGAGCTTTGAAATTTGGGTCTATCATGGATAAGGTTTTTTTTTGTAGGTTACATTTTTAACCATGATGTTTTTTTTTTTTTTTGAAAGTGATGATTTTTAGAAGAATATTTTTTGTTTATAATATTGTAGTTGTTGAAAAGTTTACGTTAGTTATTTAAAGATTTATATCATGAACAGTGTGAATTAGTGTATTAAACGAGAGGTAGATATAGTCAAAATCACATAAAATAAAAATATCTAAAACAGATGATTTTTTATGCAATTAGAAAGGTTAAAAAACAAAATCCCCATTAGTTTATTTTTTAGGTACCACCACAAAAATCTCTTATATCTGCTACCAACTATTTACCATGGGAACTATTCATGATGTAAAATCACCAAAATAAGACAACTCTCCCGTGCCTCACCAAAATAGATCTCTCATGTTGAACCGTTTGAACCATTAATCAAATGCAAGAATATAAAGAAGTAAAATAAAATTTAGAGTGGGTCGTCTTCAATGTAAGCCATTATAGTGTTGAGATTTTCGCTACTTTTATAGAGAATTTCAAAGAATGCTAAGAGGAGAAAAAATAGAAACTCACCCTTTTTGGGCATCGAGCTTCTTAAGGAATCCATTCTTTGGTCTTCAATTGGCCACAATTGAGAAAACTAACACAAGCTAACATTAAGATGACCGCACAAGAACGACTATCTAGTTAATTACTAAATTATTTCAGAAATGAGGAATACTATTTCAAATCAATTCATCATTAATAAATTTATATTAGGAAAATTCTGTGATAGGATATTAAAAGTATACTTTTCAAGTAATTAGATAATCACCAAGATCCTTAATTAGTCATATTTTTTTAATGTGATATGATTTCAAAATAAAGGGAGAGTTAAAAACTATATTCTACTAGAAATATTTGTTTTTCATTCCCTTGTATTATTATTTGAAGGCAACTACCATTATATATGCTAGACGTTGATCCATTGCTAAGACAATTACGACAAACTAAGATTATCTTTAATCTAAATGTCAATGTTGATGTTATATTTGTCATAAAAAGTGTAAAAATAATATATTTCATGTGTTATTTTATTTTGTTTTGTCATCATCAAACCTTGAATCTTGTAAAAGTAAACTTTTAATTCTAAAATAATTAAAAAAAGAGAATGTTGTAATTAATAAAGCAAAAAAATCAATCTATCAACTTATAAGAAGTAAATACCAAATTTGCTATATGTAAATTTGATAACAAATTTGTCACCAAGTTTAATATACAACAAATTTAAAAAATGTCATTGCATTCAAAAGATTTTTTCTATTTTTTTTTAACATTAAAGTGATAAATTTGCTATTGACACATCAATTTAGCATTACATTAAAAATGCTCTAAGAGCTACAACAAGTACGACACCGTCTACTTAATTATCAAATTACTTTAATTTGAATAAAGAAATTCTATTTCAGATCAACTCCTTATTAATCAATTTATATGAGGAAAATTTTCAGAGGGTATTAAAAATATAAGTACCATTAGATATTCACTTATAAGGTCCCTTAAGTACTATAGTCATGTATATACTTTTGTAATCTGATGTGATTATGAAATAATCTGACAGTGTTATACATATTTTTTTCTTTCATTCTCTGTATTATTATTTGAAGAATACAAGTACCATTAGGTTTGATACGCATCAAGTTTCTTAGCTAAGCCATTCTTGCTCTTAGGTCTCCAACTAACTCTGAGATGACCAACTCGGTTGCGGTACAAAGTACTAGTTCTTCTTGTTAACTACTTAACCATTTCAGAATTAAGGAGATTCCATCTCAAATCAATTTTTTTAATTAAAATATACTCTACCACCATTTGATATTCATCAAGTCCCTTAAATGTTCATATTTTTCTTAATCCAACATATTTCTGCAATAATCTGACAGTTTTTCATTCCCCTGTATTATTATTGGAAGAAATTGATGAAGTAAGTATTTGGTTTTTTCATACGAAGGGTTACGTTTATGCGTGATTATTTTTACTGAAGTGACGCAAGTAAAACAAATCAAACTTAGATGCAGTTAATACGTTTTGAAAGATTTTTTTGTTTAGATATATAAATAATGTCATTCACAAGTAAAATGGTAAATTAGAGAGAAATTTATTTAATAATTTAAAACAACTTTCTTTTCTTTTCTTTTCTTTTTTTGTGTGTGAAAGTTCTTAAAAAAAATAAGGTGTGATCAGTTTTTTTTCTTATTTCATCCAAGCATGATCTAAAAGCATATTTTTAGTTCCAGAAAACGTAAGGCAGATTTCTAACTAATTCTAACTAAAAGATCAAAGAAACACAAAAAGTTCCGATAATTTTCGAACTAATTTGCATACTTTAGTAATCAATCAAAGAATTTTTTAATTTATCGTCAAATATTTCCATGAAAGACAATCGCGACCGAACTGTGTGACTATTGTAAAAGCTGCAGCAGTACTAAAAGGTTTTTGGGATATTGCACTATAAAGTTTTAACCACAACAAACTTTTTATTTTTTATTTTTTGGTTCTAGAAGTAAATGTTTGGTAAATCAGTCATAACCAAAACTTTTAATTATTACAGTATAAAGCTCTTATATGCTACAACAATTACAAAAAATAAGTTACAATATAAAGCTTTTATACACTATAATTTTCAGTTCAAAAATTTCAATTTTAACTATACTTTCTAACTATCTTAAGTGCTTTTTTTTTGCAATGAGGAATGGTGTAGCTACAAAAAATTGATCAGTCATACAATTTTGAGTCATAATTTTTTGGGGCTTGCTTATAGTCATTCAAGGAGTACGCAATCCCATATAACATATAAAAGCGAAGTACTATACTCCTATATGACATATAGGAGTAAGACCCGTATACTGCTGTTTCTCTATTAGTAATACGAAAGTATTGGATAAACACAATAAGTCTAAATTAAAACAACTCAAAGAGAACAAAAAAATTCATATCTGAAGAAAGAAAAGTTTTTTTTATCATTTTATAGGGCGTAGGAGAGAGTAGTTTGAATCAAAAGTTTAAACTATTATTGATTCAAAACATTATAGATGCTAAAAGTTTTACGCCATGAACAGTTCGAACCGACTGGTTCAAACTGTGTGCCAACCACTATATTAGTATTCTATAGTTTAATGTAACATATAAAATATGTATGTTACCTTATTGTTGAAAGATATTTAAAATTTAGATATTTCATAGTTTTTAAAATGATAGTACGTTAATAGGGTATTTGAAAAGTGTGGTTAAAACTATGGTTGTTGTTCAAAACACTATAGCATATGAGAGCTTTACATTGCTACAACTTTTGCTTTTTATTGTAAAATATGAGAACTTTACACTATTTGGTAATCACAATATTGTTCTAACTACAATTACCAAACACTCGATTGCCAACATTGTTATGAAATAATATCATAAAACTTATCTCTTTTTTTTTAAAAGAGCTTTATAACACCCTGAAATTAATTAAGTATGATCAGTGTATGAACTGGTGAATTTGTGTGCCATGATGTAATTTGAACTTAATTTAACTATTTTGTCATATTTTCAAATTAATGTTACTTCCAATTTTTTTAATCACTTTTAGTTATTTTATTTGTTATTTTGAATTTTGAAACAAAACAATTTGTCAAATGCCCCATGTATCCTTATTTGAAAATCATGTGCTGAGAACATGGTTTTACCTGAGAGGAATTACCCTTTCCTTCACTATTTATTTCCCTCTCTCTTCCTCTCTTCCTCACTCTCATGCCCCCTGTCTCTCTCACTCTCAATCTAAGTTTGTGAGACCTAGATTATCATGAATCTATGCTAGATCGAACAAAAACCAAGTTAAATCAAACTTTTCCCTTTTTCTCCATTTTTAGATTTTTTGAAAATTTTCATGTAAATCTTGTTTAAAAGTGTTCTAGTATGTTTTTCTACAATTCATGATCATTATACATGCTCTTGGATTTGGAAAATAGGTTGGAAATGAAGATTTGAGCTCGCGGAGGCCGAAGCTCGAATATAGAAATTTCCATATTTTTCCAGTTTGGTAGGCTGAACTTGAGCATCAGCAGGCCAAACTCATAAGTTTGGCATGCCGAACTCATAAGGTTGGAAGGCCAAACCTGGAACAGTTCGGCAGGCTAGCTTGCACGACCAGTAGGCCAAACTATGGAGTTCGACAGGCTGGATCAGGAAGTTTGGCACGCTGACCGGGCTTTATGAAAATGACTGTTTTTCATCTGTTTTTACTATTTTAAACCTAGATTGAGATTTTAACTTTATAGTATAATTTTACGGACGTAAATAACATACTAAGGCACCATGAGATAGCTTAGTAATGTAGAATACTCCAAGAAAGATATTAACGAACCTAGTTTATATTTAAGGTTATTCGTAGTTCTGTGGAGCTAACGTATAGCGGATCGGGACTGCAGTGTGGAGTCACGGTGCAGGATATCGAGGTAGGACTTCTATGTCCTTCTTTGGTAGCCAGGTTTTAAATGATTTTGGCCTCAAATTATATTCTTTCAAAATGTTTTCAATGAATGATTGAAATGGAATTTTTAGCAGTCGTTTTCATAAACTATGGA
This sequence comes from Artocarpus heterophyllus, assembly GCA_025403435.1. Classification (NCBI taxonomy): domain Eukaryota; kingdom Viridiplantae; phylum Streptophyta; class Magnoliopsida; order Rosales; family Moraceae; genus Artocarpus; species Artocarpus heterophyllus. Next base: position 8,745,864 of record CM046341.1, read on the forward strand.
ATGAGGTGATGTTCATAATGAACCGCATAATAAATGTAAATGAATGCACTTGGTAAAATGAGATTTGAATATTTATAGAAATGCATAAATGGGCATGATGCCATACTCAAAGAGCTGGTCGTGTAGAGTGCGACCTTGGGGCAAGTCCTAAAACCCAGTTGGGCCACTACAGTGGTGACATTTATGGTTTACCCAAGATAAGATTATAATATCTTTTCTGGACAAACAAAGAACTGTTTTTGCTAAGAATGATTTAATTGAATTTATTTATTTAATTCTATTTTCTAAATATTTTCCTGAATGATAAATCTTATATTCAAATTAAATGTTTTTAAAACCTAGTCCTACTGAGCCTTTCACTCATATTTTATTTGTTTTCAAACCTTTTCCACATCTAGGTGGAATTCAACTTAGGATTGTTTGGAAGGCTACCAATCGGACTCGCAAGCAGTAGAAGATTTTGAGTAGGTTATTTGTATTGAATAATCAAGGTATGTAATATTTTAATTTTCCTTTTCTTACATTGGACTATGGTTGTAATTTGATTATTGTTGCTACTGTGTATGTACACTAATATGGGTCCGATGAGGCCCAATCCTTACTTCTTTGCTCTCACTGTGTTTACTTTTGGCTTATCTGCTTTTATTATTTTGACAAGAAATTTAAAAGGTTTTAAATTTATTACATTTTTCATAATCAACTAAATTCTTTTTATTAGTGATTTTGATTAAAACTTATTAATTAACCTAATAAATTGATTTAATTATCTTAATTAATTTGTCATGTCACTCCCTGGATTTTGGGGTATGACAGAATGGTATCAGAGCCCTAGATTATAAACCTTTGAAATTATGCACACATAGGTATGACAATGAAAAACCACTGATTATCCAATTTTGTTTTTAGAATTGAAAGAATGGCATCTAGGCGTCGTCCAACTACTGATGATGCAAATTCAGCAAATGAGGAAAGGATGATAGGGGTGATGTTTGCTACTTTTCGGTAGATGGTAGCTAGGGCTAGGCCGAAGGATTCAGAAGCAAGTCACCGACATGCGTACTTTAAAAAATTTTGGTGTGTATCTATTCCTACCTTTGATGGAAATGGAGACCCGTAAATCGCTGAGTATTGGTTAGACTTAGTAGTAAAACATCTAGATACCCTCGGAGTATCAATGGAATACCATGTGGAATTTACAGCTTACAAATTCGAAGGCAGCGCTAATGCTTGGTGGAAGCAAGCCAAAAGTATGGAAAACAATGGGAATATTAATTGGGACAGGTTCGAAGAGTTGTTCTACAAGTGTTACTTCCCTTAAGGGTATAGAGATCAGAAGGCCGTCGAATTTTATAGATTGAAGCGCATGTCGGTTAGGGAATATGAAGCAAAATTCAACAAGTTGGCTAGATTTGCTCTATCCATCGTGGTATCTATGCATGAAAAGTGCATTAAGTTCTAAGAAAGACTCAAAGGATCCATTCAATGGCAGTTGGTTGCTTTACGACTCTGAAACTTTGGTGAGTTGGTGCCGTCAGCCCTATCGGTGGAAAGTGATTATGCCCTCTATTGTAAAAACCAAGCAAGGACATCCGAAGGACCTCAAAGGGGCAACAGGAGAGCTAGCAGTCGCAAAGCTCAGGTGAAGAACCAACAAGGCAACACCAACAGTGGTGAAACGTCCCCCTTAAGGATGTCACAGATGTCGTTACATTCATACATTCATACTTATTTGAACTTTAAACTTAAACATAATTACAAAACTTATACGATACTTTTAATTGTAAACATAATTAAAACATACATAAACAGGATCCATTCATGTTTTTTTTCTTAAATAACATTGCTTAACTTATTCCATACCATAATTTTCTCAATTACACTTAAATTAATCATAAACTTGCTTTAATAAAATGGATATACCAAGTTGTAAAATCATAACTTATAAAAAAAAACATCACATCGTTTATAACTTATTTGCTCCCACAGTTCGGCAGGCCGAACCTGGGACTTTGGTTGGTCGGACATAATCGGCAGGCCAGAATTTCTCAACTGGAAGGCCGGTAGAGGCTTTGCAAATCTAGGCTTAAAAACCTATCAACATTTGGTAGGCCGACCAATGATGTTCGGCAGGCCAACCGAGCCAAAAGTTCTTCAAAAAACTTAATTTTAAGGCAAATTCAACTTTTCATAAAAATGCGGAAGATCAAAATTCTTAAAATTATGAAATAAAATATAAAATCATAGTTCATGTATTTTTTCAAACTTAACAAGTAAATATGTCCAAATTATAGAACTTGATTTAAAACATAAAAACTTTCTTCTTGGCGTTCTTCCGGTTACAATTCATCGTACTTTATGCTCACACGCCTTTCCATGTCTTTCGCCTGATCTATGATTTTCTTACCCTTATCTGCAACATGACATAAACTTGAATAAGCTAATGCTTAGTAAGTACACATAATTCTCACAATTTAAAAACATTTCATATACATAATCATCATCATCATCATATCATAAGAGTGCCTTAAGCACAATTTCATAGAAACATATCTTGCATTACATTGACCATATTAAAACTTATTCCATTTTATCTTAAGGGGCCCAAATGTTTCACCATAAACATCATTGTAGGCGCACCTTCATGAGAGGAGAAGGGTAGCTAATCCCAAACCAAACATGACCTCGTAAAATATCATATCATAACATTGGTGTGCAACACTTATTAAGTGATACATATATACATAACTTTCATGCTTAGAAATTTGCCATAATCAAACATGCATAACTTTAAATCATGAAAATCTTTCATAAGAAATCCTTTAAGGAAATCATCATAAAATCATTATAAATATCATCATGAACATAACATCAAACCTTTTAAATCACATCATGTTGCAGGTGAGAATGTACTTACCTTAAAGCTAGCTTACTTAACCTTATTATGATTTGGTGACGACGCCGTGGTCTCGATGTGCTCGTTTCTTTGTGTGTTCATGCAATTTATCCATTTAAAAATACAATAAAATTAATACTTATCATAAAACATCCATTCATATACCATCACACATAAATTCATCTTATTACAAACATAATTCATAACCATAATTGTCAAAACATAAAATTATCATCACATAAACATGTTATCATGATTTTCTAAAATCATAAAAATTACATTAAGCATGTAAAAACAAACCATACATTTTAAACATGAAATCAGCCAGCATTAGTAAGACAGTGAGTAACCTTTTAAATACATTTTTCTAACAATTTAAAATACATATATTTTAATTTTAAAATTCATATAAACATCTTATTATCATGCATTTCAATATCATAAAATTATTTCATCATCAATCAAATCATTTAAACATATAAAACATTTCATAAAATGAAAATCCAAAAATAACATTATTAAAATAGTTTTCTTGACCTAACCTCATAGAAATTTCATAACATTAAATACACTCATCAAAACATTACCAAACTTTGCAGTCTATATCATAACATATACATGAACATTCTTACCAAATTTTGTGAAAAACAAAACACATTTACCCCTTGAATAAAAATTACATTTTTTATGCATCATAGCCAAATAGCAATATTTACTATGAAGGCTAGATGATAGAAAATTCATAACTTATCATAGAAACATCGAAATGACTTGAAACTTGGAGGAACATCACATAACACATACATGAATAACATATAAAAAATTTAGAACAAAATACAATACCTAAAAAAAGATATTGCAGACAAATTGAGGAGGAGAATTTCTTTTCAGAATTATTGAAAAATTTGAGTTCTTACCTTAAAAGATTTTCTTCTCAAAATTCTTGAATTCAACCAACGAAATTATCATATTTTCTTTCAAATATTTGTAGAGAATTTTTGAGAGGAAGAAGGATGGAATTCGTGGAGAAGAGAAGAAGACGAAAGAAAGACAAAAGAAACGTCTCAAAAGTTGAGAGAAAGAGAGAAAATTAACGTAATTGAGGATAACGTAAAAAAAAATGAATTCAATTCCCTCTATTAAGTCAGAAATTTCCTGACTAAGACTGAGGCAAATTTCGTGGAGAATGGAGAGCAAAGAGGGAAAGTCAAAACTATTAGTCTCACTTACCATATTTTTGCCCTCTAAAAATAGGAAACTATTTAAAACAATACCAATCAAAGCGAAGTCAAACCTTTTATTTCCTTAACTGAGAAAATAAATCCACAAATATGCCAATTACTCACCTAATTAATGTAATTATCTTAGCCATAAATTTAGAGAGATTTCTGCTCACTGCTCGTCAGCTGTCTTCGGCCTACCGACTCACCACTTCGGCCTGCCGGTTCCACCAAGTTTGGCCTGCCGGTGGTTTCCATCGGCCTGTCGATCTTTGGCAGACTTTTCGGCCTCCCGAATTTGAAAGTTCGGCCTGCCGAACTGTCTTTAACATACCATTCATTAATGCATTCAAATCATCATTGCATCATAATTAAACATACATTAAAATTAACATGAACACTTGAGCAGAACGATTCCATGCGGTCGTCACCTGTCATAAAACTTGAAATATAAAGTTAGTAACATTAGAATCATATATCATAACATATAACATAAATTATTAATAATATTTCTTTAACATAGTTACTAACTTAACGTGATTTGTTACATAAAAAAAATAGGTGGGTGTTACAAGTGGGAGCACCAGTTCATCAGGTAGCGTATGTAGCAATCCCTATAACTTCTATTGCCATTATTGCCAGCAGCCGAGACACATCAAGAGGTACTGTCCAATCAAGAATGCTCGCCTAGGACTGTAGACCAGAAAAGGTGCCAGTCGCTAGCCTTAATCTCAATCCTTACCTCAACCTCAACAATTCCTTCGGCTATAGTTTCATCGGTTCACTCCTCAGCAGCTGCAATACATGATGCAAGGATATCAGCTATAAAACTTTTAGCACAATGCCCTACAGTATCAAGCGCCATGTATGACTAGCGTGTAGTTTCCCCCAACGCAGCAGTATCGGTCGACTAACCCAGGACCCAGCAATGCTGGTAAAGGAAAGGGTAATGCTCCAGCCTAAGTTTACACCATGACTTCAGGGAGCTCGGACTCTCAGACCAGTAACGTAGTTATCGAAGGTATGGTTTTAGTTTCTCAGTCTTTAGTTTATGTTCTATTCGATACTGGTGCCACTCCTTCTCTTATTTCAAGTTCATTTGTACATTTATTAGGATTAGAGATAGAAGAATTTGATGAGTCTTTGATTATTACCTCACCCTTTGGGCTGGTGTGTGTGAATTATGTTTGTAAATCTTGTACAATAATGATTAGGGGTCAGACTCTGAAGAGTGATTTAATTGTAATCCCCATAAGTACATATGATGTAATCTTAGGAATGAATTGTTGTCCAAGTATAATGCCATCATAGATTGTCAACTTAGAAAAGTAACCCTAATGTCTGATAGGGGAACGATGATCACTTACCAAGGTAGTCATGATCGAATGATGAGTGAGCGTCTCATGAAGAAATGTCTCAGGGGACGGAAGAATCTAGTTTGCTATGCCTTCCTCATGAACCTAGAAGAAGAGTTTAGTGTATTAGGAAGAAATGCAACGATCCCAGTGGTTGAAGAGTTCAAAGATGTCTTCCTCAACGAGTTACCAGGATTGCCGCCGCATCAAAAAATTGAGTTTGGTATTGAGTTGCTTCCAGGAATCGCTCTGATTTTTGTAGCACCTTATCAAATGGCAACGACAGAGATGAAAGAGTTAAGAAAGCAACTTCAGGAGCTTGTTGACAAAGGATATATTCAAAATAGCACATCGTCGTGGGGTGTACCAATTTTGTTTACTAAGAAGCATGATTGAACCCTCATGTTATGTATTGATTACCAGTAGCTAAATGAGGTTACTGTGAAGAATAAGTATCCATTGCCAAGGATTAATGAGTTATTTGATTAGCTTGGAGGTTCTCGATATTTCTCGAAGGCAGATTTACGATCCTTATACCATCAACTCAAGATTAAGGAAGAAGACATCCCTAAGACAGCTTTTAGGACCCGGTGTAGACATTTTGAGTTTCTAGTGATGCCATTGGGGTTGACAAATGCTCTAGCAGCTTTCATGGACTTAATGAACAGGATATTCAGGCATTGTTTGGATTAGTTTGTGATCGTGTTTATTAATGACATCCTGATCTACTCTAAGACCTGGGAAGAGCATGAGCAGCATCTCAGGATCATGCTTCAGACTCTGTGGAAGCATCAGCTTTATGTGAAGAAGGAAAAGTGTGAATTTTGGCTGACTGAATTTAAGTTTTTAGGATATAACATCTCCGAGCAAGGCATCTCAATGGATCTTTTTAAGGTAGAAGCCATAGTGGAGTGGGAACGACCAAGGAATGTGGTAGAGATCCATAGTTTCTTGGGACACATGAGATACTCCATGAAATTTGTGAAGGATTTCTCAAAGATAGCAACACCGTTGACACGGTTGATTAGGAAGAATGTTATATTCGAATGGGATGAAGAGTGTGAGTTTGCCTTCCAAGAGTTGAAGAATCGATTAATCACCGCTCTAGTATTGATTATCCTGAGTAGTGACAAACCATACGAAGTCTACACAAATGCCTCAGGACGTGGACTTGGGTGTGTGTTGATGCAACATGGGCATGTTGTGGCTTATAGGTTGAGACAACTAAGGCCTCATGAGTAGAACTACCCCACTCATGACTTAGAGCTTGCAACAGTGATTCATGCGCTGAAGATCTAGAAATGTTATCTATATGAGGCGACATTTTAGGTTTTTTTTAACCACAAGAGTTTGAAGTATCTCTGCACTCAGAGGGATCTAAACTTGAGACAATAGAGATGAATGGAATACATGGAAGACTGTGATTTTATGCTGCAATATCATCCGGGGAAAGCTAACGTAGTCGTAGATGCACTCAGTAGGAAGTCTCCTAGGTTTCTTGCGTGTTTGGCACTTGAAGATTGAAAAAGAGATGTTATGGTCAGTGTGTTCGGGCTATAGTACTATGAGGACTGCGATCGGATTTTAGTGTACCATATGGAGTCGACCCTAACTCTTATTCAGATGGTAAAGTAAAATCAATAGCGAGACTAGCAGCTACGAGGAATCTGGACCCGAATCCAAAACAAGGATCAATTTAAAGAATGGAGAATATATGCAGATGGGTCGTTATACTTTACGAAGTGTTTAGTAGTCCTAATGATTATAGAAGTAATGAAGGTCGTAATGGATGAAGCTCATAAATCTCAATTTGCTATTCATTTAGGGAACACAAAGATGTATCGCGATCTGAAGAGGCAATATTAGTGGAGAGGCATGAAGAAGGATGTTCGAGAGTATGTGGCCAAGTGCGCAACTTGTCCCCAAGTGAAGGCCAAGCACTAGAAGCCAACGGGTCAGCTTCAGCTGCTTCCTATTCAAAGGTGGAAATGGGAGCACGTCACAATGGATTTCCTTACCAGTTTACCGAGGACGGAGTAAAGGCATGATGCGATTTGGGTCGTGGTTGACAGGTTGACTTGACATGTTTGAGGAGAGTTCTTGGAGAGCTATATCTGTAGAATATAGTGAGGTTACATGAAGTTCCTTTATCCATCACATCCGATAGAGATACTCGATTCAACACTGAATATTGGAGGAGCTTTCAGGAAGCCTTAGGCATAGACTTGAACTTTAACATGACTTTTCATCTTCAGACCGACGGGCAATCTGAGCGAGTCATTCAGATCCTCGAAGATATGTTGCATGTGTGTCTTAGATTTTGGCAGGAATTAGAAGAAGTATTTGCATCTAGTAGAATTTGCATATAATAATAGCTATCAAGCAAGCATCAGGATGGCACCGTTTGAAGCACGTTATGGATGACTGTGTCGGTCACTAGTGTGTTGGGTAGAACCAGAGGATAGGATTGTTCTTAGGCCAAATGAGATCGACGACAACAATGAGAAGGTCATTGTAATTCGAGATCGATTGAAAGCTACTTAGAGTAGGCAGAAGAGCTATGCTGATAGGAGACACTGACCTTTGGAGTTTGATGTAGGAGATTTCATACTCTTAAAATTTTCACCACGTGAAGATATTACGTATTTCGGTGTAAGTGGGAAACTTGCATCGAGATACGTTGGACCGTTTAAGATGTAATGACCCACCCTACGTGGCCATCACTTAACTTAAACATCATCATAAACTTAAACTTACTTACAATTAAGGTAGAGAAATTCAGGATAATTTTTTTTTTAAATGGATTCTTGTTGTTGAATCCTTAAACATAATGCCTTAGAGGAAATAATAATTGTTTCCCCAAAACTTAGTAACAAATGAATTCTTGGTAATAAAGAATTATCAACATAGAACCTTAAACGATATAATAATCATTATGTTTTAACATAATCACAATTTCTAAAAGCTCATGATCCTTCACATAACTCCTAACGTTAATTTCTTGAAACATAACCATAGTAATTTTCTTGAACTTTTCCTTTTTAAACATAAGAGTAATTATTTAGCAACTATTACTTTAAAGACATTTCTCAATTTAGATAAAACTATTTTCAAGACAATTTTAAATTAAATATTAAAATAATTCCCATTTAAATGCTCTCTAAAACTTTCTTAGCAATTATTATATATTTTTGCATATAATTTTAACGTCTTAAAAATATCATATTATTTTCTTAAAGTAAACCTTCTTAACTAAACAAAACATAATTTCTTAACATAATTTCTTATAACTTAACTTTTAAGTTTAAGATACTAATTTCTTAAAGCTTTTCTTTTAAACTGTCATAATGATTTCATAAAACATATTCATAAAATTCATTTCTTAACTTAGTGTAAAACTTCAATAATCCTTTGTAATTCTAAATGAACTTATAATTTTCCTTCTTACAAATTTCGTGCATTTGTTGCATTATTTATTGCAACATGTTTAAACTTTATAATCCTCTGGACCAAGGTTGTGTAATCACAAGCTTAGTTTTTAAAACATAATTACGTAAATTATTTACATATTCATATGCACATAATTTTCGTAAGGTATAAACATGCAAAATTTCGTAAAATAAAACATGCATAAATTCGTAAAATAATAATGCGGAAATATTACATTGTGTGAGCGGTATTCATTCCCATCTTCACCATTCATCCGCCGCTCACCACTGCCTATCAAATGCCGCTGACAGGTTTTTCTTACCTACAGCATGAACATACTTAAATGAGCTTTCGCTCAGCAACTAGGAAATTAGCCTCGTAAAAAACAATTAAAAATCATTTTAATAAAAATATGCATGAGCATTTTATGCTTGCTTATCAACTTGATTTATGCTTAATTATTTAAGCTGTAACTTATCTTCTTACTTTGGGCCTGAGTGATCGTACCGGTTGCACGTGAGCCTTGGGAAGTTAGGGTTCGCGAGGTCCCAACGACACCAAGATCATTCATTTCTTTAACATGGAGCCTCCCCGTGGGTCGGAAGGTTGGTACGACACTCTTAACTTGTATCATAAGTTTCACTTGTCTTATTGTGTGTATGCAGTATGACTTATCACTACATGACATCACAATTTCGTAACTCATGAATCATAAATCATAATCATATTTGACTTGAAGGTGATTAAACAATATAATTTATATATTGCATGCATCACACATTAATCATATCATCATCATCATCATCATAGCATTTCACATCATGTCATAACATAACATATCACATCATAACTTTTAACAGTGTAATAAATCACTGATCATGCATTTTCATAAATTTTATGAAAATATATAAAATTAATCTATTTGTAAAACTATTCATACTATAGGCGAGATTCCTACTTACATGTATTAGTGAAGTAGACTCCCCTATCAATTCAGAGTTTCTCTTTCTCTACTGAATAAATCTGTATAAACACCCATTAAGAGTGTGTGAGAATTTCCCTTTTTAGGCTATTGAATCTTAGTATAACCATAAGAATTTGATCATTTTGTTAGATCACGAATTCCTTTATCAACCGGTCATGAGTTGTCCCATATCTATTATAAGGATTTATTTTACTAAATCCTCATAATATTCAAGTTTTTCCTTAATTGCCATTTGTTCATATCTATGTTGATAATTAATTAATTTCACAATAATTAATTAATTATCCATCATCATTTATACCGTGAGACATTAATCTACTAAACTAGTCACTTTTAAATTTATGATTCTTATCTTAAGTCCTAATTGGGCTTGTTTTAAATCCATTTAATGGGTTCGTAATTATTTTTAAGCTCGTAAGCCCAAAAATGACATCATAATGTCATATACATTTTACCGATAGATTGTGTTCCACATGGCATTTTAGACTAAAATGGGCGTTGGACCCGTGCCTAACATTGTGGTATTAAGGTTCTATCGTATTGGGATTTTATGCTTGCCGAAATAATGTTCAATTGAAAACTATTAAAGTTTATCTTTGAAATTCTTACCCATTTAACTTGGAATTTCAAATAAAAATCGTTCTATAAAATAATACCTGAAATTGTTAACCCAATAAATCTTGAGATTACATAACCTTTCAAAAATACTGTAATTTCTTGGTTTAGTGAAAAGTCAAATCTTAAGGTCACGCGATCTTTGTTTGTAAGAACTGGTATCGGTGGAGTAATTTTGGAAGATTTATATGAAATCGTTTATTAAACACAAATCTTCTTTTTAAAGTTTTTCCTCATAAAAGTCACTTTTTTTAAATGTGTGTTTGTATAATTTTCTTGTTGTTTTTATAGTACCGGTTACTATTTTTCTTTAGTAAAATTGCTTCCCGGTTAAAACTTTGAAATTCTTACCAATTAAAATTTTTGACTATTTTTATATGTCCAATTTAAAGTCCAATTTAAAAGCAGTATTTCACAAAATTTCTCCATTTTGTTGCAAACTTAAACTTCTATGTTTGGAAAAAATGCGGTCTCGAAACGACCCGAAACTTAAAAACATTTTTCTACGCAAAAACGTAGTTTTTAGACTGTTTTAGAAAACTGCCAATAACTGTATTTTAGAGGCAGATTTTGAAAAAAATTTCTTCACAAAAGTTGTTCGTCTTGTAAACATCTAAAACTTCCTTGTTTCGTGAAATGTAAAATTCAGACTTAAAGTAGTTCGAAATTGGCAATAAACTGCATTAGACAGTTTTTTTTTTGGGCTGCCTTTTTGGCAGTTTTTGGGGACTGTTTAGGCAGTCCATAAAAATTGTTCGGTAGGTCTATTTAGAGTCAAAACTGTGTTTTTTCACAATCACGGGATTTTGTACAAAACGACGAAAACTAAAAGTCCCGTGTTCGGTAAAGTTTTAAAAATCGATTCTAAGGCCTCCGTTTACACGTTCAAAGTTTGTGGAAAATTTTTCCACAAACTAAAACTTGTACAAAACATAACTCTAACATACCATACTAACTTTTTACATCACATACAAACACTAGCCATGCTAATCACACAAAAATAATTATTACAACCCATTTCCTCACCCAATCATCAACTCTCTCATAAAATTATGAACTTTAACCCTAAAAAAATTTAAGGAAAGGTTTAGATTACTTACCCTTGATGACTATCCTTGGTTGGTTGATCTTAAAACTTTTATCTCCTCTCTTTAACTCTTCTTGAACCAACACTAAATCAAAACTTTATCATGTAAAAATCTAACTTGCCTTGGCTATCACATAAAAGCTATTCAAGCAACATTTTTCCTTTCTTTGCTAAGGAAAAATAAAAAGGAAAGAAATGGTGTAGATAATACCTTGAACAATATCTTTCACCACCTCCTTCTTTTCCTACTTCTTCTTTGTGACTTGCTTACTTGGTGAAGCAAGTGGAGACAAAATAACTTCTTTTTCTTTTTTTTCTTTGTGATTCTAAGACCACTCGGCGGAAGGAATGGAAGTGGGAAAATTTTAAATTTTATTCTTTTGACTTGGTGAATTGGTGGAGGAGCTTGAAGTCAAGTGGAGACAAGTGATCATACAACAATTTTTTTTTTCTTTCTTTTGGAGGTTGGGTTGTTCGGTGGAAGTGGAGAAAAGAGAAAAATAAATGAAGAGAAAGAGCCTATACTTTTTGACTTCTTGATTTGGTGGTGGGACTTGAAACAGATGGAGAGAAAAGTTTTCTTTTTCTTGGAAGCAAGCTCACTCGGTGGACAAGTGGGAAACAAGACAAAGCAAGCTTTTTCCTTTTTTCTTCCTTTATGACTTACTCAGTGGACAAGTGGGAAACAAGACAATATTTTTGACTTAAACTAGACTTACTAATCTCCAAGTTGGCGCCATCATGAAGTGAAGTGGAGTGTTAGGTAAGGCTTAATTGATTACTTAAAGTACAACGATGATATTGGAAGCACATTTTATGGGTACTTTGGCCTTTCTTGTAAGAAATGCTTGAACAGGTAAATTTTATACTGCCAGCAATAATTAACTTAGCTAACAGGAAATTTTATTACCTGATAGGTCTTCTTTATTTTTCAAATACTATGATACACTAATCGCAGTATCAACCGATAACAATCAAAGTTTAATTGCGTATTTGTTTTTGACTGCATTAAGTCTAAAAATCAATTTTAAACTTAATAAAAATCCAAATGTGACTTTTTCAGTATCTAAACTCTGTAATGACATAGTTTTTAACAGTGTCACTATTAGAGTTTGCATAGTATTTTCTGTCATTACGGCTACTCGCGTAGCTCCATTTTTTACTAATTTGGTAATTAAGGATTAATTTGCATTAGAGTGTTTCTTGATACACTGCTAACTTAATATTGTACTCAAAACTTCTCATAATTAAATTCTCAAGTTCTTTATAGATAAATTCCTCCGTCATAGTAACGGTTGAATTTATCAATTCATTTATTAAATTTCGATAGTTAATTAACTTAACTATAGAATCCATTATAGAATTTTTGGAATATTTATGTATATTAATTCCATAAATTCTTTACTCACAAAATTCATACATAATGTGTCGAGGAAAATCTTTGATTTAAATATGTAAATTACATTATTTAATTCTAGGATTTTTCTCGGTCATTACATAAGATTACTCAACTTGTTGGTGTGGTCACCTATTAACTTGATCTTCCTCTCGAGCTCTCTCATGTTCACAATGTATTGCATGTGTCGATGCTTCAAAAGTGTCCGCCCTAGCAAAGCAAGATAGTCTCATTCTATGATGTGCAAATCTAGGAGGACACAACATACGAGGAGGTGTTGGTCTAGATTATTGATCGAAAGGTGAAAAACTTACGACGTCGTGCTATACAGTTGGTGAAAGTTGTGTGGCAACATCATGGGATTGATGAAGCCACTTAGGAGTTAGAATCGACTATGTAGGAGCTGTATCTGCATTTGTTTTGTTTTTGAGTTAATTTGCAATTTCGGGGACGAAATTTCTTTTAAGGGTGAAGAGCTATAACACCCCAAAATTAATTAAGTATGATCAGGGTATGAACAAGTGAATTAGTGTGCCATGATGTAATTTGAACTTAATTTAACTATTTTGTGATATTTCTAAATTAATGTTACTTCTAATTATTTTATTTGCTATTTTGAATTTTGAAACAAAACAATTTGTTAAATGTCTGATGTATCCTTCTTTGAAAACCATGTGATAAGAACATGGTTTTACCTGAGAAGAATTACCTTTTCCCTCTCTTTTTGTTTCCTTCACTCTCCCTCTCTTCCTCATTCTCATGACCTTTCTGTCTCTCACTCTCAGACTCTCTCTCTCACTGCCTCTCTCTCTCTTTCTCTCTCAATTTTTGATTCAAAAAGAAAGCTTAAGCTTCGATTCTTAGTGGACCGGGAGCTTAGGAACACATTTGAGCAACCACAAACGCAATCCAAGGATCAAATCAGGGGTAGTTTTCAAAATTTTAAACTTTTCCAAATTTTTTCAATTTACTTTGTATTTTGAAATCCGAGCTTGTTTAAGCTTAGGAAACCCTTAATCTAAGTTTGTGGGACCTAGATTATCACGAATCTAAGTTAGGTTGAACAAAAACCAAGTTAAATCAAACTTTTCCCTTCTTCTCTATTTTTGGATTTTTTGAAAATTTCTATGTGAATCTTGTTTAAATGTGTTTAAAAGTGTTCTAGTATATTTTTCTACCATTCATGATCATTATACATGCTTTGGGAATTGGAAAACAAGTTGGAAATGAAGATTTGAGCTCAAGGAGGCCAAAGCTCGAATATGGAAATTTTCAAAATTTTTTAGTTCGGCAGGCCGATCTTAAGCATCGACAGGCCGAACTCATGAGTTTGGCATGCCAAACTTGGAACAGTTCAGCAAGCCAATTTTTCACGACTAGTAAGCCGAACTGTGGAGTTCCGCAAGCCGGACCAGAAAGTTCGATAGGCCGACTAGGCTTTATGAAAAATGGCCATTTTTCACCCGTTTTTACTGTTTTAAACCTAGATTGAGATTTTAACTTTATAGTATAATTTCACAGACGTAAATGGCACACTAAGTCACCATGAGATAACTTAGTAATGTAGAATGCTCCAAGATAGATTTTAACAAACCTAGTTTATATATTAAGGTTGTTCATAGTTCTGTGGAGCTAACGTATAGCGGATTAGGGCTACGGTACGTAGTCATGGTGCAGGATATCGAGGTAGGACTTCTAGCCCCTTCTTTGGTAGCTAGGTTTTAAATGATTTTGGCCTCAAATTATATTCTTTCAAAATGTTTTCAATGAATGACTGAAATGGAATTTTTAATGGTTGTTTTCATAAACTGTAAAATTAGGTGATGTTCACAATGAACTGCATAATGAATGTAAATGAATACACTTGGTAAAATGAGATTTGAATAATCATAGAAATGCATAAATGGGCATGATGCCATACTCAAAGATCGGGTCGTGTAGAGTGCGATCTTGGGGGCAGGTCTCGAAACCCGGCTGGGCCACTACAGTGGTGACATTTATGGTTTGCCCAAGATAAGATAATAAGATCTTTTCTGGACGAACAAAGAACTGTTTTTGGTAAAAATGATTTAATTGAATTTATTTATTTAATTTTGTGTTTCTAAATATTTTTTTAAATGATAAATCTTATATTCAAATTAAATGTTTTCAAACCTAGTCCTACTAAGCATTTTGCTCACATTTTATTTGTTTTCAAACATTTTCCCTCTCTAGGTGGAATTCAGTTTAGGACCAATCGGGAGGCTACTGATCGAACTCGCGAACAGTAGAAGATTTTGAGTAGGTTATTTGTATTGAATAATCAAGGCATGTAATATTTTAATTTTCCTTTTCTTACATTGGACTGTGGTTGTAATTTGATTATTGTTGCTACTGTGTGTGTGCACTAATGTGGGTCCAGTAAGGCCCAATCCTTACTTATTTGCTCTCACTATTTTACTTTTGTCTTATCTGTTTTTATTATTTTGATAAGAAATTTAAAAGGTTTTAAATTTATCTTATTTTTCATAATCAACTAAATTCTTTAATTGGTGATTTTGATTAAAACTTAGTTTAATTAACTTAATTATCTTAATTAATCAGCCATGTCACTCCCTAGATTTCAGGGCGTGACAAGCTTTCTTCCTTCTAGGGGAAAAAAAACCTTTTGTTGCCTTTTCTCTTCAAAAATTCCAAACAATTAAATCAAAATCACAATATAAAAAATAAACCCAGATCTTGGACTAAAACAATTCACTTATTGAGCATGTGCGTTTTTGTTAATTTTGAAATGGCTTATGCGAAGAGAAAGACTTTGGTCGTCATTGGTCGTCTTTGAGGAAAAGGAAAAAAGAAAAAGCAGAAATCAAGAATGAGAATGGCGCACTATATTAGTGGATAAAAAGGCAAATATATTAATTAAAGGTAGATGCTATAAAGATCCATATTACTGACAAGATGCCACATTTTTATATCCTTACTTTTGAGAACATAATTTGATTAAGACTAGCTTTCTTAAACTGTTACATACTTTTAAAATGAATGCGTTACACGTGTTTTTTTTCCCCTACATGTCAAGTAATTGCACAATGGCCAAATGACACATGAACTTCACTACTGCTAACTACGTTGATCGTGGAGGAAAATTTTCAATTAGAACCAGTTTTATTATCATATTTTCTTCTACAAAATTTAAATTGTTATAAAACGATCTAAAATCAAATGGTTGGTCCTCAACCAAAATTGTAGCTCAGCTGTCATGTTTGCTGATTGCTGAATATCTAAACAGCTTATACCAACTAAATGACTGTTCTTAATTTTCTTTCCTCGACTTCCCATTATTCTTTGCTTTTAATATTTTACTTTGATCTAAACCTAATTTGCGTTGGATGATCTAAAATTCAAATATAGGTACTTAATTGCTTACAAATTCACCTGTATCATGCATTTCTTACCATCTGCCAGCAAAGATAAGCTTTAAAAATGGTAATCTGATTACTTGTTTATTTATTTATTCGTTTATTTATTTGTTTATTTATTTATTATTTGTAACAAGAAAAGTAATCTGATTCGAGTTCACACACGCCCTATTGTTTTACTCACCATTGAGGATCATGGTTCTTGTACAGAGTTTTGTTTGGACATAGTTAATAATTTTTTTAATGACGTAAAAGGATATTAATTGCCACCTACTTCTTACATTAGCCTACACTAAAAGTGCTAAAACATGGCTTTTTAGTTGGAATTAATTACTTTCATTTAACTACAGTGTAAAATTTTCAACAGCAATAGTAGAAAAAAATTATTACTGTGTAAAACTCTTATATATTATAGTTCTTAAACTTAAAACTTTAGTTGGGATTAAAGTACGAAACAGCTTAATAGTGTAAACAAAGGGAAAATGAGGTCATATATTAATCCTCTACTCAGCTCAATCTAATTTCAAACGTTTAGGGTACGTATTAAAGTGTAAGGAGAATTTCTCATTCAACAATATGTAAATAATTTTTTTTTAAAAATAAAATTTACATTTTTAGGCATAAATCTTCATAAATACCGTTATTCAATTATATATCCCTAAGGATTACTCTGAGGCACACCATTAGGTTCACTCGTACGACACAATGGCATGTCCTTGCAAAAAAGTGTGTATTAACGATGACTTGCCCCTCTATTGATCCATAAATCATAATTAAAAAAAAATACAGAATTAAGAAAATCTGATAACAAAAAGTAAAGAACAAATGAAATTTATATACATATAAAAATAGACAACAGGTATTAATAGAATTATATACCCTGTATGCGTGTATGGCAAAACATGAAATGAGGTAAATGAATTTAAAAAATATTAAAAAACTTAATTATATTATTCCCCTAATCATTTACAAAAAATTATCAAACAAAAAAAAAAAAGAACTCAAAAGAAAAGGATAGAGAAAAAAGCGCAATTAAAGAGAGATTCAAATGGGAGGCATCTAGAAGGTAGTACAAATATTCCAATTGTATGGGAGGAAATATACGAGAGAAAAATATATTTATAAAAATAATAAAAAAAAGAGGCATGAAACTACTCGTGGGTAAAAAGAGGAAGCAAACAACGTCATCAAAGTGCAATTTTTAGAAACTTACATAATAGTGATAAAGGAGTGATGATGATCTTAAGTTGCAGGGAAAAGCAGCATCCAAATTTTTGACGGTCAGGAATCCGCCACATACACATGTTAACGTATATACACGCGGGCTGTATAGGTACTGCACAACCTTTTTTTTTATTTTTTAAATATTGGTATGACACACTTTTGTCACAAATGCTTGCAAATGAGAAGACGAGAATCGGATCAGTGGGAGGCACCACATTCACTTGCCATGTGCAGCCATGTGACAATCGCGATCCTCTGCATTTTCATCATTTATTTGTTTTTATTTATGTGGAATAATAACGTTATAATTTAATTATCATACCCAGTTGGAGTTGAGAAAAATATAATAGAAACTACTAGAATCTAGTTAGCCTTTCTTTCTTTCTTTCTTCGTTCATTTTCTAAAACATATCATCGTTAAAATTTAATCAAAAATTTCTCTTAAATATATTTTTATCTTAAAAAAAAACCTAAAAAGACTTTGAGTGTTAAAAATTTTCTCATAGAATGAATTTTTGCTTTCAATCTTTAGTAACGACATGGCATCATCAAAGGTTGATTATGTCTTCGTTAAAATATTGTTGTCTAGTAGTGGTTAGTGATTGATCCGTTTGGTGAATGGATTTGAATTATTTTGATTTAGATTATTTTGATTTAAGTTGTGTAATTTAAATTGTTATTCGAATTGACTTTTACATGTGCATTTAAAGTGTTAATCTGAAGAGGGGAATAAAATTGGAATTTATATTTGGATAGATAGTAGAAAAAGTTTTTGATTTATTAACAAATCTAACAAATCTTAATGTTTATGATATAACAAAAATATACAATATGGATCTTGATTTTTTCTCTCTTCATTAGGAACGTAATGAAAGAAGAATCATTTCAATCAAATAACAAAATAAGAAGTTATGATTTTTTTTCATAAATATAGGAGAGAGAATATGAAATTTTACTGTAGCAAATTGACCTGAGTCCAAAGAGTTCAAGGGAGAGTAAAAATCTGAAAACTTGAATTCAAAAGATTCATTTGATTTGAATTTTAGGAGAAACAAACATGTATTTAAATAATTTTTTAAACTCAGAGTCTAAAGAGTTAACTTAATATGCCAAACAAATGGGCTCTAATGAAAGAAAAATTTGGTATTAATGAAATATGTAGTCAATAATTATTCCATTAATATTAAAGAAGAAGGAACATCATTAGTTATTTTGCTATCCTTATCTTTATGGAGATATTATGCATGAAAGCTGGCGAAATTTTGATAGAGTACTTTCCTAGTCTATCCAAAAGAATGTAAAAGTCATAGATTTTTCTTTTCTTTTTTTTTTTTGTGCAAGAAAATGAATGCAATGAAATGGCTTCTTTTGTTAATAGACCAATGACTGTGGAATTGTGATTATCACTATTCATTAGTACTAGTTGTGTTTTGTTCTGATCGAGAAGTTTATGGCTGTGAGCTGGAGGGATCAAACTGAAGGAGATACGTGTGAAGAGGAACAAGAACATTATAATATAAAGGTTAACTTTTGTTTTTGTTTTTGCTTTTTTTGTTTATACCGTCAAAAGATCTGCTTATGTTAATTGACTTTCACTTTTTAAAATAGGTATTGTTGGGCACTCACACCTACCGTTCAACATACACACCTCGCATCATTTTAAAACATTGCCTCCAATATTTCTATAAGATTCTCAACTATCCACCATTTCATTTTTTTTCTTACTTAAATATATTAATTTTCTCTTTTTGAAAAGTAAAAGAAAAAGGAGTATTTACTATATTTTCGTTTCGTAACCAATACCATTTAAACAGCTTATTTAAATATAATTAAAAAAATTTAAAAGAACATATTTTATTATATTATGTTTTTGTAGTTGTAAGCATAGAATGGTATTACTCTCTCTCTATATATATGTTAAAAAGCCTTTTTACCCTTCTATTAGGGTCTTTTTTATTTTATTTTTAAGGGGGTTTTGAGAAAGCAAGTACAACTGAAAATATTGGTTTGAAAACTGTAACAAGTCAAAGCATTAAATTGTAGCAATTTTTTGCTTTTAACTATAGCTGCTGAGAGTTTTATACTGTTTACTCATTGAAACTAATAGTTTCAACCAAGAGACCAAATATAGCTTATTTTATAATGAAACTACTACGGAAGCATACCTGTCTGTTTATGGAACCATCAATGAGCGGCTGGAAAGTAGTTTCCTTGATAAATATCAAGGCATTGAAAACTTCCAGGACTTTTGTTGAGGTTATCAAGAGCTGCCTAACTTTGCAAATAGCCTCGGCATCAGTCGTAATTTTTTTTTAATAAAAGATTCAATTATCATAGATTAATAACACACACCGGGCGCTTGCAAGGAATATAATGATGAAACAAGAAACTATATATGGTTCTTGCAAATTTACCTAGTTGCCTTTTGCAAATAGTCAGGTGCAGGTTAAGCCTGTTGGGGATGAAGTGGATTTTTTGAGAATAAGGAGCTAAATCATGAGGCTTCTCGGGCCTGAATTATTATCAAAGACATCAATAACAACAAACAACATTAATATAATGACTTATTAATTTAAATAAGGTAAGCTAATTAGTTATATAAAATGTTGTCTATAAGTAGCTCTTTGCATAGTAAAAGGTAGTAACATTAATTGTTTTGCAATTTACAACTTACTCATCACTAAGCAGAGTGGAGATCTTAGTTGAATGGCTACAGTTGTGACAATAGGCCAGTAGACATCCACTGGCAAGTGGTCCAATGCCGCGGGCAACTCGGGTACATTTTTTGGGGCATGGACAGATAGCTTCTTGAACTCTTCGAAGACGGTGATGACACGAGTGGTTGTCTTAATGAGGTTGCTGACCTCGTGAATTGCTTGCCGGCATTTTGGGAGCTCGGACGGCTTGATGAGTTGCGGCACTTTTTTCAGGATAGCCAATTGTTTCGCCAGGGCGTCCGATTGGAAGAGGTTGGCGAGGTGCCAGAAATCCCCCAAATCGTTGGCGAAAGGGGCAAGGGTTGGGACGGACTTTGCTTCCCATGAGTAGCTGGAAAGCTGGTGGAGAATTGAAAGGTCTGTTTCGTGTGCAATTTTCTAGCCCGGAGGCTTGCATGAAAGCTGCAAATTATTACAAATTATTCAATTTTGTCAATTTATGCATGCACTAAGCCAACATGAGAAAAAAAAGAAAAGAAAAAATAGAGAGGTTATAAGCAATTTAATTATACCTCGGTGCCTACGGACTTAATTGTGCATAAGGGAATAGTGAAGTTGACTTTAGGCCTCTTCTCCTATGTGTTTTCCACATGAACTTTGCTTCCCTGTAATCAGTCAAAAGCAATGTTTAATTGGTTAGCACTCAAAAAGGTTTTCTTTTTGTCAGGAGTTTTTATTTGCAAAAATGGGGCCTTTTTTACGTGAGTAGATCTTATGGTTTTCGGCCATTCCTTTATTATCCTTTTTCTTTTTTAGAGCTGTTCTCCATTTAGATTTTTTCTGCTTTGTGATGTAAGACTTTGGGCGTTTCTCCTCCTACTTTTTATACACCGTAAATTTTCTACTTCTTCTTTCTTCTTTTTATTGTTAACAAAATAGGAGTGGATGCTTTGAAAAAAGGCTCATGCATGCCCCGTTGGCACATCGGTAGTCCTGGGGACCATCGAGGAGTGGAAAGGGCCTGAACTAAACTCCTTCTATCCATCTAACTATTTTTTTATGTTGATATATATTATATATATATAGATACATGTGCGTATATATGCATTGTAAATTGTGGGGATGATAACTAGCATAAATTTACTAATAATTTATCATGGATAAACCACTAAATTATTGAGTGAAATTGGTCAAATGCTAACTAGTATTAGCTAATCATTTATAAAGTACCAAGTTAATAAAAATAAACCACCAACTTAATAAGTGATAAACCACATGCCAGTGTACCACTGTTAGCATTAGTATATTATTAATTGATATTAGTATATCGTTGATTTACATTAGTATATAATTGATAAACCATTTACAAAAAAAGCGTCATTTTTTAATTTTAAAAAACTTCCATTATTTACTAAAAAAGTTAAAAAAACTGTTTACCTTTAAATCTCATGAATAAATAAATTTATTTTAAATTTTATAGTGAGCGTGTATTTAAAAAGGGAGTGTAAAGAGTAAAAAAAAAAAAAAAAAAAAGGTATCTCAATATTACCAATCCATTGGAATATTATAGTACTTAATATGAGAATGTATGACCGTTAATTAATTGCAACCGCTAGCTCTTCATCTTTTGAAAGCAGATGAAACTAAAGGCAAACTCGTTTTCTACTATTTCTAGACATCTCGTGATACATGTTTATTTTGCATCCTAGAATATTGAGCCAACTTTATGATCTGCAGTGAAAAGTTAAAAACTTATATGGTAGATAATGTCATTTTCTTCTATTCAGATAATACCACTATTACTTTATCGATCGTTGTTAAAATTTTTGGCCTTTCTATTTTGCTTCTTTATTTTATTTTGTTTTACTTTATGCTTATTTTGAATGAAAGCTTTATCGTATAAGCTTTTAATGATGAATTATCTCGAAGCCAAAATATTAATGACTCGATCAATTGTGTCTTTTTTATGATTTAATTTGTTGCTTTTAACCTTTGCCTTTTCATCTTAAATAATTGTCTAAAGGCCTTAAGCATGAGAATATGGGCGTCTCTGCTGAAAATTAGACACTCGAAATCCTAGACCTTTCTTCTTCTTTTTTTCTTTGATTTTTTTTTGTTTGATATTGATAATTCCTTAATTTGATCCAAATGATAGAGAATTGAAGAAATACACTATCAATTAAATTGAGGAAAAAGCCACAAACCATAGAAATTAATAAATCATGTAATTACAAGCATAATATATAGCGATGAATTCACAACTTTATCTTTAATATTATAGTCCAAAATCATATATTTAGTAAAAAAAGAAGAAGAAGAAAGTAACATAAGATCAACAAAATCAGAGATGGCATTAATAATGCTTAATAAAAAAAACAGTTTACATGAAAAACAGAGACAAGCCACCGAGGCATCTAAATTACCAATGCAATCAAGATGCCATTTATTTAGACTGTAACAAATTACACATAGCATTTTGACGGCAACAGACTACCAAATAGATTAAAAAAAATGAGTTATTTTAAGCTTGTAATTCACATCAGCATAGAAAGAGAGACAGCCGCATACAGCGCGCTCATGATTAGTGATGTGCATTTGGGCCATCGATGTGGCAGCACTTGTAGCTAATGTAGGTCTCCATGGTGCGAGGGTACTCTGGACATTTTTGGGGACATTGCCTTGCAACGATGGGGACATCTATGTGGGAGCAGTATCGCATGGTCTTAGTGACCTTAGAGTGGTATTCCTTGAAAATGGCCTCAAAGCCCCTCTCCTTCACAACATCCTTCCATTTGTCAACATCCTCAACGACCTCAAAGATGGTAGAGCCGTGTCCAGCGATGATCACGGTGGAGCCCTTGCTGGGTACTCCCAAGCACTGTCGTTCTTGTAGGTGAGCAACTTCTGGATATCTTGTGTAATGGGGTCAACCTGCTTGTGAGACTTGCTGATGAACAAGCTCTCAATGCCATTTTAGAACCATCCTAAAATGCCACTGTCTTTGCCTCCCTTGGCTGTCTTTCCCACCAGGAATAGCTCAATGTTGATTTTTGAGTCCTTGAAGGCAGGGTCGTTTTGGAGGGCAGTCACCTTCATGGTGAATTGTTGGATCAGTTCATTGTCTTTGTCTCCATAGAAGAAGATGTACTTCTCAACCTTGATCTGTTAAATGATGTTCAACATATAAATAACAACAATTAACTTAAGGGGTAAAAGCCTATTCTAACTCGTGATTTGACTCACATGTCTCCTTTGTCATATGTTATGCCACGGTTAATTAAAATATTTTCATGACCTTTTAGACGTGGTAAGATATTTTTTTATTTATATATTTTAGCTGATGTGGTCTGTTATTATTAAATAAACATAAAAAGAGAATGAAGTAGATAAGAGAGTTGAAACCATTATTGTATTTGGGTACACAATGGGCTTAAAAAATGGTCTTGCCATTGTTGCTACTTGTGAGCAAATCTTTAGTAACTAAATATTTTAGTCATATTAGGAGCATCTAAAATTATGTGATTATAGACATAATAATTTCAGACTTGACTCTTTCTTGTTTAAATTTAAAAAGAACGAAATATCCTATATTATTTAAAAATTCACACGCTATTCATTGGGACCACAGCCATCTACACAACTTTGTATACGCGTTAATTTTTAACTAATTAGAGTTAAAGCCCATGACTTGATTACTTTGAAAAGCCAGTGACTTAATTTGATGATATTTTGACATTTTTACTTTGGAAAACATACTGCTTTTGAGACTAAAATTATAAATTTTATAATTATCTTTTTTTTTTCTTAACATAAGTATTGATTGATTTTGACAGGGCATTGAACATATTGATATTTACTGCGGTATCAATGGTTGGGTGAATGTTGCCTACAACAGTACCAATCCAGTTAGTCTTGTCGGAAATAATCTTTTGAGCCTCCAAGTCAAATGGGAATGCCTCCAATCCCCAACTCTTGATCAAGTGAATTGCGTTGGTGTTTTCCACTTTTCCCTGTGGGCTAATCACCACAAATCGAGGCTTGCCCTTGAACTCCCACTCTTCTTTGATGAATCTGATGCCTGCAATCAGTGAATATTGCTGCAAAATGTACCATGGGATCTTAGGGCTCGGAATCTCAAGCTTCTTCCGCATCTCGTCAGTCCATTGCTCCATAATCGGAACCCACATGTTTGTGTAGTTCCTTTCCTTCTTTGTTTTCTTGTAAACCAGTTTGAGGAGCGTAATGTCTTCCTTGGTGATCTCTAGGGTTGAAAAGAACAGGAATGTGTTTTTCTTCCTCAACACTTCAATGCTCATCTAGTTAAACAAAATAATTAATTGTAAAGAAACAACTTATTTAAACATAATTTAAAAAATTTAAAAGAACATATTTTATTATATTATGTTTTTGTAGTTGTAAGCATAGAATGGTATTTCTCTCTCTATATAATATATTATATATATATATATATATATGTTAAAAAGCCTTTTTACCCTTCTATTAGGGTCTTTTTTATTTTATTTTTAAGAGGTTTTTGAGAAAGCAGGTACAATTGAAAATATTGGTTTGAAAACTGTAACAAGTCAGAGCATTATATTGTAGCAGTTTTTTGCTTTTAACTATAGCTGCAGAGAGTTTTATACTGTTTGCTCATTGAAACTAACAGTTTCAACCAAGAGACCAAATATAGCTTATTTTATAATGAAACTACTACGGAAGCATACCTGTCTGTTTATGGAACCATCAATGAGCGGCTGGAAAGTAGTTTCCTTGATAAATATCAAGGCATTGAAAACTTCTAGGACTTTTGTTGAGGTTCTCAAGAGCTGCCTGACTTTGCAAATAGCCTCGGCATCAGTCGTAATTTTTTTTTTTAATAAAAGATTCAATTATCATAGATTAATAACACACACCGGGCGCTTGCAAGGAATATAATGATGAAACAAGAAACTATATATGGTTCTTGCAAATTTACCTAGTTGCCTTTTGCAAATAGTCAGATGCAGGTTAAGCCAGTTGGGGATGAAGTGGATTTTTTGAGAATAGGGAGCTAAATCATGAGGCTTCTCCGGCCTGAATTATTAACAAAGACATCGATAACAACGTACAACATTAATATAATGACTTATTAATTTAAATAAGGTGAGCTAATTAATTATATAAAATGTTGTCTATAAGTAGCTCTATGCATAGTAAAAGGTAGTAACATTAATTGTTTTGCAATTTACAACTTACTCATCACTAAGCAGAATGGAGATCTTAGTTGAAATGGCTACAATTGTGACAATAGGCCAGTAGACATCCACTGGCAAGTGGTCCAATGCTGCGGGCAACTCGGGTACATATTTTGGGGCATGGACAGATAGCTTCTTGAACTCGTCGAAGATGGTGATGACACCAGTGGTTGTCTTAATGAGGTTGCTGACCTCATGAATTGCTTGCCGGCGTTTTGGGAGCTCGGACGGCTTGATGAGTTGCGGCACTTTTTTCAGGATAGCCAATTGTTTCGCCAAGGAGTCCGATCGGAAGAGGTTGGCGAGGTGCCAGAAATCCCCAAAATCGTTGGCGAAAGGGGCAAGGGTTGGGACTGACTTTGCTTCCCATGAGTAGCTGGAAAGCTTGTGGAGAATTGAAAGGTCTGTTTCGTGTGCAATTTTCTAGCCCGGAGGTTTGCATGAAAGCTGCAAATTATTACAAATTAGTCAATTTTGTCAATGCATGCACTAAGCCAAAATGAGAAAAAAAAAAAAGAAAAGAAAAAATCGAGAGGTTATAAGCAATTTAATTATACCTCGCTGCCTACGGACTTAATTGTGCATAAGGGAATAGTGAAGTTGACTTTAGGCCTCTTCTCCTCTGTGTTTTCCACATGAACTTTACTTCCCTGTAATCAGTCAAAAGCAATGTTTAATTGGTTAGCACTCAAAAGGGTTTTCTTTTTGTTAGGAGTTTTTATTTGCAAAAATGGGGCCTTTTTTACGTGAGTAGATCTTATGGTTTTCGGCCATTCGTTTATTATCCTCTTTCTTTTTTAGAGCTGTTCTCCATTCAGATTTTTTCTGCTTTGTGATGTTAGACTTTGGGCGTTTCTCCTCCTACTTTTGATACACCGTAAATTTTCTTCTTTTTCTTTCTTCTTTCTTCTTTTTATTATTAACAAAATAAGAGTGGATGCTCTGAAAAAAGGCTCATGCACGCCCCTTTGGTACATCGGTAGTCTCGGGGACCATCGAGGAGTGGAAAGGGCCTGAACTAAACTTCTTTTGTCCATCTAACTAGGTTTGTCTACCTATCACAGAGCCCACACACATGTGGTGCATATTGGCACAAAGGCCCCAAAATATAGCTATAGGGATTCGAACATTGAACGAACAAAAAAAAAGACACTTGGCAAAAGCAACCGCACAGAGGTTTAGTTAAGATGTATTAAATTTTTTTGATATCCAACTATTTTTTTATGTTGATATATATTATATATATATAGATATATGTGCGTATATATGCATTGTAAATTGTGGGGATGATAACTAGCATAAAAAATGCTGGAGTCTTCCATTTGTATTTGCACCCTTGAGCAAACTCATCCTACAATAAACTCTTACTCTTACTGATCATTTTATGAAAAATGAAATTAAAATAAAAATTTACAAGCAAAAGTTCTAAAAAAAAGCTAGGTAGGCCAACAAGTGAAAATATAAAATAAACAAGCAAATACAGAAAAATTTGCAAGCAGATCTGTATATCTATGTATGTTTATATGCATGTAACGACCGTAGTTTAATTTGTTTTCATAATTAATTAAGAAAAAAAATTCGACTTATTATCAAATTATCCACTTATATTGCATCTTGTATATAGATATTATATTTTAATTACTGGCTGGTTTTAGGAAATTCATCTTAACAATATATACCTGCACAACTTTGTCAATAATTTGGGTAGCACACATGAGAATGTTTTGACGACGATGAACAGTGAATCTTAGTCAAAAAGACTCATCAGCGTGAATATGAGTGTCGTAAATGAGCTTAGTGATCTTCTTGTCGGACAAGGTGAAAAGGCTAATCTCGCCTCCAATGTGTTCTTTCACATTGGCGACGACAGTTTCAAACTTAGAAGCTACGTCTTTGGCAAGGCTCAATACGGTGATAAATTAGAAACACAAGGGACTCACAACTTTCAAAGGCTCTTATGTTTGTTGGGTTCTGGTGTGGTGGCAAAAGCAAACTGTGCCATGTATGATTCTTGGCACTTTTTCAAGCATAAAGTAGCGATATGGCTTTTACTATTTTTCATTTTAAAAAAATCCACAATGAATTTTCTTTCGTATTGTACGAGAATTTTGTTTTTAATATCAGTTGCTAGAATTTGGGCAGTTTTTGTTTTTAATGCATGATATTCATTTCTAGGTTTTGTGAACTTTTTTTGATGAATTTTCTACTTATAAAAAATAATTGGTCAAATTTTTTGGCGCAGTGCAAAACTGAAAGTCTGGATCTACTTGATGATTTTCTATCTGAGTGTAAAAAGACAAAAAAAAAAAAAAAAAAGGTGCTCACGTTGATTAAAGCTTTTAGAGTGGGTATATTAGAATTCTTTCTAATATTATTCCTATGGAGGTTGTAATTCTACACTTCAAAACTCCTGGATTAATATACGTGTTTTGAGGGCGTTTAGATTATCGATTCAAATTATCATTTCAAATCAAAAACACTGTAATAAATTAAATTTGTGAGAGAAAACACTATAGTAAAATTAATTCGAACTGAACTTTTACAAATTGAACCGATGAACCAAAATAATTGATGTACGTTTTTATGGATAATGCTTGCGTCTGTGTCAATTACTTGGCGTTTATAGCTAAACATACTACTAATTACGATCTCTTTTTTGTAAATCTTTTGATTTACTTCCCACCTGTCTTTTTAAATTTTTGAACAAAGATCTGGGCCGTTGAGGCTTTAAGAAACATCAATGGAAGTTCTTCCCAATTAGTGACGCTTGTCCAGGAAAAAAAAATTAATAATAAAACAAAATTTTCTAACGCGTCTGAATCTGTTAAAGAAAAGGGAGTCACATTACCTTGAAAACAACGTATTTATCGTTTTTATTGCCATGTGTGTGTGTGTGAAGTTTATCTATACATGCTCATTATTTTTTTTTTGGGCACTTAAAAAATGCTATAAAATTTAGTGTTGACTAGGTAAAAAAATAAATAAATTTAAGGGGCTATTTTCTTTGGCATTTGCGACAACAATTTTACCACTAGCTGCCATATGCTTGATTGACGGTCTAAAAAAAAAAAAGAAAAAAAAAAGCATGATTGACGGTGGTCTCCTCAATAATAATGGTAAATAACATTTTTTCACATTTTTATGAATTACCATAATTTCGAGGGATTTCTTGCCAATTTGTGTTATTTTAGGTTATTTTTGTAATTTTTTTATTTTCTTACGTTAGGGTTTACATAAAAACATGGTTGTGCTTTTATTATTGACCGTTTGTGATAAAATATAATTTCTGAGATTTTTCTCAATTTTCTTTCAATTTTTCAATATTTATCTGAATCAACATGTTATTGAACGTGTGATTTTATGCTTGCTGCGCTCCCTTCATCAGTCTCTCTCACACAAAGACATTTTTAAAGTCTTTTAGTAAAATAAGATGATACTTTTAATATTTGGAGAGCACTATGTGATTGTTTCAAGATACTATTGTTTGGTAATCAGAGTGATATATGATTGTCAGTTTCAGATAATATAATTCGAGTAATATTTTATGAAATTAATTTTTTGTTATTTTTAAAATATTCTAAATTTTTTTCTATATTACAAATTAACTACCGGGATTAAGCTATATCTCTAAAACGTTAATCATTCTTTTTCTTTGTGTATGGCAGTTCCAAAAACTTTTAAAAGTCCTTTTTGGGAAAACAGGGAAAATTTTTGACCAGGAATAATCAATTACAAGAAATTGTTTTTTCCCTTATAAAATAAAGCAAAAAAAATTCAAAGTAAAGGACTCCGGTCGCATCTCCTCGAAAACGAAATCTATTGTGACATATGTTATTCTTACTATAATCTGTAAATTTAGGTAACCTTAAATCATTTTCAAAAAGAGTATTTTTCTTACCATTTACTTTTCCTTCTATATAAATTCTATTTTTTTTCCAACGAATTAATTCCAAAGAAAACAAAAAAAAAAAAGCTGGCTTTGTCTATTTGTCTCTTTATAGCTCAAGTAATATCATTTGAAAAAGGAATTCTTTTTTAGTTTATTTAAGTGGAGAAGAGAAATATTAATGATGAGTCATTTCTTATTCTTAATATCTTCAACACCACATATACAACACCTCTCTCTCTCTCTACCTGATATTTATATATATACACAGAGAGAGAGAGAGAACTTGTTGCCCAAGAGTGAAGAAGGCAGCCAAAGGCTTCCATGCCAGAAGAAAAACCAAGTGAAAGGGAAAAACGGGAAATTATGCATGACAGCAAGAGAAAGAAGAAAAAAAGAAAAAGAAAAACATATTGAACACACAGTAAATTTTATTTAACTAGCTCTATATATTGAGCTTAGACGCTTAAACAAACAGCACACTAATAGGCTCTACGTAGAGAGCTAATTACTCAAACCATTCCTTGCGTACATCATGGATAGTAATATATTGTCGGTAAAACCAACAAATACTACCATTGTACACAAGGTGGTTGAGTATAACGAAAGATTAAGCCAAGACGTCTTAGACAGACGTCATTTTATTTACTTATACATAGTACGTGGACATATTGTCTAACTAAAGTGCCAGGTGAACGCCAATAGCATCCAGGAGATCACCAGTTCTTCCTATGAATCCAACAATTAAGCCATTTTCGATCGGCAAGTTGAAATATGTGCCCTCTTCGTCTCCATAGGGTCCGAAAGTTCTTCCTGTGTTTGTTTTGAATGTTAATGAGCGAACTACAGGAGTCGGTGTAGCTAGTGCAGAGAAAGGAGCAGTGTATCCACTCACACTCACTAGGTACTCTTTTGGGAATTGCAGTTCAATCTGGAAGAAAAGGGAATATATATTATTTTTTGTTATAGGAGCGTAAGAAATTAAAAATAAAGAAATAAATGAAAAAGGTCTAACCTTGACATTTTTGTAGGGAAGTTTACTTGGATGTTTAGGTCCTGGAAAAGGTTCGCCATTCAAGTCATAAATTACACTAAAGGAGCCGATGGCTTCCTTATGTGAAAGCTCGATTTGTCGAATTCCAGTATAGGACCCATCATCCCAACCACTGCCACCAGGCCCTCCCCATGGCCCGACTGTTATCGTCTGGCTCGCCTGCAAATCATTTTGAAGGATACAATGCATAAGCAACTCTTTAACATATATATATTTATATATATATATATATGTATGTATGTATATGTTTATTATAGCATACACATTGTATATCTAGATCGGAACTCACCATGGCATTCACCTTCGGAATCAGAAAATGAAGAGGAATATTACTACGTGGGATTTGGATATGGAGAAGTGTGATGAGAATTTACTTGCTAGCCTTGCTCAATATATAGATAAGGTTGCTGCTAAGTTATTTGGAATTGAGTGATTTATTTGTTTTAAAAGTTTAATATAAGGTAGGTAGATTAATAGCGCACGAGAAAATGTTCGAATTTAGTGCTTTGTTTTTTAAAAGATTTAATATTAAGGTAGGTAGATTAAGAACGCAGGAGAAAAATGTTCACGTGTCTGTTACAGTTGTATAAAACGACAAATCTGGAAATTGTTTGATACTTACGTAGACTTGAAAATGGGCGAAGTTAAAGCATGTTTGATTTGTACCCGTTGGTGTGATTGTTTTAAGGATAGGTTTTTACTCAAAATATAGGTGAACATTTGTCATTTTATATCACAGTAAAAGAAATAATGATAAATAATTATTGTCATGCGTGATGCTTTGACAATAGAACAATTAACTTGTGGGACTACTCATATTTAGTTTAGATGCGCTCCAGCTCTAATACATTTACTACATCCATGAGTACTGCTAGTTCTAAAAATTTATCCATTTAGTTTTTTTCTTTTTAGAAAAACTTAAAATTAATTATTTTTTTCTATAACTATTTGAATCTTTTAAGGGAACCTTCAAAATTAAAAAAAAAAAAAAAAACAAAAAAGAACAAGAACAAACATCAAAGAACCCTAGGTCTTAATTATTTTTTCATTCCTAGCTTTAGAATGTTACTTAAAAAAGATCATGAACAACGAGAAAAGGAAGAATTTTCTGTAAATCAATAAAATTAATGTAACTAATATAAAATAAATTATTTAGTATTAAGAATTTTAGGCTACCTATCAGATCTTGGCTGTAGGATAGATCGTCCGCTTGTACAATCTCAATTATGTCAGGTTTCTTTCTCTCTCTCTCTCTCTTCTCTGGTTTAAAAAGCAATTATATATTTAGAATTAAGATTACCTACATTCCTTCTAGAGAATGTTAAGCGCGAGAAAGGAGTAGGCTTAACAAATGGGAATTATCACGCAAAAAAAGTTAGCTTGCCTTGAATCTCTTCAGATGACGATAGAGCAAAAGTTAGTGCTGAATGCTATCCCAATATAAGTTTCAAACCGAAGTCCAGAGTTTCTTTCCTTAAAGGTTGCGGCATCGCTTGCAATGACATCAATGTTGCAACAATCTTCCTACTTAGAGTATTAGCCACCCGATTCGCCTTTCTTAGATGGTAAAAGATTTCACAATCATAATCCTTCACTAGCTCTAACCATCTCCGCTGCCTTATGTTCAGGCTCTTCTGAGTGAAAAAGTACTTCAAACTTTGATGGTCGGTGTAAATCTTACATTGAACTCTGTACAAGTAATGTCTCTAAATCTTAAATGCAAAAACTACCGTTGCCAAATCAAGATCGTGAGTAGGATAGTTCTTCTCATAATTCTTTAGTTTCCTTGAAGCATATGCAATCACTTTACCGTTTTGCGTTAGCACTGCTCCGAGACCCATTTTCTAAGCGTCGCTGTATACGACAAATCCCTCTTCTCCTCCTGGAATTGCTAAAATTGGAGCCGAGGTTAGCCTTTTCTTTAGTTCTTGAAAACTCTTTTTGCAATTGTCTGTCCACTCGAACTTCTTCCCTTTGCAAGTCAAGTTGGTGACCGGCAAGGCCATCTTAGAGAAAGATTCCACAAACTTCCAGTAATGTCCAGCTAAACCTAAGAAGCTTCTTATCTCACTTGCATTCTTAGGTTGCTTCCAGTTAAGAACAGCCTCAACCTTAGCAGGATCCACCATTATTTCATCTTTTGATACAACATGCCCTAAGAAAGATACACAGTCGAGCCAGCACTCACACTTAGAGAACTTTGTGTATAACTTATGTCTCTTCAAGGTCCTTAGCACAATCCTCAGGTGCTTAACATACTCTTCCCGACTTTTCGAATAAACAAGAATATCATCGATAAACACCATGACAAATTTATTAAGGTAATCCTTGAACATCTAATTCTTTAGGTCAATAAAAGCTGCAGGTGCATTTGTTAGACTAAAATGTATAACCACAACTTCATAGTGACCATACATCGATCTAAAGACGGTCTTAGGAATGTCTCCTTCCTTTATCTTAAGTTGATGGTACCTTAACTGCAAATCGATCTTCAAAAACACTGAAGCACCTTTTATCTTCAGTTTTGTTTGGACATAATTAATACTTTTTTTTTAATTACGGAAAAGGATATTAATTGGCATTAAAGATAGATTGGCACATACTTCTTACATTAGCCTACACTAAAAGTGCTAAAACATGGCTCTTTAGTTGGAATTATTTACTTTCATCTAACTACAGTGTAAAACTTTCAGCAACTATAGTAGAAAAAAGTTGCTACTGTGTAAAACTCTTATATATTATAGTTCTTAAACTTAAAATTTTAGTTAGAATTAAAGTGCCAAACAGCTTAATAGTGTAAACAAAGGGAAAATGAGGTCATATATTAATCCTCAGCTCAGCTCAATCTGATTTCAAACGTTTAGGGTACGTATTAAAGTGTAAGGAGAATTTCTCGTTCAACAATATGTAAATAATATTTTTTAAAATAAGGTTTACATTTTTATGTATAAATCTTCATAAATACCGTTATTCAATTATATATTCCTAAGGATTACTCTGAGGCACACCATTAGGTTCACTCGTACGACACAATGGCATGTCATTGCAAAAAGGTGTGTATTAACGATGACTTGCCCCTCTATCGATCCATAAATCATAATTAAAAAAATACAGAATTAAGAAAATCTGATAACAAAAAGTAAAGAAGAAATAAAATTTATATACATATAAAAATAGACAACAGGTATTAATAGAATTATATACCCTATATACGTGTATGGCAAAACATGAAAAGAGGTAAATGAATTTAAAAAATATTAAAAAACTTAATTATATTATTCCCCTAATCATTTACAAAAAATTATCAAACAAAAAAAAAAAGAACTCAAAAGAAAAGGATAGAGAAAAAAAGGCAATTAAAGAGAGATGCAAATGGGAGGCATCTAGAAGATAGCACAAATATTCCAACTGTATGGGAAAAAATATCCGAGTGAAAAATATATTTATAAAAATAATAAAAAAAAGAGGCATGCAACTACTCTTGGGTAGAAAGAGAAAGCCAGCAACTTCATTAAAGTGGAATTTTTAGAAACTTACATGATAGTGATAAAGCAGTGATGATGATCTTAAGTTGCAGGGAAAAGTAGCATCCAAATTTTTTGACGGTAAGGAATCCGCCACATACACATATTAACATATATACACGCGGGTTGTATAGGTACTGCACAACCTTTTTTTTTATTATTTTTTAAATATTGGTATGACACACTTTTGTCACAAATGCTTGCAAATGAGAAGACGAGAATCAGATCAGTGGGATGCACCACATTCACTTGCAATGTGCAGCCATGTGACAATCGCGATCGTCTGCATTTTCATCATTTATTTGATTTTATTTATGTGGAATAATAACGTTATAATTTAATTATTAAAAGACGAGAATCAGATTAGCGGGAGGCACCACATTCTCTTTGCCATGTGACGATCGCGCATTTTCATCATTTTATTTGTTTTTATTTGTGGAATAATAACGTTATAATTTAATTATTATACCCTGTTGGAGTTGAGAAATATATAATAGAAACTACTAGAATCTAGTTAGCCTTTCTTTCTTTCCTTTTTCGTTCCTTTTCTAAGACATGTCATCGTTAAAATTCAATCAAAAATTTCTTTTAAATATATTTTTATCTTAAAAAAAAAACCTAAAAAGACTTTGAGTGTTAAAAATTTTCTCATAGAGCGAATTTTTGCTTTCAATCTTTAGTAACGACATGGCATCATGAAAGGTTGATTATGTCTTCGTTAAAATATTGTTGTCTAGTAGTGGTTAGTGATTGATCCGTTTGGTGAATGGATTCGAATTGTGTTGATTTAGATTATTTTGATTTAAGTTGTGTAATTTAAATTGTTATTCGAATTGACTTTTACATGTGCATTTAAAGTGTTAATATGAAGAGGGGAATAAAATTGGAATTTATATTTGGATAGATAGTAGAAAAAGTTTTTGATTTATTAACAAATCTAACAAATCTTAATGTTTATGATATAACAAAAATATGCAATATGGATCTTGATTTTCTCCTCTCTTCATTAGGAACGTAATGAAAGAAGAATCGGTTTAATCGACTATCAAATTAAGAAGTTATGATTTTTTCCTATAAATGTAGGAGAGAGAATATGAGATTTTACTGTAGCAAATTGACCTGAGTCCAAAAAGTTCAAGGGAGAGTACAAATATGAAAACTTGGATTTAAAAGATTCATTTGATTTGAGTTTTAAAAGAAACAAACATGTATCTAAATGATTTTTTAGACTCAGAGTCTAAAGAGTTAACTTAATATGCCAAACAAATAGGCTCTAATGAAAGAAAAATTTGGTATTAATGAAATATGTAGTCAATAATTATTCCATTAATATTAAAGAAGAAGGAACATCATTAGTTATTTTGCTATCCTTATCTTTATGGAGATATTATGCATGAAAGCTGGCGAAATTTTGATAGAGTACTTTCCTGGTCTATGCAAAAGAATGTAAAAGTCATAGATTTTTCTTTTCTTTTTTTTTTTTGTGCAAGAAAATGAATGCAATGAAATGGCTTCTTTTGTTAATAGACCAATGACTGTGGAATTGTGATTATCACTATTCATTAGTACTAGTTGTGTTTTGTTCTGA
Source organism: Artocarpus heterophyllus (assembly GCA_025403435.1). Taxonomy (NCBI): domain Eukaryota; kingdom Viridiplantae; phylum Streptophyta; class Magnoliopsida; order Rosales; family Moraceae; genus Artocarpus; species Artocarpus heterophyllus. The sequence goes on from CM046341.1 coordinate 8,781,409, forward strand.
TTGAGAAGTTTATGGCTATGAGCGGGCGGGATCAAACTGAAGGTGATACGTGTGAAGAGGAACAAGAACATTATAATATAAAGGTTAACTTTTGTTTTTGTTTTTGTTTTTGGTTTTTTTTATTATACCGTCAAAAGATCTGCTATTAATTGACTTTCACTTTTTAAAATAGGTATTGTTGGGCACTCACACCTACCATTCAACATACACACCTCGCATCATTTTAAAACATTGCCTCCAATATTTCTATAAGATTCTCAACTATCCACCATTTCATTTTTTTTCTTACTTAAATATATTAATTTTCTCTTTTTGTAAAGTAAAAGAAAAAGGAGTATTTACTATATTTTCTTTTCGTAACCAACACCATTTCATTTAAAAATTTCCTTTCTTATATTAACATATGCATGTGTGTCGTGCCTAAAGCTAACAAAAATATTAGTGAGAAATAAAGAAATAAGAATGTTAAAGTAAGGAAAAATAAAATGATGTTGAAAGGAAAAAAAAAGTGGTTAAAAAGTAAGTCACATGAAGATATTAGGGTTAAAATAATGAGGAAATTAAACAAATGACTTGTTTGATCGCCTTTTTAAATCAATTATCGATTTTTTTTTGGTTTTGAGGTAAAATGCCAATTTTTTTAAGAATTGCAAGAAATAACCTTTTTTATATTAGCTGTACATTAATGATTAACTGCTAAAAACAAATGCCAATTTTTTTTTAAGAATTACAAGAAATAACCTTTTTTATATTATCAATATATTAAAGATTAACTATAGCTTATCATTTCCCTTCAAAAAAACTATAGTTTGTCATAAATTTACTAATAATTTATCATGGATAAACCACTAAATTATTGAGTGAAATTGGTCAAATGCTAACTAGCATTAGCTAATCATTTATAAACTACCGAGTTAATAAAAATAAACCACCAACTTAATAAGTGATAAACCACATGCCAGTGTACCACTGTTAGCATTTGTATATTATTAATTGATATTAGTATATCGTTGATTTACATTAGTATATAATTGATAAACTATTTAGAAAAAAGCGTCATTTTTTAATTTTAAAAAACTACCATCATTTACTAAAAAAAGCTCAAAAAACTGTTTCTCATGAATAAATAAATTTATTTTAAATTTTATAGTGAGCGTGTATTTAAAAAGGGAGTGTAAAGAGTTTAAAAAGACAAGGAAAAAAAAAGGTATCTCAATATTACCAATCCATTGGAATATTATAGTACTTAATGACCGTTAATTAATTGCAACCGCTATCTCTTCATCGTTTGAAAGTGGATGAAACTAAAGGCAAACTCGTTTTCTACTATTTCTAGACATCTCGTAATACATGTTTATTATGCATCCTAGAATATTGAGCCAACTTTATGATCAACAGTGAAAAGTTAAAAACTTATGTGGTAGATAATGTCATTTTCTTCTATTCAGATAATACCACTATTACTTTATCGATCGTTGTTAGGATTTTTTGCCTTTCTATTTTGCTTCTTTATTTTATTTTGTTTTATTTTATGCTCATTTTGAATGAAAGCTTTATCGTATAAGCTTTTAATGATGAATTATCTCAAAGCCAAAATATTAATGACTTGATCAATTGTGTCCTTTTTATGATTTAATTTGTTGCTTTTAATCTTTGTCTTTTCATCTTAAATAATTGTCTGAAGGCCTTAAGCATGAGAATATGGGCGTCTTTGCTGAAAATCAGACACTCGAAATCCTAGACCTTTCCTTTTTTTTTCTTTGATTTTTTTTTGTTTGATATTGATAATTCCTTAATTTGATCCAAATGATAGAGAATTGAAGAAATACACTATCAATTAAATTGAGGAAAAAGCCACAAACCATAGAAATTAATAAATCATGTAATTACAAGCATAATATATAGCGATGAATTCATAACTATATCTTTAATATTATAGTCCAAAATCATATATTTAGTAAAAAAAAAAGAAGAAGAAAGTAACATAAGATCAACAAAATCAGAGATGGCATTAATAATGCTTAACATAAAAAACAGTTTACATAAAAAACATAGACAAGCCACCGAGGCATCTAAATTACCAATGCAATCAAGATGCTATTTATTTAGACCGTAACAAATTACACATAGCATTTTGATGGCAGCAGACTACCAAATAGATTAAAAAATTGAGTTATTTTAAGCTTGTAATTCACATCAGCATAGAAAGAGAGACAGCTGCATACAGCGCACTCATGATTAGTGATGTGCATTTGGGCCATCGATGTGGCAGCACTTGTAGCTAATGTAGGTCTCCATGGTGTGAGGGTACTCTGGACATTTTCGGGGACATTGCCTGCAACAATGGGGACATCTATGTGGGAGCAGTATCGCATGGTCTTAGTGACCTTAGAGTGGTATTCCTTGAAAATGGCCTCAAAGCCCCTCTCCTTCACGACATCCTTCCATTTGTCAACATCCACAATGACCTCAAAGATGGTAGAGTCGTGTCCGGTGATGATCAGGGTGGAGCCCTTGCTGGGCACTCCCAAGCACTGTCGTTCTTGTAGGCAAGCAACTTCTGGATGTCTTGTGTAACGGGGTCAACCTGCTTGTGAGACTTGCTGATGAACAAGCTCTCAATGCCATTTTAGAACCATCCTAAAATGCCACTGTCTTTGCCTCCCTTGGCTGTTTTTCCCACCAGGAATAGCTCAATGTTGATTTTTGAGTCCTTGAAGGCAGGGTCGTTTTGGAGGGCAGTCACCTTCATGGTGAATTGTTGGATCAGTTCATTGTCTTTGTCTCCATAGAAGAAGATGTACTTCTCATCCTTGATCTGTTAAATGATGCTCAACATATAAATAACAACAATTAACTTAAGGGGTAAAAGCCTATTCTAACTCGTGATTTGACTCACATGTCTCCTTTGTCATATGTTATGCCACGGTTAATTAAAATATTTTCATGACCTTTTAGACACGGTAAGATATTTTTTTATTTATATATTTTAGCTGATGTGGTCTGTTATTTTTAAATAAACATAAAAAGAGAATGAAGTAGATAAGAGAGTTGAAACCATTATTGTATTTGGGTACACAATGGGCTTAAAAAAGTGTCTTCCCATTGTTGCTACTTGTGAGCAAATCTTTAGTAACTAAATATATTAGTCATATTAGGAGCATCTAAAATTATGTGATTATAGACATAATAATTTCAGACTTGACTCTTTCTTGTTTAAATTTAAAAAGAACGAAATATCCTATATTATTTAAAAATTCACACGCTATTCATTGGGACCACAGCCATCTACACAACTTTGCATACGCGTTAATTTTTAACTAATTAGAGTTAAAGCCCATGACTTGATTACTTTGAAAAGCCAGTGACTTAATTTGATGATATTTTGACATTTTTACTTTGGAAAACATACTGCTTTTGAGACTAAAATTATAAATTTTATAATTATCTTTTTTTTTTCTTAACATAAGTATTGATTGATTTTGACAGGGCATTGAACATATTGATATTTACAGCGGTATCAATGGTTGGGTGAATGTTGCCTACAACAGTACCAATCCAGTTAGTCTTGTCGGAAATAATCTTTTGAGCCTCCAAGTCAAATGGGAATGCCTCCAATCCCCAACTCTTGATCAAGTGAATTGCGTTGGTGTTTGCCACTTTTCCCTATGGGCTAATCACCACAAATCGAGGCTTGCCCTTGAACTCCCACTCTTTTTTGATGAATCTGATGCCTACAATCAGTGAATATTGCTGCAAAATGTACCATGGGATCTTAGGGCTCGGAATCTCGAGCTTCTTCCGCATCTCGTCAGTCCATTGCTCCATAATTGGAACCCACATGTTTGTGTAGTTCCTTTCCTTCTTTGTTTTCTTGTAAACCAGTTTGAGGAGCGTAATGTCTTCCTTGGTGATCTCTAGGGTTGAAAAGAACAGGAATACGTTTTTCTTCCTCAACACTTCAATGTTCATCTAGTTAAAGAAAATAATTAATTGTAAAGAAACAGCTTATTTAAACATAATTAAAAAAATTTAAAAGAACATATTTTATTATATTATGTTTTTGTAGTTGTAAGCATGGAACGGTATTACTCTCTCTCTCTCTCTCTCTCTATATATATATATATATATGTTAAAAAGCCTTTTTACCCTTCTATTAGGTTCTTTTTTATTTTATTTTTAAGAGGTTTTTGAGAAAGCAGATACAACCGAAAATATTAGTTTGAAATTGTAACAAGTCAGAGCATTATATTGTAGCAGTTTTTTGCTTTTAACTATAGCTACCGAGAGTTTTATACTGTTTGCTCATTGAAACTAACAGTTTCAACCAAGAGACCAAATATAGCTTATTTTATAATGAAACTACTACGGAAGCATACCTGTCTATTTATGGAACCATCAATGAGCGGCTGGAAAGTAGTTTCCTTGATAAATATCAAGGCATTGAAAACTTCCAGGACTTTTGTTGAGGTTCTCAAGAGCTGCCTGACTTTGCAATTAGCCTCGGCATCAGTCGCAATTTTTTTAATAAAAGATTCAATTATCATAGATTAATTACACACACCGGGTGCTTGCAAGGAATATAATGATGAAACAAGAAACTATATATGGTTCTTGCAAATTTACCTAGTTGCCTTTTGCAAATAGTCAGATGCAGGTTAAGCCTGTTGGGGATGAAGTGGATTTTTTGAGAATAGGGAGCTAAATCATGAGGCTTCTCGGGCCTGAATTATTAACAAAGACATCGATAACAACAAACAACATTAATATAATGACTTATTAATTTAAATAAGGTAAGCTAATTAATTATATAAAATGTTGTCTATAAGTAGCTCTATGCATAGTAAATGGTAGTAACATTAATTGTTTTGCAATTTACAACTTACTTGTCACTAAGCAGAGTGGAGATCTTAGTTGAAATGGCTACAATTGTGACAATATGCCAGTAGACATCCACTGGCAAGTGGTCCAATGCCGCGGGCAACTCGGGTACATTTTTTGGGGCATGGACAGATAGCTTCTTGAACTCGTCGAAGATGGTGATGACACGAGTGGTTGTCTTAATGAGGTTGCTGACCTCGTGAATTGCTTCCCGGCGTTTTGGGAGCTCGGACGGCTTGATGAGTTGCGGCACTTTTTTCAGGATAGCCAATTGTTTCGCCAGGGCGTCCGATCGGAAGAGGCTGGCGAGGTGCCAGAAATCCCTGAAATCGTTGGCGAAAGGGGCAAGGGTTGGGACTGACTTTGCTTCCAATGAGTAGCTGGAAAGCTTGTGGAGAATTGAAAGGTCTATTTCGTGTGCAATTTTCTAGCCCGGAGGTTTGCATGAAAGCGGCAAATTATTACAAATTAGTCAATTTTGTCAATTTATGCATGCACTAAGCCAAAATGAGAAAAAAAAAAAGATAAGAAAAAATAGAGAGGTTATAAGCAATTTAATTATACCTCGCTGCTTGCGGACTTAATTGTGCATAAGGGAATAGTGAAGTTGACTTTAGGCCTCTTCTCCTCTGTGTTTTCCACATGAACTTTGCTTCCCTGTAATCAGTCAAAAGCAATGTTTAATTGGTTAGCACTCAAAAGGGTTTTCTTTTTGTCAGGAGTTTTTATTTGCAAAATTTTAATGGGGCCTTTTTTACGTGAGTAGATCTTATGGTTTTCGGCCATTCCTTTATTATCCTTTTTCTTTTTTAGAGCTGTTCTCCATTTAGATTTTTTCTACTTTGTGATGTGAGACTTTGGGCGTTTCTCCTCCTACTTTTTATACACCGTAAATTTTCTACTTCTTCTTTCTTCTTTTTATTGTTAACAAAATAAGAGTGGATGCTTTGAAAAAAGGCTCATGCATGCCCCGTTGGCACATCGGGAGTCTTGGGGACCATCGAGGAGTGGAAAGGGCCTGAACTAAACTCTTTCTGTCCATTTAACTAGGTTTGTCTACCTATCACTGAGCCCACACACATGTGGTGCATATTGGCACAAAGGCCCCAAAATATGGCTATAGGGATTCGAACTTTGATGGAACGAAAAAAAAGACACTTGGCAAAAGCAACCGCACAGAGGTTTAGTTAAGATGTATTAAATTTTTTTGATATCCAACTATTTTTTTATGTTGATATATATTATATATATATAGATATATGTGCGTATATATGCATTGTAAATTGTGGGGATGATAACTAGCATAAAAAATGCTGGAGTCTTCCATTTGTATTTGCACCCTTGAGCAAACTCATCCTACAATAAACTCTTACTCTTACTGATCATTTTATGAAAAATGAAATTAAAATAAAAATTTACAAGCAAAAGTTCTAAAAAAAAGCTAGGTAGGCCAACAAGTGAAAATATAAAATAAACAAGCAAATACAGAAAAATTTGCAAGCAGATCTGTATATCTATGTATGTGTATATGCATGTAACGACCTTAGTTTAATTTGTTTTCATAATTAATTAAGAAAAAAAATTCGACTTATTATCAAATTATCCACTTATACTGCATCTTGTATATAGATATTATTTTTTATTACTGGCTGGTTTTAGGAAATTCATCTTAACAATATATACCTGCACAACTTTGTCAATAATTTGGGTAGCACACATGAGAATGTTTTGACGACGATGAACAGTGAATCTTAGTCAAAAAGACTCATCAGCGTGAACATGAGTGTCGTAAATGAGCTTAGTGATCTTCTTGTCGGACAAGGTGAAAAGGCTAATCTCGCCTCCAATGTGTTCTTTCACATTGGCGACGACAGTTTCTGTAACACCCGCCTATTTTATGTAACGGACCACGTTAAGTTAGTAACGCTATTAAGGAATGTATTTAATAAATAACGTTATATGATATGATATGTGATGTGCATGTTACTAACTTTTTATGTCAAGATTTGTGACAGGTGACGACCGCAAGGAATCGTTGTGCTCTAGTGTTCATGAGAAATTATAAATATATGATTATTAAATTTATGATGCAATGATGTGTGAATGTTTTATGTTATGGCATTTAATGACAGATCGGCAGGCCGAAGAAGGAAAATCGGCAGGCCGAAGAGGGAAAATCGGCAGGCCGAAGAGGGAAAATCGGCAGGCCGAACAAAGTTGACAACAGTCAGCAGAAATCTCTCCAGAGTTATGACTGAGTTAATTACGTTAATTGGGTGAATTAATGTGATTAATTGGCATAATAATGGAATGTTTTTATCAGTTAAGGAAATTAAAGGATTAGATTTGTATTATATTAAGAGGTTTCCTATTTTTAGAAGGTGAGTTAAGGTAAGATTGATGATGTTTGACCTTCCTTTTCTATTCTTCTCCTTTTCCCACGCCAATCACCTTCTTCATAGTCAGAATATTTCTGACTTAATGAAGAGTAATGACTCTTTATTATACACATTACGTTAAAAATTTTTATTACGCTCTTTCCTCAAATGATTTGTCTCGATTCTGAGACGTTCCTTCATTATTCTCTTCCTCCTCTCACGCCCCAAGTCACGCCCCTACAGTCAGAATTTTTCTGACTTAATGAAGGGAAATGAATTCCCATCAATGGTTTTTATTGCGTTAAAATTTTAACGTTTCCTTTTTCATTATTTTCTCTCCTTCACACGTTTTGTTTCTCAAAAAATTTCTGAGACATTCTTTCACTTCTCTTCCTCTTCCCTTCCTCACAAAATTTCTTTTTCTCTTCCACGAAAATTTTCTGATAAAAAAAAAAGAGAGAGAAGTCTTGTTTCGTTGATCGAATTCAAGAATTTCGAGAAGAAACTTCAAGGTATGAATTCAGTTTTTTTTTTGGTAAATGTAAAAAGATGTTCTCCTCTTCAAATTTTGTCTACAATGTCTTCTTTAGGTATTGTATTTTGTTATGTGTGATGTCTCCTCACGTTTTATGTCATTTTAATGTTTTATGAAAAATGAATATTTCTGTCTTCTACCCCTCACAGTAAAATGATACTGTTTAATTTTGAAGGTATGAAAAATGTAATGATTATTCTATAGGTAAAGAATGATGTTTTCGTGAAAAGTTGTTAATTATGCTTATGTATGAGTATGTAAGATGAATGTATTTTATGATTATGAAATGTTTTAATAAACGTTATTTTTTTGGATTGTTTGATCATAAAATGTTATGTATGTTTAAAAGATTTTATGATAATAAAAATAATATTTAAAATATGAGATGAGTGTATGGATATTTTATGATAAGTATTGATTTTTTTTATTGCACCTTAAAATGGATATATGGCATGGACACTTAAGGAAGCAAGCACAACGAGACCGCGGTGTCGTCACCAAGTGCAATATTAAGGTTAAGTAAGCTATCGATCAAGTAAGTACATTCTCACCTGCAAAATGATATGTTTTATAAAAGGTTTGAAATTATGTGCATAATGATAATTATTCTATGATGGATTTTATGATGGTTTCATTTAAAGTTCTCTCATGAAATATTTTGATGTTCATAAAGTTATGCATGTATGATGATGACGTATTTCAAAGCATGAAAATTTTATATATGTATATATATGTATCACCTAAATAAGTGTTGCACACCAATGTTATGATATGTTATGATGTCATGTTTGGTTTAGGATTAGCTACCCTTTTTCCTCTCATGACGGCGCGCCTACGATGATGATTATGGTGCAACACTTGGGCCCTTAAGATAAAATGGAATAAGTTTTTAAAATGGTCAATATTATGAAAGATATGTTTCCATGAAATTGTGCTTAAGGCACTTTTATGATGATGATGATGATGATGTTTATGAAATGTTTTAAATTGTGAGAATTTTATGTACTTACTAAGCATTAGCTTATTCATGTTTTATATGTCATGTTGCAGATAAGGGTAAGAGAGTCTTGGAATAGGTGGAGGACATGGAACGGCGTGTGAGCAACATGAACGATGAATTGTAACCGGAAGCACGCCAAGAAGAAATGAATTTATGATTCAATAAAATTATATATTTTGAACATATTTTATGTTGGGTTTTTAAGAACACTTATATTATGGTTTTATAAGTTATTTTATCATTTTTTTATGAATATGAACTTTCGCTATATTTTACGCAAAGTTAGAACGTTTTAAATTTTTTACCAAAGTAGATTTGGTCTCGGACGGCCTGCCGAACTCCGTGTCCGGCCTGCCGAAGACCAGAAGATCGGCCGACCGATCCATTTTTTTCGGCCTGCCGAACCTGGATGAATTTTTGGTCCGAATTACAAAGCTTCTGCCGGCCTGCCGGTGGAAGACGCTCCGGCTTGCCGATGTAGTTCGGCTTGCCGAAGTCCCAAGTTCGGCCTGCCGAACTGTGGGAATAAGAGGAATTCAAAGATATGTTGATCAAAGTGATTTAATGTGAGATTTTAATAAATCTTGATTTTACTATTTGATTATCAATTATTATTAAATAAGTTCTTGAATAAATTAAGTATAAACGAATAAATTATGTTATGAAATAACATTAAACTATGTCTTTCGAAACAATGTAAGTTTTAAAAAAAAAAATTTATATGAATGGATCCTGGTAATGTAAGTTTAAGTACTTTTAAAATCTATAGTACGATTGAGTTGATATTATCTATGTGTTTAATTATTTAAGCATGTATGAATATAAGTATGTAACGATATCTGTGACGTCCGAATAAAGGGGCGTTGCAGGCTTTGGTATCAGAGCGAATCTTTCGATTACAATTCATATCGCCACACGTCAATCCAAGTCCTCCAAGTAAGTTTGTTAGATGTACTGATGCAAGTATGATAATAAGATTAAGGTTTGAATGTTTAATGATTAAAAGACATAGTAATGAAAACCTGTCTCATAAATAGAAGATGAATTTTAAGTCCTTATTATTTTAGGAAATTTACGATGGACGGCTATAGAAGAATGCAGACCCGCACCCAGTCTAACGAGAGACTTATGACAATGATCGCTGAACTACAAAGGCAGTTGGAGGATCAACGACGGGAAATAGCTGCATTAAGGGCCAATAGCCAGAATGGTGAACAACCAGGCAATGATGTGCCTCCTCCTCCTCCGCAGCCACAAGTACAAGTAAATGAAGTCCCAGCTCCTGCTGCTGAACCAAGAGCAGCCTATCAAGAACCTCTTTTGGTCAGATGGAAGAGAGTTAAGCCAGCTGACTTTGAGGGTTCTAAGGACCCGCTAGTCGCTCAAGGATGGTTAAAGACAATTGAGGCTACCTTACGACTCATGGATTTCACGGATAATGAAAAGGTCCTCTGTGCCTCGTACTGCCTTACTATGGAGGCCAGGATATGGTGGGATGGCATCGAACAGAGCAGAAGTGTTGAAGAAATGTCATGGGCTGACTTTGTTCACGAGTTCAACATGAAGTTCTTCCACATGAATGTTACGAGGAAACATTATGAGGAGTTCGAAAGCTTACGTCAGGGGGATATGACAGTCACTGATGTGGTGACAAAGTTTGATCAACTTGCTCGTCTGTGTCCAGGGATGGTTATGAATGAAGATGAAAGGGTCAGAAGGTTGATAAGAGCCCTTAGACCAGACATTGCTGCAATTGTTGATGGGGCAAGTCCGCCAAGGACCCAAGAGCAGGTTGTTATGAGGGCCCAACGTGCTGAGTTCCATTTGTCAAAGTTAAGAAGGAATCAGCCTCAGCCCAACCAGCAAGCCAACAATGCTAATAGCCAGAACCGTCCTTCCCACAGGAACAACAACAACAGCAACAACAACAGTCAAAACTGGAGAAACAATAAGAGGAAGGGCAATCCTCAACAACAGCAGGGCCAAGACAACAAAAGGCACAATGATGGTCAGCGCAACAACAATGACAGGCGATTCCAACCATGTGCCAAATGTGGAAAGAAGCATCCGGGGGAATGTCGACTGGGAACGAACCAATGTTTCATATGTGGGCGTGAAGATCATTTCGTAAAGAATTGCCCCAAATTGATAAATGCCAATGCCCCACAGAGACCTACTCCTCAGGCCCAGCTGCATCAGATGCAAGCCTCCCTTGATGGGCCACTAATCAGCCAAGGGAGACTTGAAGCCCCACCAACGAATGCCCGAATCTATACCATGACAAAGGAACAAGTGGCTGCAGAAACCTCCAACGTGGTCACAGGTCAGATAACAAGCTTATGTAATGATGTTTATGTTCTTTTTGATACGGGTGCCACGCATTCTTTTGTGTCTATGTCACATGCTAGGAAGTTAGGGGTTCGTTTAGAGCCAATGAGACAGGGATTCACTACGACACTACCCTCCGGGGAAGTGATATTATCCACGCATTGTTTGCGTGCAGTACCCCTATGGATTTCTGATAGGGAACTTTTTGTCGACCTCATTGTGATCGATATGCATGACTATGACATGATTCTTGGGATGGATTTCCTAAGCAAGTATAATGCCGCGATCGAATGCCGGAAACGAAAGGTGATCTTCCATCCTGAAGGTAATCAGAAATTTGTTTATGTTGGCGAGACCAGGAAGAAACCCCACATGTTTTTATCGGCAATGAAAGCAAGGAAGCTGTTAGCAAGTGGCTGTATGGGCTATCTGGCAAATGTTGTAGACAAAAGCCAAGAAGGAAAGATAAGAATTAAAGATGTGCATGTTGTTCATAAATATGAAGATGTGTTTCCTGATGATCTAAAGAGTCTACCGCCAGAAAGAGAAGTTGAATTCGAGATTGAGCTCGCTCCAGGCACCGAACCAATCTCTAAAGCTCCTTACAGAATGGCCCCGGCAGAATTAAAGGAGCTTCACACGCAATTAAAGGAGCTGCTTGACAAAGGATTTATCAGGCCAAGTCACTCACCGTGGGGTGCACCAGTCTTATTTGTGAAAAAGAAGGATGGCACTATGAGACTCTGCATCGACTACAGAGAACTGAACAAGGTGACAATCAAGAACAAGTATCCGTTGCCTCGAATAGATGATTTGTTTGATCAGCTCAAGGGTGCATCGGTGTTCTCAAAAATTGATCTACGATCAGGATATCACCAGTTGAAGATTAAAGAAGGAGATATTCCCAAGACTGCGTTCAGGTCGAGGTATGGTCACCATGAATTTGTGGTTATGCCTTTCGGTTTGACGAATGCACCTGCTGCCTTTATGGATCTAATGAACAGGGTATTCAAGGATTTTCTCGATAAATTTGTTGTTGTATTTATCGACGATATTCTTGTCTACTCGAAGAGTCAGGAAGAGCATGAGGAGCACTTAAGGATCGTGCTGGAGACCTTGAGAAGACACCAGCTTTATGCTAAGTTCTCTAAATGCGAGTTTTGGCTTGATAAAGTGTCATTCCTAGGGCATGTCATTTCAAAGGATGGGATAATGGTAGACCCTACTAAAGTAGAAGCTGTACTCAATTGGAAGCAACCGATGAATGCAAGTGAAATAAGAAGCTTCTTGGGTCTAGCAGGTTACTATCGGAGATTTGTAGAAGATTTCTCCAAGATAGCAGCTCCACTCACGAACCTAACTCGCAAAGGAAGGAAGTATGAATGGACGGATGCATGTGAAAAGAGTTTTCAAGAGTTGAAGAAAAGATTAACGACGGCTCCAGTGTTGGCAATTCCTGAGGGAAATGATGGGTTCGTAATCTATAGTGATGCATCCAAGATGGGCCTAGGAGCTGTATTGATGCAAAATGAAAAGGTGATTGCTTATGCTTCAAGGCAACTAAAGGATTATGAAAAGAACTATCCTACTCATGACCTAGAGTTAGCAGCAGTCGTCTTTGCATTAAAGATATGGAGACACTATTTATATGGGGTCCAATGCAAGATATTCACTGATCATCAAAGTCTGAAGTATTTCTTCACACAAAAAGACCTAAACATGAGACAACGAAGATGGCTAGAGTTGGTGAAGGATTATGACTGTGAAATCCTTTATCATCCTGGTAAAGCAAACCGAGTAGCTGATGCTTTAAGTAGGAAGTCAGTTGCCACATTGATGTCTATGCAAGCAATGTCTCCACCTTTAAGGAAGGAAATTTTAGACTTCGGTTTAGAACTTATAGCAGGTCAACTATCAGCACTCTCTCTTGCTCCGACAATGTATGATGAAATTCGGAGTAAGCAAGATGACGACGTGAGCCTTGTAAGGATTAAGCATGAAATAAAAGAGGGAAAATGTCAAGAGTTTCGTACTGCTGATGATGAAACTCTGTACCTTAAGGATCGTTTATGTGTTCCCAATGTTGATAATTTAAGGGAGAGGATCTTGGCAGAAATTCATGACACTCCTTACTCTATTCATCCAGGTGCAACGAAGATGTATAATGATCTAAAGGGTAATTTTTGGTGGTTTGGAATGAAACGTGATGTTGCAAAGTATGTGAAGAAATGTATGACATGTCAGCAAGTAAAAGCTGAACACCAGAAACCTGGTGGTGAACTACAGTCTATTCAAATACCGGAATGGAAGTGGGAGGAAATAGCAATGGATTTCATTACCGGCTTACCCAGAACTACGAACGGCTATGATGCAATTTGGGTAATTGTGGATCGGCTGACGAAGACGGCGCATTTCATTCCTATCAAGATCACTTATTCCATGGAACGATTAGCGGAACTCTATGTTAAGGAGATTGTACGACTACATGGGATTCCCAAGTCAATTATCTCAGATCGTGATGGTAGGTTCACATCTAAATTTTGGAAAAGTGTCCAGAATGCAATGGGAACCAGGCTTCATTTCAGTACAGCTTTTCATCCTCAGACTGACGGCCAAACAGAGAGGACGAACTTGATTTTAGAAGATATGCTACGGGCATGTTCTCTCGATTTTAAGACCAGCTGGTGTAAAATGTTACCATTAGCAGAGTTTGCTTACAACAACAGCTTTCAGGCGACAATTGGAATGGCACCATATGAAGCATTGTATGGACGGAAATGCAGGTCACCTATATGTTGGCACGAAGCTGGTGAAAAGAAGTTGATGGAAAGTGTTGATGCTGAAAGAACCGACTTTGTAAATGAAACTTCTGAGATGATAAAGTTGATAAGAAGAAGAATAGAGACTGCTCAAAGCCGTCAAAAGAGTTATGCTGATAAAAGAAGAAGACCTTTAGAGTTCGCTGTAGGCGAATATGTGTTCTTAAAAGTTGCACCAATGAAAGGGGTTATGAGGTTTGGGAAGAAAAGCAAGTTAAGCCCAAGATTCATCGGTCCTTATGAAATTGTTAAACAAATAGGCAAAGTAGCTTATCAGCTGAAGTTGCCATCTGAAATGTCCGCAATACACAATGTATTTCATGTCTCCATGCTAAAGAAGTATGTTCCGGACCCTACGCATGTGATTGAGCCACAAGTGATCGAGATACGAGAAGACCTAAGTTACGAAGAAAAGCCAATGAAGATACTCGATCGAAAAACTAGGACTTTGAGGAATAAAGAAATTCCATTGGTCAAGGTGTTATGGCGAAATCAGCAAGTTGAAGAAGCTACATGGGAACGTGAAGATGACATGAAAGTTTTGTATCCACATTTGTTCTAAGTTTCGAGGACGAAACTTTTATAAGGTGAGGAGAATTGTAACACCCGCCTATTTTATGTAACGGACCACGTTAAGTTAGTAACGCTATTAAGGAATGTATTTAATAAATAACGTTATATGATATGATATGTGATGTGCATGTTACTAACTTTTTATGTCAAGATTTGTGACAGGTGACGACCGCAAGGAATCGTTGTGCTCTAGTGTTCATGAGAAATTATAAATATATGATTATTAAATTTATGATGCAATGATGTGTGAATGTTTTATGTTATGGCATTTAATGACAGATCGGCAGGCCGAAGAAGGAAAATCGGCAGGCCGAAGAGGGAAAATCGGCAGGCCGAAGAGGGAAAATCGGCAGGCCGAACAAAGTTGACAACAGTCAGCAGAAATCTCTCCAGAGTTATGACTGAGTTAATTACGTTAATTGGGTGAATTAATGTGATTAATTGGCATAATAATGGAATGTTTTTATCAGTTAAGGAAATTAAAGGATTAGATTTGTATTATATTAAGAGGTTTCCTATTTTTAGAAGGTGAGTTAAGGTAAGATTGATGATGTTTGACCTTCCTTTTCTATTCTTCTCCTTTTCCCACGCCAATCACCTTCTTCATAGTCAGAATATTTCTGACTTAATGAAGAGTAATGACTCTTTATTATACACATTACGTTAAAAATTTTTATTACGCTCTTTCCTCAAATGATTTGTCTCGATTCTGAGACGTTCCTTCATTATTCTCTTCCTCCTCTCACGCCCCAAGTCACGCCCCTACAGTCAGAATTTTTCTGACTTAATGAAGGGAAATGAATTCCCATCAATGGTTTTTATTGCGTTAAAATTTTAACGTTTCCTTTTTCATTATTTTCTCTCCTTCACACGTTTTGTTTCTCAAAAAATTTCTGAGACATTCTTTCACTTCTCTTCCTCTTCCCTTCCTCACAAAATTTCTTTTTCTCTTCCACGAAAATTTTCTGATAAAAAAAAAAGAGAGAGAAGTCTTGTTTCGTTGATCGAATTCAAGAATTTCGAGAAGAAACTTCAAGGTATGAATTCAGTTTTTTTTTTGGTAAATGTAAAAAGATGTTCTCCTCTTCAAATTTTGTCTACAATGTCTTCTTTAGGTATTGTATTTTGTTATGTGTGATGTCTCCTCACGTTTTATGTCATTTTAATGTTTTATGAAAAATGAATATTTCTGTCTTCTACCCCTCACAGTAAAATGATACTGTTTAATTTTGAAGGTATGAAAAATGTAATGATTATTCTATAGGTAAAGAATGATGTTTTCGTGAAAAGTTGTTAATTATGCTTATGTATGAGTATGTAAGATGAATGTATTTTATGATTATGAAATGTTTTAATAAACGTTATTTTTTTGGATTGTTTGATCATAAAATGTTATGTATGTTTAAAAGATTTTATGATAATAAAAATAATATTTAAAATATGAGATGAGTGTATGGATATTTTATGATAAGTATTGATTTTTTTTATTGCACCTTAAAATGGATATATGGCATGGACACTTAAGGAAGCAAGCACAACGAGACCGCGGTGTCGTCACCAAGTGCAATATTAAGGTTAAGTAAGCTATCGATCAAGTAAGTACATTCTCACCTGCAAAATGATATGTTTTATAAAAGGTTTGAAATTATGTGCATAATGATAATTATTCTATGATGGATTTTATGATGGTTTCATTTAAAGTTCTCTCATGAAATATTTTGATGTTCATAAAGTTATGCATGTATGATGATGACGTATTTCAAAGCATGAAAATTTTATATATGTATATATATGTATCACCTAAATAAGTGTTGCACACCAATGTTATGATATGTTATGATGTCATGTTTGGTTTAGGATTAGCTACCCTTTTTCCTCTCATGACGGCGCGCCTACGATGATGATTATGGTGCAACACTTGGGCCCTTAAGATAAAATGGAATAAGTTTTTAAAATGGTCAATATTATGAAAGATATGTTTCCATGAAATTGTGCTTAAGGCACTTTTATGATGATGATGATGATGATGTTTATGAAATGTTTTAAATTGTGAGAATTTTATGTACTTACTAAGCATTAGCTTATTCATGTTTTATATGTCATGTTGCAGATAAGGGTAAGAGAGTCTTGGAATAGGTGGAGGACATGGAACGGCGTGTGAGCAACATGAACGATGAATTGTAACCGGAAGCACGCCAAGAAGAAATGAATTTATGATTCAATAAAATTATATATTTTGAACATATTTTATGTTGGGTTTTTAAGAACACTTATATTATGGTTTTATAAGTTATTTTATCATTTTTTTATGAATATGAACTTTCGCTATATTTTACGCAAAGTTAGAACGTTTTAAATTTTTTACCAAAGTAGATTTGGTCTCGGACGGCCTGCCGAACTCCGTGTCCGGCCTGCCGAAGACCAGAAGATCGGCCGACCGATCCATTTTTTTCGGCCTGCCGAACCTGGATGAATTTTTGGTCCGAATTACAAAGCTTCTGCCGGCCTGCCGGTGGAAGACGCTCCGGCTTGCCGATGTAGTTCGGCTTGCCGAAGTCCCAAGTTCGGCCTGCCGAACTGTGGGAATAAGAGGAATTCAAAGATATGTTGATCAAAGTGATTTAATGTGAGATTTTAATAAATCTTGATTTTACTATTTGATTATCAATTATTATTAAATAAGTTCTTGAATAAATTAAGTATAAACGAATAAATTATGTTATGAAATAACATTAAACTATGTCTTTCGAAACAATGTAAGTTTTAAAAAAAAAAAATTTATATGAATGGATCCTGGTAATGTAAGTTTAAGTACTTTTAAAATCTATAGTACGATTGAGTTGATATTATCTATGTGTTTAATTATTTAAGCATGTATGAATATAAGTATGTAACGATATCTGTGACGTCCGAATAAAGGGGCGTTGCAGTTTCAAACTTAGAAGCTACGTCTTTGGCAAGGCTCCATACGGTGATAAATTAGAAACACAAGGGACTCACAACTTTCAAAGGCTCTTATGTTTGTTGGGTTCTGGTGTGGTGGCAAAAGCAAACTGTGCCATGTATGATTCTTGGCACTTTTTCAAGCATAAAGTAGCGATATGGCTTTTACTATTTTTCATTTTAAAAAAATCCACAATGAATTTTATTTCGTATTGTACGAGAATTTTGTTTTTAATATCAGTTGCTAGAATTTGGGCAGTTTTTGTTTTTAATGTTTGATATTCATTTCTAGGTTTTGTGAACTTTTTTTGATGAATTTTCTACTTATAAAAAATAATTGATCAAATTTTTTGGCGCAGTGAAAAACTGAAAGTCTGGATCTACTTGATGATTTTCTATCTGAGTGTAAAAAGACCAAAAAAAAAAAAAAGGTGCTCACGTTGAATAAAGCTTTTAGAGTGGGTATATTGGAATTCTTTCTAATATTATTCCTATGGAGTTTGTAATTCTACACTTCAAAACTCCTGGATTAATATACGTGTTTTGAGAGCGTTTAGATAATCGATTCAAATTATCATTTCAAACCAAAAATGCTGTAATAAATTAAATTTGTGAGAAAAAACACTATAGTAAAGTTGATTCGAACTAAACATTTACAAATTGAACCGATGAACCAAAATAATTGATGTACGTTTTTATGGATAATGCTTGCGTCTGTGGCGTTTACAGCTAAACATACTACTAATTACGATCTCTTTTTTGTAAATCTTTTGATTTACTTCCCACCTGTCTTTTTAAATTTTTGAACAAAGATCTGGGCCGTTGAGGCTTTAAGAAACATCAGTGGAAGTTCTTCCCAGTTAGTCACGCTCGTCCAGGAAAAAAAATTTAAAAATAAAACAAAATTTTCTAACGCGTCTGAATCTGTTAAAGAAAAGGGAGTCACATTACCTTGAAAGCAACATATTTATCGTTTTTATTGCCATGTGTGTGTGTGTGTGAAGTTTATCTATACATGCTCATTATTTTTTTTTGGGCAGTTAAAAAATGTTATAAAATTTAGTGTTGACTAGGTAAAAAAATAAATAAATTTAACGGGCTATTTTCTTTGGCATTTGCGACAACAATTTTGCCACTAGGTGCCATATGCTTGATTGACGGTCTAAAAAAGAAAAAAAGAAAAAAAATGCATGATTGACGGTGGTCTCCTCAATAATAATGGTAAATAACATTTTTTCACATTTTTATGAATTACCATAGTGTCGTGGGATTTCTTGCCAATTTGTGTTATTTTGGGTTATTTTTGTAATTTTTTTATTTTCTTACGTTAGGGTTTACATGAAAACATGGTTGTGCTTTTATTATTGACAGTTTGTGATAAATATAATTTCTGAGATTTTTCTCAATTTTCTTGCAATTTTTCAATATTTATCTGAATCAACATGTTATTGAACGTGTGATTTTATGCTTGCTGCGCTCCCTTCATCAGTCTCTCTCACACAGACATTTTTTAAAGTCTTTTAGTAAAATAAGATGATACTTTTAATATTTGGAGAGCACTATGTGATTGTTTCAAGATACTATTGTTTGGTAATCAGAGTGATATATGATTGTCAGTTTCATATAATATAATTCTAGTAATATTTTATGAAATTAATTTTTTGTTATTTTTAAAATATTCTAAATTTTTTTCTATATTACAAATTAACTACCGGGATTAAGCTATATCTCTAAAACGTTAATCATTCTTCTTTTTTTTTTGTGTATGGCAGGTCGCCAAACTTTTAAATGTCCTTTTTGGGAAAACAGGCAAATTTTTTGACCAGGAATAATCAATTACAAGAAATTGTTTTTTCCCTTATAAAATAAAGCAAAAAAAATTCAAAGTAAAGGACTCCGGTCGCATCTCCTCCAAAATGAAATCTATTGTTACATATGTTATTCTTACTGTAATCTGTAAATTTAGTTAACCTTAAATCATTTTCAAAAAGAGTATTTTTCTTACCATTTACTTTTCCTTCTATATAAATTCTATCTTTTTTCCAACGAATTAATTCCAAAGAAAACAAATAAAAAAGCTGGCTTTGTCTATTTGTCTCTTTATAGCTCAAGTAATATCATTTGAAAAAGGTATTCTTTTTTAGTTTATTTAAGTGGAGAAGAGAAATATTAATGATGAGTCATTTCTTATTCTTAATATCTTCAACACCACATATACAACACATCTCTTTCTCTCTACCTGATATATATATATATATACAGAGAGAGAGAGAGAACTTGTTGCCCAAGAGCGAAGAAGGCAGCCAAAGGCTTCCATGCCAGAAGAAAAACCAAGTGAAAGGGAAAAACGGGAAATTATGCATGACAGCAAGAGAAAGAAGAAAAAAAGAAAAAGAAAAACATATTGTACACACAGTAAATTTTATTTAACTAGCTCTATATATTGAGCTTAGACGCTTAAACAAACAGCACACTAATAGGCTCTACGTAGAGAGCTAATTACTCAAACCATTCCTTGCGTACATCATGGATAATAATATATTGTCGGTAAAACCATTGTACACAAGGTGGTTGAGTATAACGAAAGATTAAGCCAAGACGTCTTAGAGACAGACGTCTTAGAGACAGACGTCATTTTATTTACTTATACATAGTACGTGGACATATTGTCTAACTAAAGTGCCAGGTGAACGCCAATAGCATCCAGGAGATCACCAGTTCTTCCTATGAATCCAACAATTAAGCCATTTTCGATCGGTAAGTTGAAATATGTGCCCTCTTCGTCTCCATAGGGTCCGAAAGTTCTTCCTTTGTTTGTTTTGAATGTTAATGAGCGAACTACAGGAGTCGGTGTAGCTAGTGCAGAGAAAGGGCCAGTGTATCCACACATACTCACTACGTGCTCTTCTGGGAATTGCAGTTCAATCTGGAAGAAAAGGGAATATATATTATTTTTTGTTATAGGAGCGTAAGAAATTAAAAATAAAGAAATAAATGAAAAAGGTCTAACCTTGACATTTTTGTAGGGAAGTTTACTTGTATGTTTAGGTCCTGGAAAAGGTTCGCCATTCAAGTCATAAATTACACTAAAGGAGCCGATGGCTTCCTTATATGAAAGGTCGATTTGTCGAATTCCAGTATAGGACCCATCATCCCAACCACTGCCACCAGACCCTCCCCATGGTCCAACTGTTATCGTCTGGCTCGCCTGCAAAATATTTTGAAGGGATACAATGCATAAGCAACTCTTTAACATATATATATATTTGTATGTATGTATGTATGTATATTATAGCATACACATTTTATATCTAGATCGGAACTCACCATGGTATTCACCTTCGGAATCAGAAAATGAAGAGGAATATTACCACGTGGGATTTGGAGATGGAGAAGTGTGATGAGAATTTACTTGCTAGCCTTGCTCAATATATAGATAAGGTTGCTGCTCAGTTATTTGGAATTGAGTGCTTTATTTGTTTTAAAAGTTTAATATAAGGTAGGTAGATTAATAACGCACGAGAAAAATGTTCGAATTTAGTGCTTTGTTTTTTAAAAGATTTAATATTAAGGCAGGTAGATTAAGAACGCACGAGAAAAATGTTCACGTGTCTTTTACAGTTGTATAAAACGACAAATCTGGAAAATGTTTGATACGTATGTAGACTTGAAAATGGGCGAAGTTAAAGCATGTTTGATTTGTACCCGTTGGTGTGATTGTTTTAAGGATAGGTTTTTACTCAAAATATAGGGGAACATTTGTCATTTTATATCACAGTAAAAGAAATAATGATAAATAATTATTATCATGCGTGCTGCTTTGACAATAGAACAATGGGACTACTCATATTTAGTCTAGATGCGCTCCAGCTCTAATACATATACTACATCCATGAGTACTGCTAGTTCTAAAAATTTATCCATTTAATTTTTTTCTTTTTAGAAAAACTTAAAATGAATTATTTTTTTTCAATATCTATTTGAATCTTTTAAGGGAACCTTCAAAATAAAAAAAAAAAAAAAAAAGAAGAACAAGAACAAACATCAAAGAACCCTAGGTCTTAATTATTTTTTCATTCCTAGCTTTAAAATGTTACTTAAAAAAGATCATGAACACCGAGAAAAGGAAGAATTTTCTGTAAATCGATAAAATAAATGTAACTAATATAAAATAAATTATTTAGTATTAAGAATTTTAAGCTATCTAATAGATCTTAGCTGTAAGACAGATCGTCCGCTTGTACAATCTCAATTATGTCAGGTTTCTTTCTCTCTCTCTCTTTTTTCTCTGGTTTAAAAGGCAATTATATATTTAGAATTAAGATTATCTATATTCCTTCTAGAGAATGTTAATCGCGAGAAAGGGGTAGGATTAACAAATGGAAATTATCACGAGAAAAAAGTTAGCTTGTTATAATGATATTAGATCGAGTTTAGACTAGTTAATTTAAGTTCCTTCTAACTGCCTAAAGCAGTTTATTCTGCTGGCATAACAAGGAAAATAATAAATAAATAATTCACTTTGCATGGCTTTTCTCGTCCTTAAGAAACACAAGTCACGAATAATTCCTAGCTTTAGTTATATATATATATATATATATAGACAAAGAAAAAGAAGAAGACAAGTACAGATACAAGCATATCTTGATCTTTTTGTTTGTTGATTTGATTCCTAGCAGACAAACAACAAAAAAATAAAAATAAAAATAACAACAACAACAAGAAGAAACTAGTGAAGAATACATGGCTTTTGCTTGTAAATACGAAAAATGAACACAGACGAAAGTGAATCCAGAAAAATAACCTATATAAGTGTGTTTCACAAAGTCATTATAATTTGTTAGTTCTAGTTGTTATAGTATAATGTCCTCATATGCTACAATGTTTTAATTCTAACTTATACTTCTAACCACCCGCGATTCCAAATGCTCGCTATATCTTCTACATTACTTCCACGGAAAGTTAACTGAAAAGAAAAAAAAAAAAAAAAGGTTTAAGTTTAACAATAGGAATCACACGACAAAAGTTAGCTAGTTACTTAAGATATTTTAATTTAGACTAATTAATTTTGGTTGAACGATCAAATTACTTCCAACTACCTAAGGTAGTTTATTCTGCTACGATAACAGGAATAATTTCCTTTGCATTATGCTTTTACTTTTTCTTTTCTCTTTTTTAATAAATAAATACAATTCACGAACAATTCCTAGCTTTCGCTTTTTTTGAGAAGTAAAAAAGAAAAGAAAAAGAAGAATCAAGTAAAGTATATATTTTACTCTTTTTTGTTTGTTGAGTCCTATACATCTTTAGCTATTTTAGACAAAGAACAATAAATAAATAAATAAATAAAAGAACAACAACAAGAAGATACAAGTTTATTCCTAGCTAGGTCTGGTGATGCAGTGGCGTAATTTATATTGGAAAAAAGAAAATCCTGATTCAATTCTCTTGATCTCAAATTGCAATTGTGATTCATACCTGATGAGACTATAAAAGTGTATATTTTTTAAGGCTTAAATCATTTATTTATTGTTTTATTTCTTATTAAATCCTCTAATTAATAGCAATTTTGTGTTAATAATTAAATATTTTTGTGCCTTTGTGTGAAATATGCTTAAAAATATGTTTTTAGCTTGTTTTATGTTTAATAATATTTTCAATAATTTTTAGCGTGTGAATCATATGTTTAATCTATAAATAGTCAAAACCGTAAAATTTATGTTGTGTTATTTTATTTTGAGTCTTAATGTTTTGATAGTATGTTTTAAATTTGTATTTATGATTTACAATATTTTTAGTAATTTCTAAAAATATTTTCAAATATTAAAAATCATGTCTGTATCAAATCGAAAGAGACTAAAATTTTAAAAATTTGTAGTTTTTTTGTGTGCTTTAAGATAAATATTTTTAGCATTATTGTAAATATTTTTTTTATAAAATAATTAATTTTAGTATGTTTATGAATTTTACATATAAAATATGAAAAAAAAAGAAAACAAAACGGTATAAAAAAGGACAAAAACGGATAACAAATGCAAATAATTTTTACATCAATGACAGCACCACATCTCAAAATAATAATTATATATAATACATATATATGACTGTTCATTCACGTGAATGATTAAAGAAAATAATAATAACTTACAAAAAAAAAGAAAATAATAATAATAAATAAATAAATAAATAAATATGTATGTATATATATGTGTGTGTGTGTGTAATATGCGCATTCACGTGAATCATGGTTGTTGAGTAAAAAAATAAAAAGAAAATAAATACACACACACACACATATGTATCTGAAGATTCACGTGGGCGGCGATTCAGGAAAAAAAATAAATAAATAAAATAATGTAAATAAATAATAAATAAAATATTAATAAATTTAATAATAAAGAAAGATGGAATAGTGAATTTCATTCAATCTCCCCCATGAATGCATCCCTCACTTGGCCTTCGGGCCATTTCTTCTTTCCTCCTCTCGTATTTGTATTCTTTCTCTATTGTTGAGTACTCAACGGTATCCTCTTAGGGTGAAGATACTGTTAGGATACTCATTTAATTTCACTAAAAATAATAAAATAATACCTAAATTAGTGTAAAGAGTTTGATAAGGCAAAAAGATGATCTTGTATGTATAATCTTTGGTATGGATTATGACTCTATATCTATGTTGTAATGTTTATATTTTTATGGAATAAATTATATTTTTCAAGACTTTTATAATTATTGTTAATGTTGTTATGCTGTCAATTCTTGCATAAATTCAATCATGCTTTTTTATATAATTTAATTGTGTTTCATAATTAATATTAATAATATTGAAGTCATGCTCGTTTATTAAGTTGAGTTTCTATTGCATTATAGACATAGACTGACGTAGTAAATGCTTAGTAATACTTGATTTATTATCGACAGAAGATGACATAGTGTATTCTTAAGCCCTTTAATAAAACAAAGTGCCGTCGAAATTAACACAATAATTTATTTCATTAAAATATAATAATTTTGATTTGTTATTATCTTTTCTATTTTAAAATTATGTTAATTATAAATGTAGTGATAGCGGTTATAATTTTCATAATTAGTACATCTAATCATTAGTGAGAGATGATTATTTTGTTAATTTTTTTTACCGCATTATAGCTTGCTATATTATCACTCTCAGTTGACTTATAAAATTAGTAAAAGTGCTTGCAATTGAGGAGAAAAGATATAATAAATCAAATGTTTTAGATAATTATTAATTAGAGTTAAAATTCCATATCAGTTGTTAAACATACAAGGGATTCTCAAAACTTCATCGTTTTAATTTTATGTTTTTAAATTTTGAATAAAAAATTATAAAAATATTTCCTTCATTTTTAACTTTGTTTTGAAAAACCATTTGTCTTTTTGAACGCTTATTTTTAACAATCTTTCGAGTTATAAACTTCTCTGTGGATATGATAACCTTTCTATACTACAAACATCCGCCGTTTAAGAAGAAAAGCATTTTGGGGCAAACCCAACAAAAAATTTGCCGTCGTTGTCGGGGAAGTGTTGTTACTTTGTCAGATTGTTAAATTAAGTGAGAAAACAAGTAAGTGATCTATCCCTATCTTTTGTAAATATTATTTTAATTATTTGCATCAAAATTTTTTTTGGATTCTGTCAAAAAGGCCTATCGTTCGGACTCGATCCCACGATCATAAGGCTAACACCCTTGCCTAAGAAAGTTAGAAATTCTAAGCGTGTCCAATGTGTCCCCCCAACAATACAGGGATGTGATTAATTGAGCATTATTCAGCTTAAAAATTTTTCTTTAAAAAACAAATTCAAAAATTAAAAAATTAAACAAAATAAATAAAATGTATTGGGAAATTCATTGATATTTTGTTGCAAGATTTTCTCAAGAATACTTAGAACCATTTTATAGTGCTTGGTAGAGATTTAAAGTCTTGCTAGATAGGTTCCCTCACCATGGTCTTTTTAGGAAATATCTGTTAGAAGTCTTCATAAATAGGTTAAGTCCTAAAACAAGAAATTGGGTAAAGAAAGGAAATGGTACCACCACTTTTTACCAACAAACCGTTGAAGATGCCTATTTCATGATAGAAGTTATGGCCAAATTTGATTATTGGGTGAGAAATTAAAAAAAAAAAACAATTTAAGAAGAAAGAATAATTCAGAACCTTCGTCTAACACCCAAACTTCAAAACCGTCCTTTCAACCTAAAAATTGTTTAGGAAATCTGAAAAAGAAAAGCTTGGAGGAAACCCTAGCAGAGTTTATAGAGAACACAGAAAGATTGTCAGAATGCATCAAAAATTTTGAAAAAATTGCAAGAAGTCCAAGAGAAAATAGAAACTACTTCGTGTTAATCAGTGTCAAAGGTAGAACAAAATGAAACCGTTCTTCCCAAAGATTCCTTAGCACAAAGTTGTCACTTAGAAGAATCTGTTAAGCTAATTGAGGAGCTAATTAACAGATTAGTACACGTCCTGTAACTAATTTCAAGTGAATCAACGGACTGCAATTAAGAAGGTTGCTTCCATTTTTCAGTATATTTCTTTCCTACGTGCTTCTATGCTATGTTGTTTAGCTTCTTTCTCTTTCTTCAGCTTTTTTTTAATCTAATGGGAAAAAACACAAGAAAGATACAAGTAATTAGGGGAATCCCTTGGGTCCACCATGATTGGAAAAGCCACCAGGGCATATCAAGAAAATTCCTTATTTAAGAATGGTTAAGAAAACTATCCGATATTCCTTGACAATTCTTCTATAATTGTTAACACCTGCTGCATTATCAATTACAGAGCTCGATATCGCGGTATGTTTTATGTTATGAAAATAGTATAGAAACAAAAAACAAGAACACACAAAGATTTACATGAAAACTTAAGATGGGAAAAAATCACAGGTAAAGGAAAAGAAAATTACTAAACTCAAAAAAGATTACAAGGTGGCAATGAATAGGGGGATAAATCGATAATGCCAAACCCTAACACAATACATCATATTTATAGGTGTAAACAAATCCTTATGGGTCCAAAACATCTCATGAAAAATCTCACATTTTTTCTTTCACCACAATGTTGCATCGCGAGCTTTTCAAATTAGGCAAAACTGAATTTGAATTACCATACTCTAACAGTCCATATATATAATATCAAACTCGAAATCAATCAACAAGATATGGTTTAGTTGATTAACTTGATCTCTATACTGGTGTCCAAGTCCTTTTGTGGCATTGTCTCTAAGGGTTGAGGAACCTATCCTTGGGCCTCAATCCTTGTGGGAAAAAACCCTAACGCTTGCAGATAGTTACTATTGTATGAGATCTCGACAGCCTAAAACTCGAAGATGAGATCATGGAAAAGCCCAACATAGCCTATTAATCTTAAATAGAGAGGAAGTCAAAACGATCGATTGACCTCACCACTCTGGCATGAGGTCAAGCTTGAACGAACTTTATTCCTTCCATCCATTGTTGCGCCCATCATTCCAAAAAGAACAGACAAGAATGGGTATGGCCAGTAGCCAATGTAATGAGTCTAAATTTAAGGCCACTAGCATGAGACTCAACACATTCCTTATGCATGCAGAGGTGCCACGCCTAAAGGGAATGGGCTGATACAAAACATGAAGATTCTTCTCCTATAACAATATTCTAATTATTATTTTAATAATAATACAATGCTATATAAAAAGGGACATCGAGGAAGAAGGGAGCTCTTGCTCTCACTTCCCCCGGATCCCAATTAGATTTCCTTTATTTCTTTCATTTTTATTTCCTTAAATCTCAAAATATTATACAAATTCTTGATAGTGAAAGCACAATAGTCGTAGCTCATTTAAGAGTGAACCACTATAAAATCCATGTGTCCAACATTTTCTTATATCTTTTATTACATTCTATTACATCAATTCATTGGAACTATGAATGATTTGTGAGGATTATTTGTTGATCATTTTTCACCATCAACAATTGATACTAGAAGGAGGGCCTTCATCTTTTGAAGAGGAACCACTACCATCATTATGGTGACCACTTGCACTAACCATACCAGAGCTAAGACAAATAACTCTATCAAGCAAAGAGGTGATAAATCAGTTAGAGACGGCACTGGAGGATCTAAAAGGGGGAGAGAGCCTTCACAAACCACATTGCTAGAACAAAAGGCAGATTAAATGAGTGGACTACTCGAAAAAAATTTGGCAACATAGATGGCATTCAAGACCAAGGCAGTAACCCCTCAAGTGATGACTCAAAAAACCAAGGCATTAAACCCTCAGTAAAAAATTTCTCACAGAATGAATTTTTGCTTTCAATCTTTAGTGATGAAATGACATCATTAAAGGTTGATTATGTTGTCACTAAAATATTGTTGTCTAGTGGTGGTGAGCGATTGATCCGTTTGGCAAATAGATTCAAAATGTGTTGATTTGGATTATTTTGATTTTAGTTATATGATTTGAATTGCTATCCGAATTGATATTTGGATGTGTATTTAAAGTATTGATATGAAGAGGGGAATAAAATTAGAATTTGTATCAAATATCTAGTAGAAAAAGTTTTTGATTTATTGATAAATCTAACAAATCTTAATGTTTATGATATTAAAAAAATACAATATGAATCTTGATTTATTCCTTTCTTCATTATGAATGCAACGAAAGAAAAATCATTTCAATCGAATATCAAATGAAAAAGTTATGTTTTTTTTTTTCACAAATATAAGATAAAGAACATGAGATTTTACTTTAGCAAATTAACCCAAGTCCAAAGAGTTCAAGAGGGAAGTAAAACTCTAAAAACTTATATTCAAAAGATTGATTTAATTTAAATTTTGAGAGAAACAAACATATATCTAAATGATTTGTTAGACTCAGAGTCTAAGAATTAACTTAATATGCTAAACAAACGGCCCTAATAAAAAAAAATTGGTATAAATGAAATATGTAGACAATAATTATTCCATTAATATTAAAGAAGAAGGAACATCATTAGTTATTTAGCTATCCTTATCTTTATGGAGATATTATTCATGAAAGCTGGCGAAATTTTGATAGACTACTTTCCTGGTCTATTCAAAAGAATGTAAAACTCATAGATTTTTTTTTTTTTTTTGGTGCTGGAAAATGAATGCAATGAAATGGCCCCTTTTGTTAATAGACCATAGATTATCACTATTCACTAGTGCTAGTTGTGCTTTGTTCTGATTGAGAAGTTTAAGGCTATGAGCTTGAGCGGGCGAGATCGGACTGAATGGGATACGTGTGAAGAGGAACAAGAACATTATAATATAAAGGTTAACTTTTGGTTTAGTTTTTTTTTTTTTTTATATACCATCAGAAGATCTGCTGGTGTTAATTGACTTTCACTTTTTAAAATAGGGTGGTGTTATCAGACATTCACACCTACCTTCCAACATACACACCTCGCATCATTTTAAAACATTACCTCCAATATTTTTATAAGATTCTCAATTATCCACCATTTCATTTTTTTTTCTTACTTAAATATACAATTTTCTCTTTTTGAAAAGTAAAAGAAAAAGGAATATTTACTATATTTTCTTTTCGTAACCAGTACCATTTCATTTAAAACTTTCCTTTCTTATATTATACATATGCATATGTGTCATGCCTAAAGCTAACAAAAATATCAGTGAGAAATAAAGAAACAAGAATGTTAAAGTAAGGAAAAATAAAATGGTGTGGAAAGGAAAAAAGTGGTTAAAAAGTAAGTCATATGAAGATATTAGGGTTAAAATAAAGAGAAAATTAGACAAATGACTCGTTTGACCACCTTTTTAAATAAATTATCATTTTTTTTAGGTTGAATGCCAAATTTTTTTAAGAATTACAAAAAGAAAACATTTTTATATTATCAATATATTAATGATTAACTACAGTTTATCATTTCCTTTTAAAAAAATATAGTTTTTCATAAATTTACTAATAATTTATCATGGATAAACCACTAAATTATTGAATGAAATTATTCAATCACTAACTAGTACTGACCAATCTTTTATAAACTACTAAGTTAAGCAAAATAAACCACCAACTAAATAAGTGATAAACCACATGTTTGTATATCACTAATTAGCATTAGTATATCATTAATTGATATTAGTACATCAGTGACTTATATTAGTATATAATAGATGAACCATTTAGAAAAAAGCGTCATTTTTTAATTTTAAAAAACTTCCATCATTTACTAAAAAAGCTCAAAAAATCTCTTTACCTTTAAATATTATAAACAAATAAATTTATTTTAAATTTTATAGTGAGCGTGAACTTAAAAAGAGAGTGTAGAGAGTTAAAAAAAAAAGAAAAGCATATCTTAACATTACCAATCCATTAGAATATTATAGTACTTACTATGAGAATGTATGACCCTTAATTAATTGCAACCATTAGCTCTTCACCGTTTGAAAGCGGATGAAACTAAAAACAAACTCATTTTCTACTATTTCTAGACATCTCGTGATACACGTTTATTATGCATTCTAGAATATTGAACCAACTTTATGATCCGCTGTGAAAAGTTAAAAACTTGTGGTAGATAATGTCATTTTCTTCTATACAGATAATATCACTATTACTTTATCGCTCGTCG
Organism: Artocarpus heterophyllus; assembly: GCA_025403435.1. NCBI lineage: Eukaryota > Viridiplantae > Streptophyta > Magnoliopsida > Rosales > Moraceae > Artocarpus > Artocarpus heterophyllus. Next base: position 8,811,482 of record CM046341.1, read on the forward strand.
TTTGTATTTTTCTCCTTCCTATTTTGCTACTTTATTTTATTTTGTTTTATTTTTTCTTCATTTTGAATGAAAGCTTTATCAAATAAGCTTTTGATGAAGAATCATAACAGAGCCAAAATATTAATGACCTGATCAATTGTGTCCTTTTATGATTTAATTTGTTGCTTTTAATCTTTGTCTTTTCGTTTTAAATAATTATCTGAAGGCCTCAAGCATGAAAATATGGGTGTCTCTCTTGAAAATCAGACACTTGAATCGTAGGCTTTCCTTTTTTTCTTTTCCTTTGGTTTTTTTTTGTTTGATATTGATAATTCCTTAATTTGATTCAGATGACAGTGAATTGAAGAAATACAATATCTATTAAATCAAGGAAAAAAATCACAAATCATAGAAATTAGTAAACCAGATGGCATTAATAACGATTAATTAAAAAAACAGTTTATGTTAGAGTATAGTAACCCAAATTCAGTTTGGCGTGATCTGAAAAGCTCGTAGAACAATAATTATGATGAAAGAAAAATATGAGATTTTTCATGAGATCTGTAGTGATAACGGGGGAAAAATAATTTCCGGATTTGCTTTTGTCTCTGCTTTCCCTATCATTTATTATAATACATGTTCACTTTTCTTCCAGATTGAACTACAATTCCGAGAAGAGTTCCTAGTGCGTGTGAGTGGATACACTGCTCCTTTATCTTCACTATCTACACCGATTACCGTAAATCGCTCTCTAATACTGAAAACAAACAAAGGAAAAAACTTCAGACCACATGCAGAAGAAGTCGGCACATGTTTCAACACGTCAATCGAAAAGGGCTTAATTGTTGGATCCAGAGGAAGAAATACTGATCTCGTGATATTATTCGCGTTCACTTATCACTTTAATTACAAGACCTGTCTATGTATTATGTATTAGTAAATAAAATGACGTCTGTCTCTAAGATGTCTTGGCTTAATTTATGGTTAATTAGTTATAAATATGCTCAAATCACCTTGTGTACAATGATAATATTTGTTGGTTTTACTGACGATATATTATTATTCATGATTTACACAACGAATGGTTTGAGTAATTAGCACTCTATGTAGAGCTTATTAGTGTGTGTGCTATACATATGATGAATGATCGGCGTGCTGTAATTTTACGCGTCTAACCTTAATATCGAGCTAGTTAAATAAAATTTACTGTGTGTACAATTCTTCGTTCTTGGATAACAAGTTCTCTCTCTCCCTCTCTAAAGACAAATTGACAAAGCCAGTTTTTATATTTTTCTTGTTTGGAATTAATTCGTTGGAAAAAAATTTAGAAATTATAGAAGGAAAAATAAATGGTAAGAAAAATATTCTCTTTCTGAAAATGATTTAAGGTTATGTAAATTTACAGATTATAGTAAGGATAACATATGTGACAATAAATTTTCATTCTGGAGGAGATCAGGCCGGAGTCCTTTTTTTATTGAGAAAAATCTCAGAAATTATATATCATCATAAAATGTCAATAACAAAAGCACAATCACGTTTTTACGTAAGCCCTAACATCCAAAAAAAATTACACAATAGTCCCAAAAATAGCAAAAATCACTAAAATAACCCCTAGAAATTACGGTAATTCATTAAAAAGAGAAAAATATTATTTACCATTATAATTTATCACACCGCCATCAATCACTTTTTTTTGGGCAAAACCATCAATCAAGCATATGGTATGTAGCTAGTGATAAAATAGTTGTCGAAAATGCTAAAGAAAAATAGATAGCTACAGTTTTTTTTTTTAACTAGTTATTACCTAAATTTTGTAGCATTCATTAACTGCCTAAAAAAAATTTAATCCGATCGACAATTTGTCCTAACTGAGCATTTATAGATAAACTTTATATAAATACAAAAATATACTTTACTACCAATTTAAGAATTCAATCCAACAAAAGAAGTTTTAAAACAACATAACTCGTAATCCATTTTATAAAAAAATAAAGAATTATTTTCATAAATTCACCCAACCTATGTATCTTATTTTACTTTGCTCTTGATTTTTTTAAAAATGGTCAAAATACTCTTCAAGCTATAGAAAACCGGTCACTTTGCTCCTTCATCCAATTCTATCTGTATTTATGATGGAATTGATGACGTGGCATGTGTAGAAGTAGTGCAAATTTTAAATTTTCTTTCCATTTTTTGACCCCATTTTGGCTCTAAACTTCTATATTAGCCACTATCACCTATGTCCCTGCACAAATGAGAATAAAATAAAGTATATGCAGGGGAAAATAATAATAATAATAATAATAATAATAATAATAGAATTCGACTAAAATAAAATAGAATAAAATAACAACAAATAAAATAAAATCAATAAAAATAAAAAAAAGAGTAAAATATATAAAAATAAACAAAATTAAATAAAAATATCAAGAACAAAACCAAAATATGTATCTTCAAGAGCATGAATAAATTTATCTTTATAGAGTTATTAAGACCCCCTCTGTTAGTTGACTATGAGATTTGACCATTAATTGACTGTTAATTTTGCTTAAAATACCAAAATTACCTCTTTATCCATCAGAAAATATTTTAAGTTATTTATGCACCTAGAAATGACATTTTTGACCTTGTTTGACATTAAAAAATAAGCATATACAATTTAAACACACTTGTAACTATAAATTTGACTTTAATGCAAGGTAAAATGTTTTTTTTTTCATTTTTTAAAGAAAACAATTGTGTCCAAAATAATATAAAAGGCAAAGATTATAATTATACAGTAAAAAAGTCTACAATTAATGCCCCAAACATATAATATATGGATCTACATTTTTTTGGAAGAGTATGGATCCACATTTTCAATTTTAAAAAGTTGGCCCTTATACAAAGTAATTACGTAAAGGAATCACAATGATACAAACTGATCAGAATTATACATCTATCTCAACAAAAATAAAAACAAATTAAATTAAACAAAAACAAAACTAACTAATTCTAATGAAACCATTATTTAATCATAAAGAATGTTTATTTTTTATTAAACTCTAAACATTATAAACAAAAAATAAAAGAAGATGTTTTTTGAGAAAAATAAAAAATAAAAAATATAAATTTTTTAAAAAAATTATTAAGAAAACAAAAACCAAAGAAATCTTTGTTATAAAATAAAGAAAATCTGATTTAAAAAAACCCAAAGAAACCTGATTTCAAAAAAAGGAGAAATCTCTCTCTCTCCCTCTAATTGTGGGTGCGATAGTGGAGGGGGCACTTCGGTGGTCTGGGGTGGGCAGGGTAATAAGAGTGGGGTCTCTTTAGGGTTAGGGTCGCAGGTGGGGGGGGGGGGGGGGGTAGGGGGCGTTTAGGCTGGCCTAGGGAAAAGGGGCTAACGGGGTGTGGGGGCACGATAGGGTATGGGGGAAGGGCGTGGGCTACTACGACTTAAGGGAGGGAAGGAGGGAGGATGGGGGACAGATCGTGACGGCTGGAACGGGGCGCACAGTTGGGCAAAGGGGAGTGAGGGAGGGGGGTCAGGTTGGGGGGGGTGGTTTGAGTCCTTCTTTTGTCTAATGAGTTTTTAGGGTTTTTTTTTTAATGATTGGTTAAGATTTAACTTTAAAGATCAATGGTTAAGATTAAATTGGGCATTTTAGTCATTTCAAAGAAAAATTTAACAAAGTTAATTCTTGGATGTATCAGTATGATTAGTTTTAGTTTAGAAATGTCACTGTAATTTGTGGCACTCTACCTTTTTAGGTTGTTACATAACTTTCTTAACTTAAATCTTACTTACAAGTTAGACAAATTCTGGGAATTTTTTTTTTGTTTTAACGTACTTTAAAACGTACTTGAATCTGTTGCAAAGTAAACTAAAACATAACTCAAAACTTAACTTTATAATTATGTAAAGCATTTCACAAATATATCTTTTAACGTGTTTTTCTTAAAATATTTCTTATTAGATATTACCATGAACATTGACTTTCTTAAAACTTTGAAAATACCATATCAAATAGTGGAAAACTTTCTCTATAATTAGCAAAAGACTTCTTGTAGTGGTTACCATACTCAATCTTTGCATTTGTCCACCGTATCACCGAGCTCTTCAACCAATCTTATTGGTCTTCGTAAGACTACTTACAGCATGAAATAACTTGTAATCAGCCTTCGCTCAGCAATTTCAAAAATAATCTCACAAATCATTAAAACTTTAACATTCATTATAAAAACTTTTGCCTTAAAATCTTTTTTATAAAATTTTTTTTTTTTATAAAAACATTACTTAATGGAATGCAAGCAATAACATAATGCATGATTCTATTTATGCTTAATTATAAACTTTCAGTATAAGCTTCTTACTATCATTCATATCTTACTTATCTTGTGAACTTAAATGTTCATACCAACATCATCAATCATGAGAATATAATGCTTCCTTTATGAAAGATTTAAGACCATCAAACAATGAGGTTATATATTTAACTTTACTTGTAAACAACACTTACTTATCATTTTTGCTTTATCTTCTTGTTAACTTTCGTGAGTATATCAAATGCTAACATACAGTATGCTAAAACTTGGAATTTAAACATTAAACATAGCAAATGTAAACATATTACAAAACATGACTTGGTATTTAAAACATTGTGCATAACAAATACAACCAAACTTTAAACATAATAGTTGCAATCATATTGCAAATCTTGACTTGAACTTTTAAACTTTATGCATAAAAATGCAAACATAAAAGAAATTCAAAGCATTTGAAATTTATTTTCTTCATGCTGTAGGTGAGGTTTGAAACTCGCCTGAACTTAGCCCTAGTGTTCTCATTTGTTTTCTTTTTCCTTCTATTAGTCAACTTCTATGTCTTGTTTAAACGACATCAAATTATTAGCTAACTTTTCTTATTATCAATCTACTTGATTGATAACAAAACTTAAACATTAACCGTTCATTCTTTTTTGCTTAACTTTGTATCCTATCGATTTATCTTACCTTTACTTAAGTTAAACGCCCCTTAGTTAAATTTCTCATCTTACTTGACAGTTTCGTTACTTAACATGATATGGAACACTTTCTATCTAAGGGTATTTCACTAATTTAGAAAACTGAAGTCTATTTTAGTTGTTCCCTTAAAATTGTTGATTTTACCTTTATAGTTTTTTTTTTTTTTTTTGGTAAACTTCATAACTTTGCTAAATTCCTTGCTTAACTTTACCATCTAAATTCTTACAGGTTCAAAAACACTCCTACCTAGGGCGTTTTCCTAAATCGGGCATTTCGAGTCGTTTTGGTCATTTTACTAAAAATGACCATTTTGCCCTTGATAGGTTTTAGTAAACTTTCAGAACACATTTTAAAACATAACTTACATTCTCTTGTTACTTATAATGTTATGAAAGACCAAACATCGATTTCCTTTCTATAAAAATCTATTTCATTAAAACTTTACAGTTTTAACTAGTAATACAAAAAACCTGACCTTTTCACCCTTAACGTACTTCTTATTCTTTATTTGATAAAAGCTTTTGAGTCCTTTAAGATTAACATTTATGCTTGCTTATTGCCCATTACAGTGTAGAGAACTAGTACTTCATGATGGAAAAATATAGTTTCACACAGTTTTACGGTTTAGGCCCGAAACACAAAATCTTGACCTTTTTGCCCTTAGGACCAAAAACATCCGCTTAATACCAAAATGTTATATTTTTTTGCAAGGATTAAGACTTACAAAATCTCCTTGTTCAAAATCAAAACATTCATAATGTTTTTCTTTTTATGAAATTTTGTGCTTAAAATCTTGTAAAATTCATAACTTTAAATTGGTATAGAATTTTTATAAATTGTTCATGAATCTTAACCATTTCAATGGTATCTACAACTTTCATGTTTTAAATTTCCTCAAATTCATTCATCTTCATGACATTCTTGAAAATGCAGAATCGAAGTCAACATTTTTTGGCTTGTTCTGATCGGAATTCAGTCTAGATTTCTTCACAAAATTTTTTTGGCTTAATGTTTCCAATAAATCTTGTGTTGAACCTAGAAAATTTGCATCTTAGCTATCTTAGCATGATTTTCTAAGTTTTAATCTTATTTAGACCTTTTCAATTATTTAATCATCAAACAATTAAAGTGCTTAGCTTTGTGCTTATAATAAAGTTTGTTGTACTTTGTCATGTTTGCATAAAACCTTTGTTTTTTAGTCTTTCAATCTCATCATCATCATCATCAACATAACATACAAGCTAAACATGCCATAGTGTTTTTCTTACATGCGATAGTCTATGGTATACATAAAACACTTGGTATGCATAGTAAAAACATAAACTTTAAATAGTTTCAAGAGATAGGATTTTATCTAGTCATTTCCCAAATTGTTGTCCTCACTTTTAGCACTTGAAAATTTCTCAAAATCCTTGACAACAATCCATAACATGTCCCATAAAAATCATCTCAAAACTTGCATAGAAACCCTAGATCACAATAGGTTAAGTTTAGATTTTCACCTTGAAACCTCGTTGAACTCCACCAAAGCCCTTGAGTTTGCTTCTAAGGATGATTGGAAGATAAAATCATTAAAAAAAAATTTGAGAAAGAAGGGCTTGTGGAAGGGGATGGATTTTTGTGAAAAAGTTCCAACTTATTGTGAAAAACTTGGAGAAAAAGAAAACATTTGTATCAAAAAGACCCTTGATATATGTAGACCACTTTGAGGACTTAAATGCAAAGAAAAATTGCCCAACAACACTTTTCAATTCTATCAAGGGAGATGTGGAATATTTCCCACTTTTGAAGTGTCCCTTTTTTTTTTTCAATTTTGGTGGCTAATTACTTAGTCATCACTTAGCTTTTTGTGGTGCAAATTTGGCTTAAAAGCCATGGTAGAAATCCAGCCATCACTAGGGGAAATATGGCAACATTTCATCCTTTTGTGTGCCTCATGGTGGGTCCTACAATAACTTTTTTACACAGTCTAAATTTATATCGACAATATTTTTCTTATCCTGTCGGTACTCTTTTTTTATACAATTTATGAGGTCCCATATCCTCCCATACTTATTCACATCCACCACATAATATAATTTCTATACTGCTTAACTATATATAGTCTAAATTTATACTCAATATTTTTCCTATACTGTCGGTATATTTTCTATACTATTATGAGCTTATACAACATTCCTTACTCATTCATATCCTCCACACGATATAGTTCCTATATAGCTTAACTTTAAACAATCCAATTTCTATACTGCTTAACTTTAAGCAGTCCAATTCCTACACTACATTACTTTTGCAGTATAATTTCTATTCTATAAATTTTATTAGCATAATTTCTTACACTGTATTACTTTATCAGTATAATCCTTATACTACATTATTCTCATATTGTGTAATTTTTCATATTTCTATACAGTATTTTCCTTAAACTGTATTTTTGTCTTAACATTTTCTACCGCGCATTCTGCAATAGTTAAGCTTTCCAGCTTATTTTCATATCCTTCCTTTCTTGTATACGACTATGGTGTGATTTTTACCCTTGACATCCCATTTTTACTTTTGTGGAATTTATTATAAAAGTCAAATCAAGACAATAATCCTTGTGACACTCTTTATGTTCTTAGAATATTTAACAAATTTTTGAGCATAAACTTAAGCTCATAAAATTTGTACTTAAATTATTTAACATAATCCCTTGATTATTGCATTATAATGTACTAGAAATGCTTGGGTGTCACATAATTTGGGTGAAAGATACGGTATGTAACCCTAGTTTATCCTTTTTTTCTTTTTGCTTTTTCATACCTTTACTCCTAAGCTTTGCATTCTTTGGAAAATTGCCTCTTATGTACGTCAATATGTTAAATGGCGTTATTAGTTTGAGGCCAAATTGTAACTATACAGTAAATTTAGTGGGTTAATTCCCAAAATTCAAAAATTAAGAGGGAAATTTGTCAAAAGTGAAAACCTTATGGGAGCATGGTGCTAAAAACTCTGTTTAAAAAAACGAAAAAAAAATTGCTCTAAGAATTTTTTATCGTGAAAAGCCATTTTCTATATACTTCACTTCCTAGACGAGATCTAAGCAAGTCAGTTTAAAATCACCTTTGTTACAACACACAACGAACAAAAAAAAAAAGGAAAAAAAAAAAAAAAGAAGAAGCAGCGGAAATAGCAACATTTAATGCCAAAAAAAAAAAGAGGAAAAAGGTGAGGCATTGAATGAAGTAAAAACAGTGTTGAAAAGCCATTGACGTAGGCACGTGCATTACTCGTGCAATCCAAAGTAATTACCTAATAGGAACTTTCAACACCATCAAATGTGCTGCGCGCATCACTTGGGATGAGACCCCAAGAGAGTAAGGATCTCAGAGAAGCAGTATGAAATTTGAGTGCTACTAAAAAAAAAAAAAAAAAAAAAAGCTAATACCCCCATGCCCTTTTGTGTCGTATTTGCACTGGGAAAATAATAATAATAATAATAATAATAACAACCGCATCCATCTCTATCTCAGCCTCATTGTTGCATGCTCATGAACTAACGCACAAGGACGAGAGACCCATGACACGCCCAGATTTCAAATTCTAAATTAAGATATATTACGGTACAATTAATAATGAGGGAGTTCAATTCTCATATAAATATGAGATTCATTTTTTTTCTTAATACAATGAGTCCTTTCACGTTCTAACATTGTAACTCTTTAGAATAAACGCAGATTAGCTTTAAATATTTAATTGCCCTCAAGCAACGACTTTTTAGATTGCTTGTGATGCTTGAGTTCCTCCCTTGTGCTTGGTCCAGTATTTGGGTGCTTGGGTGCATAGGAGCTCATGTTGCTTCAAGTGTTTTGGGTGTATAGATCGTCCGATACTCGATCTGTTGGCATTTGGATGTTTTACGAGCATGTTGCAGAAATGTCATGTTATATATATTCATATACATATATATATATATATATTACAAATGTCTGAAAATTTTCTAAATAAAATTTATTGCACAAAGTACATAAATGAATAATTTTTGAATTATTTTCATGAGCCCTCTATTATTGTCATTGCTATTATTGTTATTGACTAATAAAATTTTTCAAGTATTTTGAACTGCAGCGGAAGGTTCAAGCCTCAGTTAAAAGCATGGTGTGCTAGAGTATAATGATATCATTAGTCTGTGATTTTCCATTGCCGTGATTTAATTGAATATTTTTGCTCTTTGGCTGTGGTATAATGGGATTTTTTTTTTTCGGAATTTATAAATATAAAAGGAAGAATATGATCATTTATTCAAAGTAAGAAAAGGAAGGATTATATGGGTATAATGGCTACTTGCTGATATATAAATGTGTAATGGAAAAGCAGTGGTCGACGTGTGTTAATATACATATATTATATCATTGCTATATTAATAAGATTTTTGTTATTGACAACTATTATACTATATATAAATTTTATGATGTGTTGGGATACCACACGATTTTCAAATGATTCATCCAGAGTTAAAGTCCCTTCCACCATTATCCGCCCATCTCCCTTTATTTCCCCGTGCAGCGTACTCATGAAATTATACACACATATATCCCTATATCTTATTGTTGCTAATGAATATTTATATATATGTTATAAATATAATTGTTATATTATTCTTTTAGCAAGTAGTAGACAAACATTACGTAGTGGGAGAATATAATAATTTTGCCTCCTTGTTATGCGGGTCTGTGATAAATGTTACAAGTATCTATATTCACACACACACACATATACATATACATATAAAAGAATAGCCGTGGATTATTCTTAGATGCATGTGCCCATATTAGTGTTGCTCACCAACACAGTTTCTTGTCGTGTATAAGAATGTATTGCACTAATCTATAGGTGCAAGATAATCTTATTTCTACAAGATTCCTCGACAAATCCATAACACCTCCATGTATTTCTCTAATTGTTTGTTTTCGTTTTTTTTTCATTTATTTATGTCTGATTTTTTTAAACTATTAGACTTCATGGAAACCCATCCAGATCATATACGTGGTATTGAGGATTTTTTTTTTTTCAGGATCAAAGTGGAGTCCAACTCATCCCCAATAAGACTTCATTATTTTTTCACGTATGGCTCCTATCCTCAATGACTATCCTTCTTTCTTCTTTTTGTCTTTTTCTCCCAAGTCTCCTTCGGTAGGCGTGGTGCACAAATGTGTCACCATGAGCAGCGTATGATGAACATGTTAGAGTTTTCTTGAGTTTTGTAAAGGAAGATCCTTATTATTGTTTTTGAGTATTATGAACAAAATAAAAGTGCTGTCTTTAATTCAAGATATGGTTTATGTTGACATGTATGAGATTAGTTTTGAGAGTATGTAAGATGATAACATGATTTAGTAAGAAAAAACAAATATATAGAAACTTAACTTATATCTCCTGGAGCAGTGACGTTTTCTTATATTTCTGGGTCTTACTGAAAATGAATTTTATAGATTTTGGAGAATATATCTAAAAAATTGACATTCTAAGCTTTCGAACAAGCTATCATGAGCTTAAATCAGAGTTGTATTATATTTTGTATGAATTTCTAAAGTTTTGGCTCAAAATTAGAAAATTTGGCTAAAGTATACTACGGTTTTATGAATTGTAGAACGGAATAAAAATACTTATCGTTACCCAAATAAAATAAAATTAAAGCTGATAGTATATTTGGATGTCTATTATATCCTGTAAAAATTTCAAAGCTACTCGAATTTTTATGATTTTTATAAAATTCGTTTATTGCTTGTTGCCTGTATCGTATTTTCAGCAACAGTGTTATGATTTGCGAAACATGAAATAATTTCTCATATTGACCCAATTGTAATGAAATTAAATATGGTGATATTTTCATATGTTTATAGCACTTGGTAAAAATTGCAGCCTATTTTGAATTTTGTGTGAATTTTAAAAATTCATGGACTATTGGTTGTCTGTGTATTGTTTTCTAGAAACAATGTGGTGTATTTGAAAATATAAAAATAGTACTTTCAATAATCAAAATGTTATGAAATTTAATCTAGTGACATGTATGGATGTTAGGAATGTTGTGTAAAAGTTTCTATGCCATTGGAATTTTTTGCAATTTTTAAAAATTCGTTGATGGATGGCTACCAGTGAAAAAAAATGGGTGAACCTGTTCAAGTTTAGAAATTTTTTTTATTATAAGTGATATTGTTGCAATTTCATAATATGGTTGTACGATTTGGTTTGTGATGACCTTAAATCATTGTAATGATGGTTTTTAAGACTAAGTGGTAAATTAATAATATTAAGAATTAAAGCACACTATTGCTAAACGAAGAGGTCAACCTTTCGACGCTTGTTGTTTCGGATAATCTATAAGTAAAGTGTTCACCTGTAACACATAACAATATTGTATATGTTTTCAATACTTTGGATATTTGAAGCATGATTTATCCTTTGCATATTTCTAATGATGTTGGATATTTGAGAAATGATATATTTATATGATTATCTTGAAAACGCATGATATTATTATTGTCAAAGTTATATTTGAATACATGATGTTTTCACATGGCTTAGTGTTATGGTTTATATGGCGCCGGGCACGGGGTGATTAGTACCCCTTATATTATTATTTGGGAGATTAGTTCCCGTAGGGTGATTAGTGCCCTTATGTTATTATTGGGAAATTAGTTCCCATAGGGTGATTAGTGCCCTTATTTTGTGATTCAGGAGATTACATCCCGTAGGGTGATTAGTGCCCTTATTAATTGTGCCCATAGAAATAAATGATAATAAAGCCCACACTAAAGCTCAGGCCTGAATAAATATTGTATTATTATTAATACTTTCATGCATTCATAAAAATTCAATTAATTATTTTGTGAGCTAAAAGCTTTACTTACTGAGTTTATCACTCATATTATTAAGTTCTGTGTTACAGGAACTTCAAATGGTGCCTCTAGCTCATATGCTGAGTGAAGACACAATTGTGGTTACTTTGAGACTGTGTGTGCATATGGCCCAACCTGTGTGTTTAGTTACTTAATGTTATTATCATGTGTTTGCAAATTAAATAATTTCCAAACTTGTGACTTTGGAAAAAAAAATTGGATTGTTGTCGAAATTTAAGAATTGTTATGCATTTAATAATCTAAGATAATTTTCCACATAATTGATAATATTGAATTATTCTCATTGAAGAATTCAAATCATTTTACTTTGTGGTTTAAATTGTTTTCAAAAAAAATTATGCAAATTTCATTAATTATATTTTCGTATTTTATAATATTTGGGAAGTCACGATCGGGCCGTGACAAGAGAATGCTATCAGAGCTATTGGTTTTTAAAAGCATTTTTGTAGACAAAACGATATCAACACTATTTTGGATAGTGCAGTCTCAACTTCACCAGTAAGTTTTCATAATTCATTTATGATATTTGTTAAGTTGTATTATGCAATAATTTATAATCAAATTCATTTATAGAAGTACTTGTGACAATAAGATGTAGGGCTTTATGAAAGAGATTATTCCAAACAATCTCAAAATAATAATGTCTCCAAATAATTTATGAACCTTCGCCCATAATCAAGTTAAGCCTCAACTTAATAAGAATTTTAAACTTATTTATTAATAGGAATTTAACAAAATGTTAACGCCTGAAACCCATTTCAGCCCAAAACGTTTAGGCTTAGTTCAGATTCTAGCCCAGCTCGGTTTAATCTTCGCACATGGCTTTCATATGTGTCTAGCATAGTACTCCATTCTTAGTCTATTTATAGGGTTACTATGCATAAGAGCTCATTTCTCGGAGCTCACTTTCTCACTAAATTTTTTGTTCTCTCTCTAACTCTCAAATTCTCTTCCTTCTCTTTAGATATTCTTCTCTTTCTCTAAAATATTTTTCAAAACTCTCCAACTTTCTACCTTGATTCTTTCTTTATCTTTCTCTTTTACCATGGGCCCAAGGTACCAACACCTAAAAAAGTACTTCCCTTCACTTTTTTAGGAAGTCCTCAGGAAGAAATACAAGGCGAGGATCACTCAATTGTCGATTCTCATGCGTTTTGGCATCTCTAGTGATGTAAGGATGCTGACATAAGGGACGATTTGTCCAAGTGACTTTGATCAAAAAGCTAATCTTCCAGGTATGGGCACTAGTCGTAGTGCAATGAAAAGAAAGGCTTGTGCCATGACTAATATCGTCTATAAGGGGTGTCGTAGAATCTCCAAGGCTTTAACTACATCTCCTACTTGTCGTTAAATAATTTAACGACACTAAGCTATTGTCGTTAAAAGGAGACCTTTAATACGACATCTATATAGATGTCGTTAATTATTGTTTCAAATGTCGTTAATGACATCTTTGTTGAAAATGCCGTTGTGTATACTTTTCAATGATATTTAAAAACTACATGTCGTAAATAATATGTCATTAAATGTAGTTTTTCTTGTAGTGACTTCACCTGGATTTGTGTAGGTAAATAGAGAGGATAAAATAAATTTTTGTAGGGATGGACTTTCTATAGAGAACTTGGATGACCTCCATGCTTTTCTTCAAAACCATCCTAGTGGATATGTCCAAGGTGCGATTTTTAAACTCTGGCCCAAATTCCAAGTAGAGAGACAATGTCTGAAGAATATGGCAATTCAAGATCCTATTTGCCAGATGCTAAGAAAGCTAGATGAAGAATAAATCGTCATGCTTTAGAGGCCATCTAAGTATTTGTCTATTTGAAATTGTTACAGTAGGTGTTTAAAAAAAAATGTGTTCTTTGTCTTTCAAAAAAAAAAAACTGCTTTGAATTCAGAATATTTGTTGTTTTTAGACTATTATAGTAAGTGTTGAATAATTAGTGTTTTTATTTTATTATTTTCTTTAAAAATATATATATCGTCCTGTTAAGTATATCACATTTTATACTATACCATGTTTGAATTTTTTTTTTATAAAAAAAAGACTTATCTAGACTTTTCAAATTCATGTATTGTATTTCAGAAGTTCTAATTGTTGTTTATATCGATTCTCTAGATTTGGTGTATATTTGTCAAAAAGTATACAATAGTGTCAGAATATCTTTTGTTGAATTGCCTTAAATTGTCAAAAGTTCTACAGTTCAAAACTCTTTTTTTTTTTAAAACTTGACCCAACTTTTTCATAACTTGTCTATGTCTTTGTCTCACCTTCTTACCTAACCAATATTCCGCTTAGATCATTAGATTACCTGTCCATTATCTTCTTGTCTACCACCTCAGTCCCTTTTATGTTTCCATCATCTTTAAAATCCCATTCAAGACTCTGGGTTTAGATAGAGCGGGCCAAAAAAAAAAAAAAAGAGAGTCAACCAATCATACAAACCAAACATGTCTACCTCCTACTCATCTAGAAAAATAAGAAATATCTGTGTCTTTTGTGGTTCCAGCCTTGGAAAAGATAAAGGGTACCTTAAAGCCACAAAACACTTAGGACAAAGATTAGCATGTAGAAAGATTAACTTGATTTATGGGGGTGGAAGTTTAGGATTAATGGGGAGTGTAGCATCAGCAGCTAAGTCTAATGGTGCCAAAGTCATAGGGATTATCCCTCATCTTTTGGCTGAAGGGAACCTATGTGGGAAACTCTAGGTAGGGAAAAAGAAGTTTCGGACATCCTTGAGAGTCTTAAAACCATGATCAATAAGTCTGATGCTTTTATGTCATTATCTGGTGGTTTAGGTACCTTGAGGAAGTATTCGTAGTTGCTAGTAGGAATTTACTGGGTATTCACTCCAAACCTTTGGGTCTCTTGAATGTAAATAGTTTTTATGATGGTTTTTTAAAATTTTTACATTACGTTGTGGAACGAAACTTTATTTTAATGTAAAGGAGACAAATCTTTATTATTGTTTCAATAGTTGAGGAACTATTGGATAAGATGCAAATCGTCCATCTTGAGTCTGACATTGCAACGTCCAAGCTTGATTGGGAGAAGGGAAGCTGGAAGTGACTATTGGATTTGAACCTCCATCTGTAATCTTTTGGTTCGAACCTCCATCTGTAATCTTTTGGTTCTACTCGTAGCATAAAAGTCTGTATTTATTGTATCCTAAATAACTGCTTTCTTCCTTATCCTGTATTTCTTGTGGCATGCTTTTGTTAAAATCTTTAAATTTATTAACTCTAATATTGGGATGGCTGGTGTTACAGAGTATCTGGTACTCTCGAAATGCATTTCATCTAAGGTCTGAACTTTTATTTATTAAAGCTACAATATTCACTATACATACATGGTTTGGATAGCTGATTATATGGAGTACTTTGTACTCTCGAAACATATCCATGTCATGTTTGTAGTTGTGAAAATGCTCCATATATATATATATATGTATGTATGTATGTGATCTGGTTTGAGTATTTGTATTATGAGAAAGAACGACTGTTTGTAGGAAAGCCTATATGCTTGCTTATAGTTACAGGTTCCTTCAAACTTCTTATGTATTAAGTTAATGTGCATTTGTAATATGAATATGTGTATTATCCATTTTGTTGGAATTGATGCATGACAAGATACACAAATGTTTCTCTAACAATATCCTCATCCAATTATAAACAGCAGGAAAAAAAGAAAGCAATAAAGGGCTAAAAATGGTATGATTGACTTATGCACTTTGCTGACCATATTCCAAAACCACAATGCGGCGTACAAACTCGAAACCTATTAGTAACACTCTTATCGAGAGATTAAGCATTTAGAGTAAGTTTGATATCTCAAGTAAATGAATAGAGATATGGCAGCCCACATTGAAAACAAATAACATTGATGATGTAGAGTTGTCAGAAGGAATATAATGGATTATGATTTTTACTTATAACAGATTCAGAATTTGGGGATGTGACATCCATTATTATTAATAGGTATAAATGTGAATAAATTAGTTATGAGTGTCCCAATTAAAATTTTTGTAAATTTTTTTTATTTAAAATCTATTTTAAAGTGATTATTTTACCAATTTCCAATTTTTCTAAAAATTCTCATATATCTATTTAGTATATTTACCAAAATGCCTTTAGAACTTTTAATTAATTTTAAAAAAAAATGCCATTAGCATTATTCGCTATTAAGCCTTCTATGATATGGAAGCTTGAGGAGAATATACTTTTGGAATTGGGTTGCATTTCTACAAGCCCCATTATGAAACTTTGGTTTTAGATAATAAAGAGTGAAATTTAGTGTTACGAGATTAATGATCTATGATACATCTTGAGGAACTAGTATAATAAGATTTCTTGGTTACATATCTTAAGCTCTATGGTTGACATTTTTTTAGAGAGTTGCTTGGGGAAGACTACAAACTAAGAAGTTAATATTTTACATGTGCTATATTTTGAGGAATTAGTATAATTGGATTTTCATTGGTTATGTTCCTAAAGGTTATAAACTAAGAAGTTAATATTTTACATGTCCTATATTTTGAGAAATTAGTATAATTGAATATTCTTTGGTTATGTTCCTAAAGGTCTATGATTGGATTTATCTTTAATTAATAGAGAGTTGTTCGGGAAAGATTATAAACTAAAAAGTTAATATTTTACATATGCTATATCTTGAGAAATTGGTATAATTGGATTTTTTTTTTTTTGTTATATTTCTGGAGATCTATGGTCGGTTTTATCTTTTTACGAATGGAGACTTATTTCTAGGAAGTTAAAAAAATGATTAGCACATGAATAATTAATGCTTAGGCATAAATTACGCTTGATGAGAACAAAAATACATTAGTTTTGGGATGACTTTTTTTTTATGGAAATTATACTCTATTGATTTGAGAATCTCATGAGATATCGTTAGGATTTTTATTTGAATGACCAAGGTATATGCAAGAACAGAGTAGGATGAAATGTTGGGGGGAAAAAATGTTAAGAAAATTGATGACTATAGAATAATATGTATTCATTGATCAAAGGGAAGTTTGTTGAAAATTTGGCGCTTAATGGTACATAATTGTCCTTAAGATTTGGAATTTCTTCGAAACATCATTTTTTTTCCAACTTAAAAGAGACCTCTTAGTTGACATTTGAGTTATTTGAATTGTTCAAATGGAACTGCGGTAAATTAAGTTATACAAATCGCAAGTTTAGTGGGAGCTAAAAAGTCATTTTTGTTTGGACAGTCCCCCCTAATCGAAATTGGGATTTAAATGAATATAATTTCCCTAAAGAACTGATTGAAGATTTGGAGACTAAATAAGAAGCTGTAATTATTTCAGTAATTGCGAGGACGCAATTGTTATAAGTCGTAGGAGTTGCAATGCCCAAAAAAATTTCTAATTATAATTTATTGTCACAAATTACATAAATGGATGATTTTTGAATTATTTTCATGAGCCCTCTATTATTGTCCATGCTATTATTGTTCTTGACTTATAAAATTTTACAAGTATTTTGAATTGCAACAGAACGTTCTAGCCTCAGTTAAAAGCATGGTGTGTTAGAGTATAATGATATCATTAGTCTGTGATTTTACATTGCTGTGATTTAATTGAATATTTTTGCCACTTGGCTGTGGTATAATTGGATTTTTTTTTCGGAATTTATAAATATAAAAGGACGAATATGTTCATTTATTCAAAGTAAGAAAAGGAAGGATTATATGGGTATAATGGCTACTTGCTGATATATAAATGTGTAATGGAAAAGTAGTGGGTGACGTGTGTTAATATACATATATTATATTATTGCTATATTAATAAGATTTTTGTATTGACAACATTATACCATATATATATTTTATGATGTGTTGGGATACCACACGATTTTCAAATGATTCATCCAGAGTTAAAGTCGCTTCCACCATTATCCACCCATTTCCCTTTGTTTCCCCGTGCAGCATACCCATGAAATCTTATATACACATATATCCCTGTATCTTATTGTTGCTGGTGAATATTTATATATACATATATGTGTGTGTTATAAATATAATTGTTCTATTATTCTTTTAGCAAGTAGTAGGCAGACATTATATAGTGGGAGAATATAATAATCTTGCCTCCTTGTTATGCGGGTCCTGTGATAAATGTTACAAGTATCTATATTAGCACACACATATATATAAAAGAATAGCAGTGGATTATTCTTAGATGCATGTGCCCATATTACTGTTGCTCACGAGCACACTTTCTTGTCGTGTATAAGAATGTATTGCACTAATCTATAGGTGCAAGATAATCTTATTTCTACAAGATTCCTCGACAAATCCATCACACCTTTATGTATTTCTCAATTTGTTTGTTTTCATTTTTCTTTTCATTTATTTATTTGTCTGATTTATTAATTTATTAAACTGTTAGACTTCATGGAAACCCATTAGATCATATACGTGGTATTGAGGATTTTTTTTTTAAGGATCAAAGTGGAGTCCAACTCATCCCAATAAGACTTCATCATTTTTCACGTATGGCTCCCATCCTCAAGAGTTGGCATTTTCAAGTTTAGATCATCAAAGAGTTAGGCTTTCTTAATCTAAAACTTCTCTTTAAAATGTTTGTTTATATGTTTGAATATTTCGTGGAGCAAATATTTTGATCTTTAGGATAGATATTGATAATTTTGTATGACGAACATGTTAGAGTTTTAAGACATCAAGTTCTTGAGTTTGTAAAGAATGATCCTTATTATTGTTTTCGAGTATTATGAACAAAATAAAAGTGTGTTGTTTAATTCAAGATATGGTTTATGTTGACATGCATGAGATTAGTTTTGAGAGTATGTAAGATGATAACATGATTTAGTAAAAAAAAAAAAAATTAGAAACTTAACTTACATCTCCTAGAGCAGTGACGTTTTCTTATACTTCTAGGTTTTACTGAAAATGAATTTTATAGATTTGTGAATATATCTAAAAATTTGACATTCTAAGTTTTCCAACAAGCTAACATAAGCCTAAATCGGAGTTGTATTTTATTTTTCATGAATTTCCAAATTTTTGGCTAAAAATTAGAAAATCTGCCTAAAGTATACTACAGTTTTATGAATTGTAGAATGGACTAAAAATACTTATCATTACCCAAATAAAATAAAATTAAAGCTGATAGTATTTTTGGATGTCTATTATATTTTGTAAAAATTTCAAAGCTATTGAAATTTTTATAATTTTTATAAAATTCGTTTATTGCTTGTTGCCTGTATCGTATTTTCAGCAACAGTATTATGATTTGTGAAACGTGAAATAATTTCTCATATTGACCCAATTGTAATGAAATTAAATATGGTGATATTTTCATATGTTTATAGCACCTGGTAAAAATTTCAGCCTATTTTGAATTTTGTGTGAATTTTAAAAATTCATGGACAATTGGTTGTCAGTGTATTGTTTTCTATAAACAGTGTGGTGTATTTGAAAATATAAAAATAATACTTATAATAATCAAAATGTTATGAAATTTAATTTAGAGACATGTATAGATGTTATGAATGTTGTATAAAATTTCAAAGCCATTAGAATTTTGTATAATTTTTCAAAATTCGTTGATGGATGGCTTCCAGTGAAAAAAATGGGTCAACCTGTTCAAGCTTAGAAAATTTTTTTAGTATAAGTGATATTTTTGCAATTTCATAATATGGTTGTACGATTCAGTTTGTGATGACCTTAAATCATTGTGATGATGGGTTTTTAAGACTAAATGGTAAATTAATAATATTATGAATTAAAGCACACCATTGCTCGATAAAGAGGCCAACCTTTCAACTCTTGCTGTTTCATATCATCTGTAAATAAAATGCTCACTTGTAACACATAACAATATTATATATGTTTTCAATACTTTGGATATTTGAGGCATGATTTATCCTCTGTATATTTCTAATGATGTTAGATATTTGAGAAATGATATATTTATATGATTATCTTGAAGACGCATAATATTATTATTTGTCAAAGTTATACTTGAATACATGATGCTTTCACATGGCTTAGTGTTGTGGTTTATATAGCACCCGGCGCGGGGTGATTAGTACCCCTTATATTATTATTTGGCAGATTAGTTCCTGTAGGGTGATTAGTGCCCTTATGTTATTATTGGGAGATTGTTTCCCGCAAGGTGATTAGTGCCCTTATTTTGTGATTCAGGAGATTAGTTCCCACAGGGTGATTAGTGCCCTTATATAATTGTACGCATAGATTAAATGATAATAAAGCCCAGGCCTAAATAAATATTGTATTATTATTAATACTTTCATACATTCATAAAACTTCAATTAATTATTTTGTGAGCTAAAAGCTTTACTTACTGAGTTTATCACTCATACTATTAAGTTATGTGTTACAGGAACTTTAAATGGAGCCTCTAGCTCATACACTGAGTGAAGACGCGATTGTGGCTGCTCGGGAATTGTGTGTGCATATGGCCCAACCTGTGTGTTTAATTACTTTATGTTATTCTCATGTGTTTGCAAATTAAATAATTTCCAAACTTGAGACTTTGGAAAAAAATTATTTAGATTGTTGTCGAAATTTAAGAATTGTTATGCATTTAATAATCCAAGATAATTTTCCGCATAATGGATAATATTGAATTATTCTCATTGAAGAATTCAAATCATTTTACTTTGAAGTTTAAATTGTTTTAAAAAAAAAATTTCCACAAATTTTATTAATTATATTTTTATATTTTATAATATTTGGGAAATTACGATAGGGCACACATCATATATATATATATATATATATATATATATATATGAGAGAGAATTAGGTAAATAAAACACTTTTACGACAGAATAAAAATAAGAGATGGAAACTTTTAATAAGTAAGTAAATATTAACTCCAAATTCGCCAGTAAATCATGGATTTACCCAATGACAAAATTTAGTAGAATTCAAAATTTGCTTGGTAAATCCTCATTCATTCCATGAAATTTGATAAATCTGAACAATTTACTCAGTAAATCGTAAATTTACATCATAATCAAATAAATCTGAAACGTACCAGGTTTTTTTTATCGGGTAACGTAAGTTCTATACATTTTTATCAATGTTTACTAATCTTTATTTTTTTTCATAATATTTACTAATTTCTTATTTGTTAATGAATAAATTAATATTTTACCCTTGTAAATCTTAGTTGAGAATTATAAATTAATATTATCATATTATTATAGTTTTTAATTGGTGGCCGACACAAGAAATTAATAATATCGACGTCTTGTCAGTACCAATGGAAATATATAACGAGTGAATCAGTAATTACAACAATTACTAGTACTTCATTGTCATAAAGTACTAAATTTACTCTTAGAATCAATAGCTAGCAATTTATCCATAGTTAATTTACACGGGGCATCAAATTCTGCGGCTCCAATTCCATCCAAGTGCTTCACGTGGTGAAATATTTCTCTCTGAAGATTTATCTTGAAGGAGACTATACGGCTATAAATAGGATAGGGTTGCAAAGCAGATATTTCATTATCAGGACACTACACAAAGCCATATTTGTTTCTCTCCTTAGCTCCAAATACTCTCTTCTGACTACCACGAGTAACAAACATGGCCAGTTTTACCCTTAAGACCTTGTTGCTGACAGGTCAGACGAAACCAGCCGAGGGCTAGGAGGTAAAGCCCGAACCCGCGGTGGAGCTGAGCTTGTTTGCCACGATAAGATCATGGACCTAATTTACGAATCTCATGTTCACGCCAATCAATCCTTTGGTGATGCTTCTCTTTTTGCTGTCATCGAAAATATCCTTAAGCATACTGCCCAAGTTGTGCAGGCATTCAAGCATATTGTACTCTTTTCCCTCTTCCTTCTATTTCATAAATACAGAAATATGGTATAACATTTTTTTAAAAAGTAAAGAATGCAACAAAGATAAATAAATTATATACTTCAGGTAAATAAATTATTTACTTAGTAAATTTGTTTTTTATTTTAAATATTTTAGAACTTGCTATTTACTTCAACTAAAAATTCCAAAAAAATATTATTTCTCTGCCAATAACATCTGTCTACTTAGTTGAGTTTAAATATTTGAAAGAAATAGCACAGTTACTCCGTAAATGATTCGTTTGTTTTTAGTAAATAAATCATTTACTTACTAAATATGCTATTTAAATATTTGAAACTTGTAACGTACTTCAACAAAAATTAAATATACATATATATGTGTGTGTGTGTGTGTGTTTATTCTTTACCTCTTCCTCTCACGATAACATCTAGCTGTATTTAGTTGAGTTTAAAAAGGGCTGACAGCACTATGGTGTATATTGTTAGATTAGATTAGTCAAAAGTTGAACTAATTGTTGCAGGGTATTCATGTACATGCGGACGTAGACGAGAAGACCGCCAGAGGCAGCCTCAATGTACCACTTTGCACGCTCAAGCAAATCAGCAGTGAGGTTAATTATTATCCTTAATTATATGATCTCATCCTTATTTTTTTGCAACATATATCCTTAATTATAATTTTAAGCAGATGTCATGCAAGGCTCCGGGAGAAGAAATTGCCCAAAAAGTAGCTCTTTCAATACTCAACAACCTACGTAGTTATACATGGGAGGCCAAGGCAGTGCTAACCCTGACGGGCTTTGCCATGAAGTATTGGGATTTTTGGCTGCTCGCACAACTTCACCAAGCTCATGTTCATGATTCAATGACCAAATCCTTGGAAATCTTGAAAAGAGTGCCCGCTGTCGTAAGACCGTTGGAGCTTCAAAAGCGCCGCCAGACAATTCTTGAGCCAACGATCTTGTTAAGACAACCTTGCAAGTTATCGAACTCGTCTTTGAGTTTGAGAACCTTTCTAAGTATGACTGGAAAGAAGTACCACGGCTTTGTCTGTGGCAATGGACCACTTTCCTGTGGATGAGTATTGGGTTGTCCTGCTATTGTGGCTTGTACCACTAAACTCTATCTCCTTGCCCACGACGGTGACGAGCAAGTGTGAGTTATGTTTTAGGAAAGCACATCCACTAAGAAAGTGAACTTTTAGTGACAATATTTTCTTGTAATACTTAATTTATAGAGTTTTGGGAAGTGTGGTTAGAACTATGGTTGGAGTTCATTTTGGTTCAAAACACTATAGCATGTGAGAGCATTACATTGAAACAACTTTTTATTTTTTGTTATAGCATGTGAAAACTTTACACTACTATTTGATGGTTATAACGAATGGTCTAACCAATACTCCCAAATACCCTATTAATCAAAATATTTTCGTGCAACTAAACAAAACTTTTAATCACAACCTTGTGACTAATTTGCATTTAGTCACATATATTATCTATGATTTAAACTTTAGTCATGCACAGGAAAAATTTCTACTCACATAAAAGAAATTATGTAACTAATAAAAGTTTTGTAGCTACAAAGTTTAGTCATATGAAAAACTATCATAAATTTCTAACAAAACTATTGTGAAAAGATATTCTACCTAAAAGTTAATATATATACCATCAAAGGTTGTGGTCTAGTGGTTAGGAAGCCATTGCTAGGCTCTGCTTTGTCAGCCAAGGTCTGAAGCCCTGCAACCCCCGTAAGTTCCCTTGCTCAAGCAATAGTTGTTAAAGCATAGGGTTGAAGGTACAAGTGGGTGTGGGTGTGGGCCTGGACTGATGAATTGGAGAAACCAACATATGATCCTGACTACTCCTTCTATGGTGCCGGAGCATACCGCTTATCCTTGCCCGGTATGGGGGTGGGATGAAGACCATCTAGCCCCTTTTTTAACTACCAAATACACACACACACACATATATATATATATATATATGTATTATGGTAATCATAACACATCTTTGAGACATAGCTTCTTCACATAATTTGGAACACACACCCAAACACATAGTCATACAGTCTTATATGTCAATCTTTAACTAGTTGAAAAACTAGTGATAATTGACTCTAATTAGAAATAGCATTCTTCTGTCTTATATCTAAATCACTACTGATTATTTGCTTTAAAAATTTTCTGCACATATGACTCTTAACATGTTTCTACTACTAGTAGAATATCCAGAAAATGATAAAAGAAAAAAAGGAATCACTTGGAATGTCCTATTGACAATATATTTGACAATATAGTTGTGTCCATTTTCAGGTACAAGTTGTTGTATTCGTCCCCCTGAAAATCCAGTACATCATCAACAAATTTAAGATACAATTGGTCCTTTGCAAAAAACAGATTGGTGGGGATCTAACTTACTGGTCGATCAGTTATTAGTCTAGAGATAGATTGTGGAAGAGTCAGATGCATATACGGTTTGAAAATTTTATCTTTTGATATGCAAATGCTACTGAGTAAGAAAGATTTTTGTCACCTGCAGAGGAGTTAGATCATTACTGAAGGGTCCGTAAATCATGCAACACCAACAAAAATCATGCAGATTTTGAAAGCCCTGATTTTCTCCAAGGATAGCCTCAACATAGATTTCTCGTTTTCACCAGAGAGATTAATGTTCAACCCTTCGTTGATGGTTCTACAAACAAAAGGTTTTGATCCTTTTAAGTCTTTAATTTGCACTCAGATTCATTGTAAACCCTTTATTCCAATGAAAATTTGTGCAAGAATGAATCTACACTAGGAATACTAAACCTGTTTAACAAAATTCCTCCTCCTCTTAATAAATTATGCTATTGTTTTATGGCTTTTTATACAAGTTCTCTTTAGGTTTTTGTTATTTTCATGCCATAATATTTTGAGGTTATAAAAAATCACATGCTATGTTTTGGACCATATCACATTTATACCTTTAAATATTATAAAATTTGTATAATTATCACACATTTTTAGTCGGTGGTCAATTTTTGTTTAAGGTAGTCTTCCCGTTTGTTAGATTTTTTTGGATTTTATTACTTTATGTCTTCTTTTTTTTTTTTTGTGTTCCTTTTTCTGGCTTTTTATACTCTCTTTGCTGATGAATAGTATTAGAGTGATGAGCTTGGTATAGGACGGGAAGATTTCTGGATACTAACCTAGTTGGGATGTGATTAACTACCGTTATGCCAGTTGTTCATTCTCTTCAGTTCATTTAAAAAAGAATTCGGTGGTCAATAACATTATCAAAGAGAAAATAACAAACTAAAGATTCCATAATGTATGAGATATTTAAGTCATTTTGCTAGTCAGAATCAAACTTTGACTAAAAACATACAATTTGAAATGTGACCCTATAAATATATTTCAATCTAATTTATTTGACAAGATGAAAAACGTAAGGTGCAAAAATGAAAGAAAAAATTTTAATTTGTTTTTCATCTAATATATTACATGTTACTTAACATATATGTGATTTTTCGAACAGGTGAAAAATGATGTTATGAAGAGAAAGAACATATTTCTATTCATCTCAGGCCTAGACATAATCCAGGAAGACATCTCAGTCCTCTATCCAATCTATGAAGGAACAAAAAACGACAGTCGATATAAGATCGTTTGGCTACCCATTGTGGCGCAGTGGAACGACAATCTATGGAGAACCTATGAGTGACTGCGGGTGAGGATGCCATGGTACAGTGTGCGCTTCCTTACACGCATTGCGGGCTTCAATTTCACCAAACGGAATTGAAACTTCAAAGGAAAGCCCATTTTGGTGTCAGTAAGCCCATAAGGGAAGATGGAACCTCAATGCAGTTCACTTGATCCGAGTTTGGGAATGAGAGCCTTTCCTTTCGACAAATCTGCTGAAGAATCTGTCTAAGCGGCAGAACTGAATCGGCCCAATTGTTGACGACATTGGCCCAGTTATTCAAACAGGGGTACGTATAAGTCCATCCTTCAGTAGCTCTGTGTTTAGTTATTTGCTAATGAAAAAAAGAGATCATGGTGCCATTCCGCTCTTACCCTTTTAGTTGTTTTGGAAAACTTGGAGGTCCACCAATAGAATAAAAAAAACCTGACCCATTTTTGTATGAAGGATGCATCTAATTTTCACTTATGTTAGCATTAATTTAACATCGCACAACATATTGATCGGAGAAAGGATTCTAAATGAGATTGTAGAGTATAAAATCTTGAGCGCATCCTAGAAAGAAAATATTAACAGTTTTCATCAGTGCACCAGCCCATTGGTTGTAGCTCTATGTTCAGTTGAAACATCTTGTTTGCTACTCTTATTATGTAAATGCTTAGAGGGATTTTTGTGTTTTTGAAAACAGTTCAAGACTCTCCCCCTTGACCACTTAAATTTTTGAAAATAGAATAACGTTGTTCCTTTTGTAAGCACTACATTCACCGTATAACATTTAATCGTAATAAATGGCATTGCTTGTTTTGTGAAGTCTTACTTGTTGGGCTTGGTGTCCTAAAAGCTGTGATACATATTATTAATAAATAAATAAAATGACATTTATTATTATTTTGGTTGATTATATGTATTATGAATGCATTTATAAACATCAATAAAATTCTATGATTATTTATGTGACTATAAATTTAGCATATAAGTGTTATTTGCTTAGGGATAAATTTATAGATAATAATCTAAATAGTCCGTAATAATTAATTAAAGTTTGGGATCTTTAATTAAAAATTACAAGTACGGTCCAATCTCATCTAAAATGAAATAGTTATTATCCGGACTATTAATGTAGAGACATTGGATTGGAGGCACTTTATATAATGAGATTATATAAGACTGGACCAGATAAATTATGAATCTCTAATAATCATCCGTTACAAATAGAGTATTCAAATTTATCACTATGATGATCATATATTTGACAGTCTTAATCCTGAGTATTTATTAGACTCCTATTTATGACATTATATTTTTTGAATTGCATAGTAAAATTTGTCTAAGCATAGATTATAACTTAGCATCTTAGAAACATAAAGTAATAAATGGCTGGGAATAATATTATACAGATATGGAATCCATTCCTTCTCTATGGAAGTTAGAAAAATAGTTCTCTTGAGTGATAATTCAAGGTTTGAACAGTAGCGCTCGTTCATAATAAGATTATGAATTAATTGTTCATTAGAGAATTATTGGAACTCAAGGATAAAGATGTAATAAGAGAGGTGAACGGAAATTGAACCTAGCTCCTATTATGAACTATTTATGGAGGACTGACTTATATGTAATGATTATATCAATGGACTACTCGCTAATTTTCTTTGAGTAATTTCACTATAATCTCAAGAGTTCAGTTTCAGGTTTTTAGTGGAGTAACACTGAAACTAATAAATTTGGCACATTAATCAAAGAGTTTAATTAATTGTCAAATTTATTGGAGCTTAGGTTATAGGTCCATAGATCCCCAATATCACCTCTGTAACATTATATTAGATTTTTGCATAGAATGAATTATACATATTTAATTTATGATTATTGAATTCTGAATTAATTTTTTCACACTTGAATTATTAACGTGACACAGAAAAATGTTCTCTATGACACATAATATAATGTGATAAATATTGTCACATTTAACTGAGCATTAGTTAATTAATTAATTGATTATTGTTAAAATCTATTCTTAAATAAATGTTATTTATTTTTAAATTGAGATTTATATATATATATATTGTTTTGAACCAAATCTTTTTATATATATAAGATTTTATAATATATTAATATATATATATATTAATATAATATAAAAAGAAGAAGAAGAAGGAAACGTGAAAGTTTCACGTTTCCCTTTTATATATATATATATATATATATATATAAGAACCGAATCACTGATTCGGTCCAAAAAAAAAAGGATAAAAGTAAACTTTCTTTTACTTTCACGTTTTAGTTTTTAATATATATATATATATATATATATATATATATATATATATATAAGGAATCACACGTAGTGATTCGGGAAAGAAGGAAAAAGAAAAGAAAAAGGGAAAGTAAAATTACTAATGGCTCAGATATAAAAAGGAGAGATACTAGTTATCACAAGAGAATCATTCACATAATTTTTCAAAATACTTAGAGAGAAAAACTGAGAGTTCTTCTCTAAAGAAAAAGGTCTGCTATCTCATGTGTTGAGTACATAGCAGATTCAGAAAAGTGTGAGATAAAAAGGAGAGATAACAGTTATCACAAGAGAATCATTCACATAATTTTTCAAAATACTTAGAGAGAAAAACTGAGAGTTCTTCTCTAAAGAAAAAGGTCTGCTATCTCATGTGTTGAGTACATAGCAGATTCAGAAAAGTGTGAGGAAAATTCATTCTTGCAGTTTGACGCCCACTCGTCTTTCCAATGGTGTGGAGGCCTGGTTTGGAAGATCGTGGTGTCAAAGAGAAAAGCTAGGATACCCTGATAGTCTTCAAAAGGTTAGTAAAAGTTCCTAAAGCTTTCTATAATTAAAATTATATATCTATTCCCGATGAACAAAGTTTTCAAAAAAAAATTTTTGTTTGTCAACGATCCGTTCCTTCCGCTGCGTTTCTGTTTTAATTCCAACAAATGGTATCAGAGCAAGTTATAGCATATATAATTTTAATTAAACATGATTTTATTTTGATAATATCATGTTTTTGATGTATGTTTGTGGGCACTTTGCATCTTTGTTAATTTTTATTCATGAGATGAATGGTTGTTTAATGAAGGAATTTTTGGTCGTTAATTATATGGTCCTTTTGGATTAATAATTTTATTTTCAGTTTGATTAGATCAATCTATGTAAACCCATAAAGGGGTATAGGCTTTTTGTAATTTCTTATTATTATTTTTTCTTCTCTCATCTCCTTCACTTGCTACACATGGAGCGATGAAGAAAAAGATGTCCATTTGATTTTTTTGGCCCAGTTGATAACTTTGGGCCTATCAGATTTTAAAGGTAATCCAGCAGATTGTTGCACAATAAACCACTTGATGAAGACTACAAAATTGGAGCAAGAAATTATGTATAAATTACAAGAAGACCCCTGTAATTTTATTTTTTTATTTTTTATTTTTGGTTGTAATTTTAATTATCCAAAAGGACACAGTCAAAAATTTATTGTTTATTTTTATTTTTATTTTCATGTGATGATTATGATAACATGTTCATGCATGATAACATGACATTTAGGAAAGTGCTCACTTATAGTTATTGTAACATGACATGCATAGACTTAGCATATTATTTTTATAAAGGAGTTTATAAAATGATTTAATATGTGTTAGCATTAATTTAATGAGATTAAATTAATTGGGTTGGTTTTATAGAATCTTAATTTATTAATCAACCAAATAATGTGAATTTAGTTTTAATAGTTAAGACTTGGTAAAATTCACATTAATTCTAAGTTATATAATTTTAAATTGTTTAATATTCGGTAACTTAGACAATTCATAATAAATTTAGATTTTTAGAAAATCTGGTAATTTATTTAAGTGTAAATAGAATGAGATTCTATTAACACATAATATAATCTAGTAATTAAAAATTGTTTTTATCTACTAGAATTATGAAACATATGATGTTTTATAAGATAAAACACATCTTTTAAAATAATGAGTGGGAGAAGGTAATATGACAATATAACCTGTGGTCTCTACTATTAGTATAACACCGTGAGATTTAGGTGGCGCCTCGTGACGCTTTGATTTCGTCCTCCCTACGGAGGGTGTCCATTTAAATCAATATCAAGGTTAGCTTCCTTGAGATAGAATTTTATAATATATTTCAAAATTGACCTATCCTACGGCGGCAATTTTGAGTTAAGTTGTTAAAATCCAAAATAGTGGGTTACACTCATAAAGACATAATTAAATTGTTAATTATATCTTGACCAAAATAAACGGTTATTAATAAATATAGAAAAATGAGATATTTTGAATATATTTATTAATCGAGAATGTCTTAATTCAATTCATAAATAATTTGACATACCCTAAAGCGGCACTTTATTTATTAAAATTTACTATTCCAAAACATATATATATGATGTTTATGCAACCATTTTAATTTATGTTATTTTATTTATTTATTACAGCAACAATGTCTAATCCAATCATTACTATTCTCTCAACTGAAAAATTAACCGGAGATAATTTTGTCAAGTGGAAGAGTAACATGAACATTGTACTAATTTGCGAAAGTTACAAGTTTGTCCTGACGGAGGAATGTCCTCCAGAGCCTGCTACCAATGCTTCTCGTAATGTGCGGGAAGCATATGATCGTTGGATCGAGGCGAACAATAAGGGCCGTTGTTTTCTTTTGGCTGGGATGTCTGACGTGCTTAGGATGAAGCACGAAAGCATGGAGACTGCTTATGAGATAATGCAGTCTCTGCAAGACATGTTTGGTAAACCTTCTGAAAAGGCACACCACGAAGCCATTAAGGCAGTAATGAATGCAAAAATGAAGGCAGGGATTTCGGTCAGAGAACATGTTCTCAACATGGTTAACTATCTCCATGAGGCCGAGGTGAACGGGGCAGTGATAGATGAAGCCACACAGGTGGGGATGATTTTGGAAACCCTCTCCCCTGCGTTCCTTCAGTTCAAAAGCAACTATTTCATGAACAAGCTGAAATATAACATGACTGAGTTGCTTAATGAGCTTCAAAACTTCGAGTCTATTTCGAAAGAAAAGACTAAAGAAGCTAAGGCAAATGTTGCAAAAGCTCAA
This sequence comes from Artocarpus heterophyllus, assembly GCA_025403435.1. Classification (NCBI taxonomy): domain Eukaryota; kingdom Viridiplantae; phylum Streptophyta; class Magnoliopsida; order Rosales; family Moraceae; genus Artocarpus; species Artocarpus heterophyllus. Next base: position 8,841,996 of record CM046341.1, read on the forward strand.
CCCTCCTCTTCTGCCCAAAAGAATAAGAAAATGTAGGGGACTGAAGGAAGTGGTAAGTCTAAGAATGGAGGGCAACCTAAGAAGAACAAAAGCAACAACAACAAAAAGAGCTCAAACCAAAAGAAGACTAAAGGAAAATGTTTCCACTGCAGCGTAGTTGGGCACTAAAAGAGAAACTGCAAGAAGTATCGTCAGGAACTCAAAGAAAAGAAGAACAATGGTAAATCAAATTTACTCGTTTTAGAAGCTTGTTTAGTTGAAGATGATACTTCACCTTGGATAATTGATTCAGGGGCAACTAACCATGTTTGTTCTTCTTTACAGATGCTTAGTTCTTCAAGGGAGCTTGCCGACGGGGAACAAACGATGAGAGTGGGAACGGGAGAGGTTGTTTCGGCAAGAGCAGTGGGAGTTGTTAAACTTTATTTTAGAATTAAGTTTTTAATTTTAGACAATGTTTATTACATTCCTTGTTTTTGTAGAAATTTGATTTCTGTTTCCAGGTTGTTTGAACAAATGTTTAACGTTTCTTTTAATAATAATTATGTTAATATTTCTAGAAATGGTTTGGATATTTGTTCTGCGCATCTGGAAAATGGTTTTACACCTTAAGGCCCAATGAAAAAGCACTGCTCAATACCGAAATGTTCAAAGTTGAACAACCTAAACCCAAGAAGCAAAAGATTTCTTCTAATAATGAAACATACCTATGGCACCTTAGATTAGGTCACGTTAACCTTGACAGAATTAGCAGACTGGTAAAGAAAGGTCCTTTAAAAGAGCTAAAAGTTAGTTTTCTACCAATTTGTGAATCTTGTCTTGAAGGTAAAATGACTAAGAGGCCTTTCTCTGCAAAAGACGAAAGGGCCAAGGAACCACTTGAGCTAATACATTCAGACGTCTGTGGTCCAATGAATGTACAAGCACGTGGTGGTTACGAATATTTCGTCACATTTATTGACGATTATTCAAGGTATGGTTACATATACCTAATGCAAAGGAAATCTGAAACTTTTGGAAAGTTCAAAGAATTCCAAGCGGAAGCTGAAAAGCAATTAAGAAAGACGGTGAAGAGTCTTCGATCTGATCGAGGAGGAGAATACCTTGATACTAGATTCAAGGACTATATGATAGAACATGGTATTCTATCACAACTCACTGCACCTGGAACACCACAACAAAATGGTGTTGCAGAGAGAAGAAATAGAACGTTGCTTGATATGGTGAGATCCATGCTCAGCTACTCATCGTTACCCACTTCATTTTGGGGATATGCACTACAAACTGCAGTATATCTTCTAAACATAGTTCCATCTAAGTCTATTTCAAAAACACCTTTAGAGTTATGGAATGGTCGCAAACCTAGTATACGACATATCCATATATGGGGGTGTCCAGCACATGTGCTGAAAGGTAAGACTGGGAAGTTGGAACCACATTCTGAAGTATGCTTATTTGTGGGATACCCAAAGGGAACGAGGGGAGGTTTGTTTTATAGTCCACAGGAAAAGAAAGTATTTGTATCGACAAATACCACTTTTCTCGAGAATGATTATATGACAAACTATAAACCTCGTAGCAAAGTTGTACTTGAAGAGTTACTTTCTGATCTGATCAGACCGCAACCGACAACTGTTGTCTAATGACAAAATGAGGAGACTGCATCTCCTTATCAGAATGTCATACCACCTCAACGTAGTGGGAGGGTTGTGAGACCACCTGCTCGCTACAGGGAACTTGGAGAAGCAAATGTTGCTATCTCTGATAATGGTGAAGATGATCCATTGACATATCGTGATGCAATGGAAGTTTCTGAGAAGGAAAAATGGCTGGAGGCTATGAACCTTGAAATTGAGTCCATGTACTCCAATTCAGTCTGGGATCTTGTAGACCTACCTGAAGGGATAAAACCCATAGGGTGCAAATGGATTTACAAGAAGAAAATAGGAGTGGATGGGAAAGTTGAGACTTTCAAAGCTAGGCTTGTGGCAAAGGGTTATACCCAAAAGGAGGGAGTTGACTATGAAGAAACTTTCTTGCCTGTAGCTATGCTTAAATCGATTCGGATTCTTTTATCCATTGCTGCTTATCTTGATTATGAGATATGACAAATGGATGTCAAGACTGCCTTTTTGAATGGCTATCTTGAGGAAAGCATCTATATGGTGCAACCAGAAGGGTTTGTAGTCAAAGGTCAAGAGCAAAAAGTTTGCAAGTTGCAGAGGTCCATCTATGGACTCAAGCAAGCTTCAAGATCTTGGAACTTGAGATTTGATTAAGCGATCAAATCTTATGGTTTTGATCAAAATATTGATGAACCTTGTGTTTACAAGTACATCAAAGATAAGAAGGTGGTCTTCTTGATTCTTTATGTAGATGATATCCTACTCATTGGGAATGATGTAGGCGTATTATCTGATGTAAAGAAATGGCTCGCCAACAATTTCCAAATGAAATATTTAGGAGAAGCAAGTTATATTCTTAGAATCCAACTCATAAGAGATCGCAAGAACAAACTGTTGGCGCTGTCTCAGGCATCGTATATCGATAAGGTGCTTATCAGATTTTCGATTCAAAACTCCAAGAAAGGTAATTTGCCTACATGTCATGGAGTTTATCTTTCAAAAGAGCAGTGTCCTAAGACACCTCAAGAGGAAGAAAATATGAGACGGGTACCCTATGCATCTGCAGTAAGAAGTCTAATGTATGCCATGTTGTGTACAAGACCTGACATTTGCTATGCGGTGGGTATAGTCAGTCGGTATCAATCCAACCCAGGATTAGATCATTGGGTAGCGGTTAAACATATTCTCAAGTATCTTAGGAGAACGAGAAACTATATGCTAGTTTATTCTGGTGAGAATTTGATTCCCATTGGATACACTGATTCTGATTTTCAATCAGACAAAGGCACATGTAAATCTACGTCTGGATCAGTGTTTACTTTTAGTGGTGGAGCCATAGTTTGGAGAAGCATCAAACAATCTTGTATTGCTGATTCAACTATGGAAGCAGAATATGTGGCTGCTTGTGAAGCAGCTAAAGAAGCTGTTTCGCTCCGTAAGTTCTTAAATGATTTGGAAGTAGTTCCAGGCATGGATAAACCACTCACATTGTATTGTGACAACAGTGGTGCAGTGGCAAATTCAAGAGAACCTAGAAGCCACAAAAGAGGAAAGCATATAGAAAGAAAATATCATTTGATGAGAGAGATAGTGCATCGAGGCGATGTGGAAGTTGTAAAGATAGCGTCAGAAAACAACCATGCCGACCCTTTCACCAAGACGTTACCTGCAAAGAGCTTTGAGGGACACTTGGAAGGCTTAGGTCTTAGAGACGTGTCTCACCTGCTTTAGGGCAAGTGGGAGATTGTTGGGCTTGGTACCCTAAAAGCTGTGACATTGTACATATTGTTAATAAATAAATAAAATGACATTTATTATTATTTTGGTTGATTATATGTATTATGAATGCATTTATAAACATCAAGAAAACTCCATGATTATTTATGTGACTATAAATTTAGCATAAAAGTGTTATTTACTTAGGGATAAATTTATAGATAATAATCTAAATAGTCCGTAATAATTAATTAAAGTTTGAGATCTTTAATTAAAAATTACAAGTACAGTCCAATCTCATCTAAAATGAAATATTTATTATCTGGACTATTAATGTAGAGACATTAGATTGGAGGTACTTTATATAATGAGATTATATAAGACTGGACTAGATAAATTATGAATCTCTAATAATCATCCGTTACAAATAGAGTATTCAAATTTATCACTATGATGATCATATATTTGACAGTCTTAATCCTGAGTATTTATTAGACTCCTATTTATGACATTATGTTTTTTGACTTGCATGGTAAAATTTGTCTAAGCACAGATTATAACTTAGCATCTTGGAAACATAAAGTAATAAATAGCTGGGAATAATATTATACAGATATGGAATCCATTCCTTCCCTATGGAAGTTAGAAAAATAGTTCTCTTGAGTGATAATTTAAGGTTTGAACAGTAGAGCGCTCGTTCATAATAAGATTATGAATTAATTGTTCATTAGAGAATTATTGGAACTCAAAGATAAAAATGTAATAAGAGAGGTGAACGGAAATTGAACCTAGCTCTTATTATGAACTATTTATGGAGGACAGACTTATATGTAATGATTATATCAATGGACTACTCACTAATTTTCTTTGAGTAATTTCACTATAATCTGAAGAGTTCAGTTTTAGGTTTTTAGTGGAGTAACACTAAAACTAACAAATTTGGCACATTAATCAAAGAGTTTAATTAATTGTCAAATTTATTGGAGCTTGGGTTATAGGTCCATAGGTCTCCAATATCACATCTGTAACATTATATTGGATTTTTGCATAGAATGAATTATACATATTTAATTTGGAATTATTGAATTCTGAATTAATTTTTTCACACTTGAATTATTAACGTGACACAGAAAAATGTTCTCTGTGACACATAATGTAATGTGATAAATGTTGTCACATTTAACTGAGCATTAGTTAATTAATTAATTGATTATTGTTAAAATCTATTCTTAAATAAATGTGATTTATTTTTGAATTGAGATTTATATATATATATATATGGTTTTGAACAAAATCTTTTTATATATATAAGATTTTATAATATATTAATATAATATAAAAAAAAGAAGGAGAAGGAAACGTGAAAGTTTCACGTTTCCCTTTTATATATATATATATATATATATATATATATATATATATATAAGAACCCAATCACTGATTCGGTCCAAAAAAAAAAGGATAAAAGTAAACTTCCTTTTACTTTCACGTTTTAGTTTTTAATATATATATATATATATATATATATATATATATAAGGAATCACACGTAGTGATTCGAGAGAGAAGGAAAAAGAAAGGAAAATGGAAAGTAAAATTACTAATGGCTCAGATATAAAAAGGAGATATAACAGTTATCTCAGGAGAATCATTCACATAGTTTTTCAAAATACTTAGAGAGAAGAACTGAGAGTTCTTCTCTAAAGAAAAATGTCTGTTATCTCATGTGTTGAGTGCATAGCAGATTCAGAAAAGTGTGAGGAAAATTCATTCTTGCAGTTTGACGTCCACTCGTCTTTCCATTGGTGTGGAGGCCTGGTTTGGCAGATCGTGGTGTCAAAGAGGAAAGCTAGGATACCCTGATAGTCTTCAAAAGGTTAGTAAAAGTTCCTAAAGCTTTCTATAATTAAAATTATATATCTATTCCCGATTAACAAAATTTTCAAAAAAAAAATTTTATTTGTCAACGATCCGTTCCCCCGCTGTGTTTCTGTTTTAATTCCAACAATACTTTGGTTTCAGAAATAATCTTCATATGACAAATATAACAGATAGAGAAAGAGAAGTGCATTTTCTTCTGCGGAGACAAAGACAAGGAATGGCGTCAACAGTTCATAAACAAGGTGAGAACACTTGCAAATGATCCCGTCTTCAAGGAAGCGAATATCTCCATAGAGATATTCCGCATGGGAAAAACCAACAAAGGACAATACGACGACGACGACGGGGATGATGATGATGATGGCATTCTAGGCCTGCTCTGGACCGCCATTGAAGGGCTCTTCTTCACCAAGGCACACAAAGAGGTGGACCCAGGTTCTCAAGAGATCCAAAAGCTGCTTTCGTGCAAGAACGAGGGTGTTTGGTTTGTGCTCAGTAAAGGGTCGACAGTGGTTGTGGCTGGCCATGGATACACTATCCTTAGAGTCTTTGAGGAGTTTGATAAATGGAACAAAATTATTAAGCAAAAGGGCTTTGAGGTTACCATTGAGAAGTATCATAGCAACACTCTGTTGACTGCACGGCAGTGCTGTCTTCTTGACATTCCGATCGTCTTTGTAAAGGTCCCGGAGACGATTAAGTGCCCGGAGTGTGCACGTGTCATGGACTCATACGTGAGCATGGAGATCATCGCCGACGATGAAATATATTGATGGTTTGAGGATTGAGACGCCGGCTCTCTCTCTCTCCCTCTCTCTTTCTATTTCTCTAACATTCTAATATATAATACAATAATGTATTGTTGTTTATGACTGGAAAGTATGTATGTGTGTTTATGTTTCTTGGATGAAAACCTCTTGAAGGAATAACCGGTGATGGGCATCACAACTAACACTTGTGGGCTCCATGCTGGAACCACTTTAGTTTTATGATTTTGAGCGCTATCTGGAACATTGTTCAACAAAAGGTGTATCGTCCAAGTTGGTGAGTGGAAACCTATTATGGCGATTGAGAATGGCCTATTGTTGTTGCAACTCAATGGACCAATAAATAAACCTACTTCTTGGAAAAAAAAAGTCCCACCGGGACATTTAACGTTTTCTGCCGGGATATTCATTCCTAGCAAGGCTAGAATGTCCCTCAGCCATCGGAAAAATGTCCCGACTGGCATGCGTTTCCGACAACTTAGAAATTGAAAGAAAACAAGCACATAATATGCGAGAGTTTGAAAAACGACATACCGCCGTCGTGGTGATAAGAGCGAAAATGTGTGAGAGAGAGAACTCTGATCTAAGATAGAGATTGAGGCCACAAGATCGATCTGATGAGAAAAAAATCGTCGAGCTTAGGAAGATAGTGACATGACGAGTTTGGTGTGATGAGAGATAAATCTTTGACCTTAGAGAGAGAATGAAATCCCAAGTTTGATCTGACAAGAGAGAAATCGCTGAGCTTAGAGAGAGAGTGAAATCACGAGATCGATCTGATGGAAGAAAAATCGCTGACCTTTTTTTATCATACAGAGGCAAATCGATTTAAGAAGAGAGAGAGAGATTTTCTTAGCTGAGAGAAGTCGATCTTTGTTTTTCTTGTCTAGTGTTTGTGGTGTTGAAATCATTTTGTGGCATTGACTTTTTTTTAAACATGACAGAAATGAAATTTTTGGTGTCCTTACGTGGTATTTATGTTTTTCTCTCCAACATAAATTATCCTTGAACAGTTTATGAAAAATATTTTATGGAAAGATATATAAACATATAGAACCTAAAACAAAACATAATATTTTTTAAATTTTTTTCAAAAAAATATATTTCATAAATAAATTTAATATGATTAAAGGCAATTTTGTATTTTTTGCTTTTTTTCCATAAAATCTGTGAGGAATTAAATTAAAACATTTAATTAAATACTAATTAACTAAAATATTAGTAATTAATTTTAAAGTTAAATTAAATGGATTAATTATGTAATTACTCTTTTACATTAAATGATACATTTTTAGTTTCTAAAAATAAAAAGATGGAGATTGAGAAATAGTTAAGAGTATGAGCTATAATTACACAATTAATCCATTTAATTTAACTTTAAAATTAATTACTAATATGTTGGATCATTCAACATATCAAAGAGGAGAAGTACATCTTCTACGGAGGCAACAAAATGAATTAGTCGAGAAAATCTTTGACAAATAAACTGGCCTCAGAAAAGATTCTATCTTCATCAAGGACACATATAACTACATCTATATATTTTGTGTCAGAAAGGCAGGCAAAGAAGAAAGAGACGATGACATGTTATTGCGGTTCTGAAAGGGCATAGAGATTTTTCTTGACAAAGCTTAAGCAAGTCGGTATGGTTACAAGAGAGATCTAAAAGCTGCTTTCCAACAAAAATAAGCATTGTTGGGCTGTGCTATGCAAAGGGTTCAGAATGGCGATTGTTCGGGTTTTGAACCCTACATGTGAACATTTATACACTTGTAATTTTTGTCAGGTATTATTTTCTTGCAGGTTTTGTTTCTTATTCAGATTGGTTGGTGGCTTTGTGGTCAAGATCATTCTCTTCAAGATTCCAAATTCTGTGCGTTTAACTTTTAATCTATCTATCTAGATTAGTTGTGTGATTTTTTTTTTTCCAGATTTGTAGTGTTTGCTATTCAAATAATTTTAATTCAGATTGTTGATTGCTTGTGCGGCAAGGCATTTAAAATTTTTGAAGAAAATTTGGAATGCTCTAAGTATGTTTCGAATTTTGTTAACTAGAGGTTGTGTGGTTTAAATTTGAATTTGTGCACAAGTTTTTCTTATCTTTAAATTCAAATTTTTGTTAAGCTAATTTTATGGTTAATTGTGCCCAAGTTCATTATTGATTGGCTTAACTTAATCTATGATCTTTTGTAGATATTTTTCATGATGAGTTCAAATTTTATTTGAGATTTAAATAGAGAAACAAACAAGTTCCATCTTGTAGTTTTATGTATTTTCACTGCAAGAAAAACTACATTTAATGACATATTATTTACGATATGTAGTTTTTGAATGTCATTGAAAAGTACATACAATGACATCTTTAACAAAGATATCATTAATGACATTTGAAACAATAATTAACAACATCTATATAGATGTCGTATTAAAACTCTCCTTTTAATGACAATTGTTTAATGTCGTTAAATGATTTAATGACAAGCAGGAGATGTCGTCAAAGCCTTAGAGATTCTACAACGCCCCTTATAGACAATATTGGTCAAGATGTCGTCTATATGGGGTGTCGTAGAATCTCCAAGGCTTTGACAACATCTCCTACTTGTCGTTAAATAATTTAACGACACTAAACTATTATCGTTAAAAGGAGATCTTTAATACAACGTCTATATAGATGTCGTTAATTATTATTTTAAATGTCATTAAAGATATGTTTGTTGAAGATGTCGTTGTATGTACTTTTCAACGACATTTAAAAACTACATGTTGTAAATAATATGCATTAAATGTAGTTTTCTTGTAGTGTTTAATCGCATTTTTTTAGCAGTGCACAAATACTATCTGTGAGGATTGCCCATGTGGCTACACCTTCGAAGATTGTGCACTATTAGTACTACCGTTTTTGAATTTTAGTTTAGCTCAAATCTTGTACATTTTTAGCATCTGAGTTCTATCTTCACATTGGATTAGTCAAGATCTGACCCTAGGATTCAATGGATGTATATACACACATCTCATGCCTAAGCTTTACTTATTTAAGGAGGTCGACTTGTGATTTTTTAAGTTAGAGCTTTCAAGTGATAAAAAACATAAAAAATAAAAAATACTGTAACGCCCCTTAGATCAGACGTCACAGTTGTCGTTACATACATACGTTCACTTACATAAACTTTAAACATATAATTAATATCAAACTTAAACAGTACTATTGATTTTAAAAGTATTTAAACTTACATTACCAGGATCCATTCATACGTTTTTATTTTTTTTTAAACTTAACGTTGTTTCAAAAATCATAGTTTAATTTATTCCATAACATAATTTATTCAATTATACTTTAAATTAGTCATGAACTTATATTAATAATATAGGTTTAGCGAATTGTAAAATCAAGACTTATAAAAATATTACATTAAATCTCTTTGATCATCACATCATTTGAAATCCATTTATTCCCACAGTTCGGCAGGCCGAACTTGGGACTTCGGTAGGCCGGCAGAGGCTTTGCAATTCGGATTAAAAATTCATCCATGTTCGATAGGCCGAAAAATTCAATCGGCAAGCCGAACTTCTGGTCTTCGGCAGGCCGACCACAGAGTTCGGCAAGCCGTCCGAGACCAAATTTCTTTGGAAAACTTAACTTAAAACATACACACTTTACGTAAAATATAGCGAAAGTTCACAATTCATTAAAAATGATAAAATACCTTATTAAACCATAATGTAAGTATTCTTAAAACTTAACATAAAAATATATGTTCAAAATATAAAACTTGATTAAATCATAAAATCATTTTTTTCTTGGCGTGCTTTCGGTTACAATTCATCGTTCATGCTGCTCACACGTCTTCCTACGTCCTCCTCCTATTCCATGACTCTCTTACCCCTATCTGCAACATGAGATATAAAACATGATTAAGCTAACGCTTAGTAAGTACATATAATTCTCACAATTTTAAAGCATTTCATAAACATCATCATCATCATGGTCATCATATCATAAAGTGCCTTAAGCACAATTTCATAGAACATATCTTTCATAACGTTAACCATGTTAAAACTTAATCCATTTTATCTTAAGGGCCCAAGTGTTGCACCATAACATCATCATAGGTTCGCCGTCATGAGAGGAGAAGGGTAGCTAATCCCAAACCAAACATGACATCATAACATAACATTTCATAGCATTGGGTGTGCAACACTTATTAGGTGATACATATATACATACTTTTCATACTTTGAAACATGCCGTAAAAATCATGCATAACTTAAAATCATGCAAATCTTTCATAAGAAATCCTTTAAGGAAAATCATCATAAAATCATCATGAATATCCTTGTAAAACATATCATCAAACCTTGTAAAAATATGTGTCATGTTGCAGGTGAGAATGCACTTACCTTATCGTTAGCTTACTTAACCTTTACGTGATTTGGTGACGACGCCGCGGTCTCGTAGTGCTCGTTCATTGAGTGTTCATGCCAATTTCCATTTAAAAGATGCAATACATTAATACACACCATGAAACATCCATTCTCATGACATTCATTCATAATATATCCATGTATACAACCATCACATATTACATACATATCTCATAATCATCATTGTAAAACATGAAATTATCATCACATATATATTTTCATCTCATCCATTACAATCAATAATTCATAACCATAAACATTGTTATCACATAAACATGTTATTATGATTTTTCTTTAATTATAAAAATTGCCTTAAACATATAAAACAAACTATTCATTTTAAACATATTTATCTTTTAAATAAAACATTTTCGAACAATTAAAATATATATATTTTTTAATTTAAAACTTCATACAAACATCATATAATCATGCATGAAATTATTTCATTATCATAAAATCTTTAAAACATACATAACATTTCATAATCATAAAATACATTCATCTTACATACTCATACATATGCATATTTTAACAACTTTTCATGAAAACATCATATTTACCCCTTGAATGAACATTACATTTTATTCATCAAAATTAAACAGTAACATTACTGTGAAGGGTAGAAGACAGAAGTATTCATTTTTCATAAAACTACCGAAAAGACGTGAATCGTGAATAAAAAAACATCACACATAACACTCATGAGCATCATAATAAAAACACAAAACAAAATACAATACCTAGAGAGGATATTGTAGACGAATTTGAGAAGAAGAATATCTTTTTAAATTTACAAATACATGAGTCCTTACCTTAGAAGACTTTCTTCTCAAAACCCCTTGATTTCAATCAACGAAATAAGACTTTTCTTTCAATATTTGCAGAGAATTTTTGTGAGTGAGAGAGAGAAACACCTCATGGAGAAGAAGAGAAGAAAAGAGAATGAAAGGATGTCTCAGAAATGAATGAGAGAGAGGGGTGAATATCTGAGGAATGAACGTTAAATTTTTTTTTTTTTTAATGTAATGTGTATAATGAAGAGTCATTATTCTTTATTAAGTCAGAAATTCTGACTGTTAGGAGAGGCATGAGGCGTGGAGGAAGGAGAGAAAAGAGGAAATTAAACAAATCATTCACAACTTTCCATGTTTTTGCCTAATTAAAATTGAAAACCATTTAAATTGACACAAATTATGCAAGTCAAACCCTTTTTATTTCCTTAACTGATAAAAATATTCCATTATTATGCCAATTAATCACATTAAATCATCCAATTAATGTAATTAACTCAGCCATAACTCTGGAAAGATTTCTACTGATTGCTCGTCAGCCATGTTCGGCCTGCCGATTTTCCCCTTCGGCCTGCCGGTTCCAGCAAGTTCGGCCTGCCGATTGGTTTCTTCGGCCTGCCGACCTCGGGCAAGATGTTCGGCCTACCGATCTTAAAAGTTTGGCCTGCCGATCTGTCATTAAATGCCATACAATAAAACATTCATGCATAGTTGCATCATAAATAAACATATACTTAAAAATTTAACATGAACACTAGAATACAACGATCTCATGCGGTCGTCACATGTCATAAAACTTAACATAAAAAGTTAGTAACATGCACATCACATATCATATCATATAACATAATTTATTAATAACATTCCTTAACAACGTTACTAATTTAACGTGGTCCGTTACATAAAATAGGCGGGTGTTACAAATAAATAACGAGAGTGAAATGCTTTGAGTTAGACTTCAACATATTGCTCTCAACCCAGTGTTTGCCTTAGTGCATTTGTTCCGATCCATAGAGTTTGAGGAAGAGTTGTTCGTGAATTGAAGGTTTTGAGTAGTTGGAGGGAAGGCGAGTGAAGTCAACTTGGAGTAAGACAAGGAGCCTAAAAGTGAGCTGCAAAAGAAGATCGTGGGTTCCATTGATGACGTAGATTCTAGGCTTTCTTGCAATTTCAATACGTGTAACCAAAATTTTAAAATTAGTGGGTTGTTTTACCACTGGTGTGAGTAGCATCCGTACTGTATTTTTCCCATTTGGCCAAGCTAAACAATCATTCATAGTTTTCATCTTTTTTATTTTCTGCACATTTAGTTTGCACAACAATTATGTTTGGTTATTGTTTATTTATATGATACTATTAACGTATTTTGTGCACATAGAATATTTTTTATTATGTCTATCAGGTCTTATAGTGATCATTGCAGGCCATGGATTGAGGATTCTGAAGGTAATTGAAGATGTGGGAAAGTGGAAGGAGAACGTTAAGAAGAAAGGGTTTCAAAGGAAAATCAAAGACGTCATCACTCTTCCTCCTAGCTATTGTTGCCACCCTAATGCTTCTGACACTATGAAATGCCCGAAATCCCTTTAGTTACACTTGTTGCCACAAAAGGAGTGTTCCTAATGTGAATGGTCATGTTTGATTATTTTCCAACTGATCGTTTATGCGTCTAGTTTTCTATTTTCTCACTAGTTGTAGTTTGGTCGATGTTTGTTCTTATATTTGGACCTTAATAACATGATTTTGTTTGTGTTTCCAAAAATAATAAGCAGATAGCTAGATTGACATGCTTCTATTTCGGCAGCTCGCCATCAGCAATGGTTGTCGTGTTTATTTCTGTAATTTAATATTAATAATAAAATTCATCTTGATGCGTTGTTATTTCCTTTGTTTACCTATTCAAGTGCATCCCCAAATACATATAACAACCAGAATTTTTTATTATCTATTTTCCTTTTTTTTTTTTACAAACAAATTGAGAAAAACCCTGCATTCTTAGAAATGATAAAATTGATAATTTTTGTTTATGCCTCAAAATATAAATTATTGTCATGCCACAAATCTGGCAAAATATGTTTCTTTTCATGTCGGGATATGTTGTGCCCTATTGGGATATTCTTTGTGTTCTACTAGTATAGTTTTCATGTGTTATCTGGATATTTTGTATTCTACCCGGATATTTTCTACATCTTACTTAGATATTTTTTCACCTCACTTACTATCTCTCTCTCCTCTTATTTGTCATTGGCTCGTCTCTGATTATTGGTGACATTGTAGGACATCCCTAGCACCGGCGATGTCACCAACAGCCTATACATTCCACCAAAAACATGAAAAATAGGGGAAAAAGATTGCACAACAACAACACCACCTCTGGACACTGCTAACGACCATATCTGTAGTGCACCCTATGATACTACCTATTGTAAAATGCTCAGTTGGTAGCGATTTACAAAACCTCATTGATAGTTTGACAAAATGACATTCGACAATTTTCTTTTCTCTCTTTCTCTCTCTCTCATCACTACCACTAGCTCGCCTCCACCGACATTAGAGATTGTTGCGGCATTTCATCATCGATCTCACCTTCGTCGATATGGTTCTCAAGATCAGGTTTGCGACAATGTTGTTGACCTCGTAGTGGCATCCTCGCCATTGCTCAATATTTGGTTCGTTATGGCGTCGCCGATCTCGCAATGGCATCCTCGATATTGCTCCTCATCATGTAGTTCTTCATTGATCTTGAGGTGCCTCGATCAACTTCGTCGGTGAGAGAGAGGAAAATGAAACAAATAATAGGGGAGGGGGGACACAAAAGAAAAGAAAATAAATAAATAAATAAAGTGGCAAAAGCTTTTTTTTCATTTTTTTAGCATGGAGAAAAGTGAAATAATGTGCAATTTTCTCTAATAACTTCATGCCTAATAAATAATTTATAATGAGATTATTATTTATTTGATTGGGGTAATTGTAAAAGAAAAGGCAGAATTAAAAAGGGGTCGAAACTTTGGATTAGTTATTAAATTCAAAATTTATCAAGTAAATCATGGATTTACCCCTTGAATAAATTTAATAAATCCAAAATTTACCCCATAGAATTCCAAAATTATCCATGATCAAATTTTGTAAATCTATGAATTACCATATTTACTCTTGCGAAACTTTAAATTATATACAATATTTAATCAAAATTTACTAATTTTTTCTTTACATTATTATTACTATTTACTAACTTTTTAGTTAATAAAATTATTTTTACCATTACAAATCTTCTTCTATTAACAATTGTAGTAAAGTTTATTCTAAAAAATAATACTAATAAAAATTTTGGCCAGACTAGACTACGTTTTGAGACTTCATTTCTAACACTGACACGTCAATAATTGCGGTCGTACACATGTATACTATCTATCAGTCACGCAATCACTATATGAGTTTTAATGATAATTATCATTAGCAATTATAATAATTACTACACGAAAAAAAATAAAATAAAATTACTACCTTGCAAGCACAATGATACTCAAGGAGCAAATTTAAGTGGCATTCCACTTATTATTCAAATTGGAAACAATGACCCGACCAATTGGTTTCCTTACTGTTTCAAGATCACAAATTGTGGCGGTCTAGTAGCACACACATGGCTCTTTGTAACGCCAGGAATTTGAGCCACAAACGTCGCAACTTTTTTTAGCTGCACAAGACAAAATTCTTCGACAATCACGGTTAACGCCTTTGATTTTTTTCTTCTTGGATTTAAGGCCACATTATTTTCTTTTTTATTTTCTTCGAAAATATATAACTAGATGCGATCAATATAGTGCCTGAAATTATAAAAATAAAAATAAATAATTATATTACAGGTGGGTCCAGGAAAAGGAGAAGGATAGGCTATAAATAGACCAAAGTACTGTTGAAAAATAAAAATATTTCACATACAAAAATACACATTTATTTATTACTTAAATATTGTTATAGAGAACACTCTTACAACTTCCCACACAACTCTCTCTTTTTTCTTTTTTTTTTGGCTCTTGGCAGCCTCTCTCACAAGACTTTCGGCAACCACTCACCCAAATGCTTCTCTAAGAAGCTTTGCTTCTTCCGCTTCTTTGCCAATGCCTAAACCAAAGGGATGGTAATCTATATGCCCTTTGTTTGCAACAAAATTAGGGCGCAAAAGCACTTATGATATCCAATGTATGCAGTAAAGTAGTGTATTCCAATTAATTAAACAAAAGGGGAAAAAAATAACGCTAACTCATATATATAGAATGTAACATGAGAAGACAATATTTAAAGATGGCATCAACAATGATGCTAACTAGTTTTATTTTTAAACATATCTTACAAAATACGTACACGCACAAGCCTCGCATACAAAGGCATCTGATTACCCAACGTAACCAAGAAGCCGTATTTATAATATTCCTACTTAAACTATATAACAAACTTATGTAACATTTTTTGGGGCAGCAGATTATGACTACCTCATATATATGTTCACACACACACATACATATAGACGGTAATCTATATGCCCTTTATTTGCGGTAAAACAAAAGCACACAGGCGTAGAAAGAGAGACAGCCGCATAGACTACCACTGCAACACGCACTCACGATCAGTGATGCGCGTTTAGGCCATTGCCGTGGCAACACGAGTAGGCGATCGACATCTCCATGGTAAGACTACATTCCTTACATTTGATGATATCAGGGACCTTCCCTGCGCCGATAGGGACGTTGAGGTGGCTGCAGGGACGGGGCGTGTCTCGAGCCTCGTATAAATAGTGGTACTGGTCCTTGAAAGTGGCCTCAAATCCCTTCTCCTTCACGAGCTCCTTCCATATGTCGACTTTCTCGATGACCTGAAGGAAAATGGAGCCGCGTCCTGTAATGATCACGGTGGAGCCCTTGCTGAGCACTGCCCAAGCGCTATCGTTCTTGTACGAAAGGAGCTTCTCGATGTACCGTGTGACGGGGTCATCCTGCTTGTGAGCCTTGATGAGGAACAAGCTCCGAATACGATCCCAGAACTGCGCTATGATGCCGCTGTCCTCGCCTCCTTTGGCTGTCTTCCCCACTGGGAATTGGTCAAAATTAATCTTTATTATGTCCTTGAAGAAAGAATCGTGTTGGAGGATAGTCACTTTCTCTGCAAATTGTTGGGTCAATTCGTTGTCTTTGCCTCCATAGAAGAAGATGTATTTCTCCTCCTTGATCTGTTAATTGATGATCAACACATAAATAATAACAATGGAATCTCGAAGAGATAAAAACACTGTTCTAGTTATTTGAAAGTAAAGGTGAAAATTCCAATAGCTTCCGGACACATCGTGATTAGTTTAGATTAGTAAATGCTCTTGAACAAATTCCCAGTAAAATTTCGGTAACTCGATAGGAAATTTTTACAGATGTAACGGGTTTTTTTATATTTTAATACCAACTAATATTTAGTTATTAGATTAACTTTTTAATTGTTTGATGTATTTTTGGAGATAATTTTGTATCATGTACAGTAAATTTTTAACATTAATACTCACACATGAGACTGCTGAAAAATTAACATCTTTTGAGACAGATTTTCCTATCACTGGACAAATGACAGTCCCTAAGTTCCCAACTAAATGTACATAAAGGTCTCTATGGACAATAAATTGACGTGTTATTGCAATTGTACATTATAATTAGCTTCTGATTACTTGAAAAAGTTAGCTAATTGCTGCTCGTTATATAATTAGTTTTTTTTATGTGTTATAGATACATAAATGGGACAACACAAATACATAAAATTGAAGGGCCATTAATGAAAATGATATTTACCGATGTTGTGATATCAAGATTGTCATGGAAAACAAGATCAGGCCAGTTACTCTCATCCAAAATCTTCGTTTGAGCTTGCTCGTTAAATGGAAATAACACCAATCCATAACTCTTGATCAGGTGGATTGCGTTGGTGTTTTCCACTTTTCCTTGTGGGCTAATCACCATAAGTTGAGGTTTTTCCTTGAACTGCCACTTTTCTTTGAGATATTTGATGCCTGCAATTGGTGGAAAATGACGCAGAATGTACCATGGAATTTCGGAGCTTAGGTTATGGAACTTCTTCTGGGACTCAGGATCCCATTCACTCACAATCGGAATCCACGCGATTGCGTATTCATCGGCTTTCTCCGTTGTTTTCTCGTAAACCGGTTTGAGGAGGGCAATGTCATCGCCGGTAACGTCCAGGGTTGAAAAGTACAGGAATAAGGTCTTCTTCCAGAGCTTATCAATGTTCTCCTATTTGAACAATATCAAGTATACCACCAATTAATTAAAGCATAATAAACAAAAGATAGAAAGTTTAATGTTTTAATTTTGCAAGTTCCCCAATTTCTATTTTGCAACTCCTAGATTTCGAACCTGGTAGCTCCTACCTCCCACCCAAGCCACAACTTTTTGGGCTCGCCCTATATGGTTAAACCTTTTTTTTTTTCTTTTCTTACTTTAATAAATTATTTTTCTAGTTTTTTAAATAAGCTGAAAGCTTTAGTGAAAAGAAATGCAAAATTTTAAAAAGTTCAAACAAATATTAAATAAAAAGTCTAAGCAAGATAAAGAAAATTCAAAACAGAAGCAAATAAAACCAAATCAAGCAGCCTTTGAATCTTAAGTTGAATGCAAATAAAGATTTTGCTTGAACAAGGTTGAATACATATATTTTTTAAAGGATTGAGCTCGCCTGTTGTGCCAATCATTTAATATGGTAATTCCATGTAAAACTTAATTAAACAGCATTTAAATTTTTCAGGGAATCAAGCTTTTATGAGGTAATAACTTTCTTAATTTATTGCGTAATTTTTTTAAATAAATGTTTATATGAGAATATACCACATTGTTTTTGGAACCATCAATGATGGCCTCCTGCACAATATTGCCCTCGGTAAATATCAAGACCTTGAAAATCTCCAAGACTTCAATTCGAGTCTCAAAGATTCTACCGAGTTTGTTAGAAGCCTTAGCCTCATCTGCATTCACGAAAAAATTATTAAGAAAATAAAATAACTAATAAAATATTATTAATAACAGACCGCGAGCTTCCAAGAATTGTTGAATCAAAATGATACAATAAACTATATATAAAAAAAATTATGTGGAAATTTACCTCGTTGTCTTTCACAAATAATCAGCCACCTGTTGAGGTCATTGGAGATGGTGGTGATTTTCTGAACATAGGGGGATAAATCATGAGACTTCTCTGGCCTGGATTGACAGAGACGTACGTTTTCAGTAACAAGAAACGATAAAATTTGTGAAAAATGAGGCTAAAGCTAACTCTATTATTATTTTTACAGTAATTATTAAAAATTAACATTGTAATTAGCATGTAATTATCAATGACTTACTCATCACTGATCAGAATTGATATTTTGGTTGCAAGAGCTGCAATAGTCGAAATGGTCCAGTAGACATGGACTGCAAGGTGGTTCAATACCTTGGGCAAGGCAGGAATGTCTTTTACGCCGTAATCGGCGGAAAGCTTCTCAAACTTGTCAAAGGTGCCGATGACTTTTGTGGTTGTCTTGATCAGGTTGCTGAGCTCTATGACTTCTTGCCGGTGGTTCTCGAGCTTTACTGTCTCGATGAGTTGGGGCACGTCTTTCAGTAGAGCAAATTGTTTCGCCAGGTGGTCCGATTCCAAGGGTTTCGCCAAGTGCCAGAAACCCCCGAACTCATAGGCGAAAGCAGCAAGGGTCAACACTACCTTTGCTTCCCATTTGTAGTTGGATAGCTTGTGGAGAATCGACAGAGTTGTTTGGTGTGCGATTTCCTCGCCATAAGATTTGTTGCATGAAAGCTGCCATTAGAAATTTTGCCCATATTGTTAATTCTATGAGAGCATTAGGCCTAATCGGAAAGAAAAAAAAAATGGAGGTAGTGATCAATTTAATTACCTCGCAACCAGTGGACTTAATTGTGCTTACTGGGGACCTGAATTTATTATCCTTCAGGTTCTTCTCCTTCACAGGGACATTGCTTCCCTGCAACCAGTCAAAAGCAATTGATTAACACTACCTTTTTTTCCCCGACTATATCTGTAATTAGTTTAAACATGTCCTCCGCGCGTATATATCAGTATGTTACATACTATTTTTTATGCGAAGATTTATATTTTGAAATTTATGTTTATTTTTTATTTATTATTTTCTTAAGAGTTAGTTTTTGGATAAATATATTTAGGTGGTGAATTAGACAGTAGATTGTTTATGGGGTACATATGAAAAATATTACTTGGGAGAGTTACAGGGAAAAATATTTACATAAAGACACATTTGAGACTATAACTATTTCAACGGGACAATTTGTGAAAAGAAAATATATATGAGGGCAGTTAGGGAAGAATCATTACGAGACAAGAAAAAATTTAAAAAAATAAGTATTTTGATGATATATACAGGTCAAAAATTAAATATGAAGAACTTATATGAGAAATAAAGCAAGAAGAAGCCCAAAAAAATAAGTAACAAAGGGACAAAAGCAAGAGAAAATGGGAACAAAATCTTGGAAGTCAAGTTTCTTTTTTTTCTTTTAATAAACCAACTAGAATTAAGATAGCAAGTCACATCTTAATTAAGTTTGACACCCAACTTACTACTATCCCACACTAAGCCCTCTACTCCATTTATTAATCGAAATTAAAAAAAATACAATAAACTTTATAGAGCTCGAAGAATTCCTAATTAATATTTGGGAGTCAGTTTGATGAAGAAATATTTTAGGAGGATATAATAGAATATTAAATGAGAACAAATTTGAAAAAGAATAATATGTAATAGAGATAAATTAAACGTGAATTAGAAATATTTTGACAATACACGTTAAAATTGAAAGTAAAGAAAAAAAAAACAAAAAGTATAAGGGGATAAAGCCGAGAGCGAGGGAAACTAAAATAAAAGAAAACTACAAAAGCAAGAGACTAAAAGAAAAAATATAAAATGACAAAGTAATGCTATGCCTTTAAAGAATTATTGCCGTCTTAACCCCTCAAGTAAAAATATAGGTGCTCGCCACTTGGCGCCTAGGCTCCCTCGTCCCAGCGCCGCGGCGCTTGCTCCCTGCCTCCGAGGACGGGTTTCTTCCTTTTTTTCTTCCTTTGTGCTGGGGTGTCGACTTGATTTGGCTCAACATCTGCAACAATCTCCCACTTGGAGACTAATCAATCACCATGTCTCCCACTGCAGCGGCAACAACTTCTCACGCCTCTTGGAGAAGTTCAACTAAAGTTGCGCACAACTTCAGTTTCTCGATTGGAACCATTTTGGTGAGCACATCTCTGGATTCTTTTACCACCCACCTTGTCTTATACCGTTTGCTGCCATCACTCTTATCTTTTATGCAGTATACCCTCTTGTTGTGCAAGGACTTTTTACCCTGTGGTAACTTTGCCGATTGCCATGTCCGATTGGACATTAAGGAATCCATCTCGTCCCTCGTGGCTAACTCCCACTTGAACGAATCTTCAGCCTTCACAGCTTCATCATAGCTTACTGGCTCACCTCTATCGGTCAACAAAATATAATGCAGAGTAGGGGAGTATCTCTACGACGGTCTTATAGTCCTACTAGACCTCCTGACTGGTGTAGCAGGAGTCCTCTGATTTCCTTCTGGAGCTTCATTTTCTTGGTCTTCAATCTATGGATTTTGCACCTCCACTTCAGGAAGATCCTTCAATGGAATCACCTCAAGCTTCTTGTCATTAGAACCTGAACCCCTGGAGTCAGTGCTGTCTCTGTCCTTGTACAAAACACCTTCATTGAAGATCACATCTTTGCTCCTAATAATCTTCCGACTTCGGTCATCCCAGAGACGATAATCAAACTCAAGTCCACCATAGCCAACCAGAAAACACTTCTTTGACTTGGCATCCAGTTTACTTCTAGCAGCAGAATCAATGTGTGCATAGGAAACACAACAAAGACTCTCAAGTAAGAGAGATCCACCTTTTTATGGCTCCAGGCTTCTTCTGGTAGCTTGAACTTCAGCGGTATGAATGGACTTCTGTTGATCAGATGAGCGGCTGTATTAATCGCCTCAGCCTAAAACATCTTTGGCAACCCTGCATGCAACCTCATGCTTCTGGTATGCTTGTTTAAAGTCTTGTTCATCATCTCAGCTATCCCATTCTATTGTGGTTTTCCTGGAATGGTCTTCCTCATCTTTATCCCATTCTCAGCACAGTACCGCTTGAAATCCTCATCTAAATACTCTCCCCCATTGTCAGACTGCAAGCACTTCACCTTCAAATCTGTCTCGTTCTCCACCATGGCTTTCCATCTCTTGAAAGCAATGAACACATCAGATTTGTTTTTCAGAAAGTAAACCCATACCTTCCTGCTTGAGTCATCTATAAACGTCACATAATAGTTTGCGCTACCAAGGGAAGTCACCGGCGCAGGCCCCCACACATCAGTGTGAACAAGCTCTAATTTCCTGGACTTAGGCTCTCTACCCATCTTTGAGAAACTGACTCTCTTCTGTTTATCAAAGATGCAGGCTTCACACAAACTGTGATCAATAGTTTTCAAACCTGGCAGTTTTCCTTTGCAGTGAAGCACCTTCATACCCTTCTCACTCATGTGACCAAGCCTATAATGCCATAGCTCGATATTGGCAGCGGAATCAGCTACTGCTATTGTATCTATGCAGCTAGAGTTCATGTAGAGAGTTCCAGCCTTGCGTCCCTAAGCAATAACCATCGTTCCTTTCGTGACTTTCCAACCTCCACAATTGAAGGTCACTTTATGTCCTTCATCATCCAGTTGCCCCACCGAAATCAAGTTGGGCATTAGTTTGGGAACATGTCTCACCTTATAAATCTTCCACATAGACCCATTAGGCATTTTTAAACTGACATCTCCAATGCCAACAATATCCAAAGGTTCTCCATCAGCAAGATAAACCTTACCATGATTTTCGACAACATAATTTTCCAGGACATGATGTTGTGTTGTGGTGTGGAATGATGCTCTTGAGTCTATCACCCACGAATCAAAAGAACTGTCGACAGACAAGATTAAGGCATCCTGTTGCTCTTCAGTGGCAGCGTTAGCTTCGTCATTATTCTTGTCTTCGTTCTTCCTTGGAGCCCTGCAATTCTTTTTCAAGTGGCCAGTCTTCCCACAGTTCCAACACTCCATGGTCCTACCGTTCCTTGACTTGCTTCTCTCATTCCTCGACTTGCCTCTCCTGCCATTATCCCTGTTGGATTGCCTGTCAAGTTTCCTACCCCTAGTATCAATATTAAGGGCCGAGTTCGACGTTGAGGCTTCACCTGAGTTCTTCCTACGAACTTCTTCTGCCAGAATGGAGGTTCTGACATCAACAAACTTTAGTTTGGCATTCCCAAGTGAATTGTAATGGCCACCCTCATAGGTTCCCAACTATTCGGTAACGAGGCCAAGAGGATTAGGGCATTAATCTCATCATCGAATTTAATCTCTACCAAGACCAATTGATTTAGGACAGTGTTGAAACTGTTCAGATGCTCTACCACCGAGGCACCTTCAGGCACCTTTAAATTAAAAAGCTTCTTCATGAGATGTATCTTGTTATTGGCTGAGGGCTTCTCATACATCTCTGACAGAGCCTTCATCATCCCTGTTGTAGTAGTCTCCTTCGCAACGTTGTGAGCAACGTTCTTTGACAAGGTCAAACGGATCACACCGAGCACCTGTCTATCAAGGAGATTCCACTCCTCATCCTTCATGCCTTCGGGCTTATTACCCAAGGACAAGTGCAGTTTTCTGCTATAGAGGTAGTCTTCCACTTGCATCCTCCAATAGGAAAAATCTGAACCATCAAATTTGGTGATGCCGGCTGCCATACCTTCTTCTCTAGTCATCGTTCTTGATCAAAACCTCCTCTCTGATACCAGTTGTTAGGGAATTAGGCGACTCCTAATTCCAAGGATCGCAAGAACGAACAATTGCATAAAATAAATAGGAGAAAAGAAGAAAGAAGAGACACCAAATTTTTAGACAGGTTCATCCAAATTTGAGACTACGTCATGTTTCTGCCACTTGCAGATTCCACTTTGATGAAGGAGATTACAGATTATAAGAGCAGTTTCTCACACCCACAAATTGTGCTTACTAAAACTCTCTTCTATCTAACTCCTTGTGGGAATTTTTCTCACTCAAGGATGGAGCTCTCAAGAATTTTGCCTCTCACAAAATTATGTCACTCTCAATCTCACACACACCCAACCCTAGCCACCTTGTGTCTATTTATAGCCAAAGGAGGAGAAAAATAGCAACTAATGGGAAACCTTAGTAGTTTCCCCTTTTTGGGACCTTTGAGTCCGACTTTGACTCAAAAAACATAGCGCATCACAGCGCGTTAGTGTCACAGCGCTCGAAACGAGTACTGCGGCGCCCCCTGCAGCGCCTAGGCGCTCTGCTCCTGGCGCCTAGGCGCCCTTGTCCCAGCGCTCACCACTTGGCGCCTAGGCGCCCTCGTCCCAGCGCCGCGGCGCTTGCTCCCTGCCTCCAAGGATGCATTTCTCTCTTTTTTTGTTCCTTTATGCTGGGGTGTCGACTTGATTTGGTTCCATATCTGCAACAATAACTAAAGTACTGAATAAGCTTTTGGTGGGGATGGCTTTTGGGAGAGAAGGCTGCCAAACTCTTGGAACGCTTGTGGTGTAGTGCGATGCCAAAAGGAAATCCAATGGTCTATTTATAGCCATCACTTGGCTCTATGTGTACCAAACTCCAGACTAGTCTAGATGATTATCTTTTCACGTGAAGCATGTGGATGAAAAGTCAGTTAAAATATAAGCGCAAAGATGATACTATAAATTAACTGTAAATTTGAGAACACTGTTGAAACCATAGTTTACGGTTACAACTAAAATTTTACCAATTTTTTTTAACATATGTTAATGTGTTTTTCAAATTCAAACTTTAGTTATAACTCATTTTCTAACCAACTCATAAAAAAATTATTTTCACTCATACATCCATGAACTTTTGGCCAGGCTTGTTCCTTCTTTATCCTAAATTTTCCTAAACTCTCATTGTAGTATTCTAGACAATTTGATTTCATTCTACTTTGCTTTCTCCTCATAACCCCAAAGCCACTCACTCACTACCCATGTTCACTCCCATTAGTGTCTATTTGGTACTTTAGTTTCAATTCATCAATTTTAACTATGTATATTGTAAAACTCTCAGCAGTTATAATAAAAAGCAAAAAATTACTACAGTGTAAATCTCCCACATGCTACAGTTTTTAAACTTAAAACGTCGGTATAACTTAAATGCCAAACGAACTATTAGTTTCTTCATTTAGCTTAAACTCTCTGCTTATAAGTTAGTTCACTGAATTGGTTGTATGGTTATCTTTGGTTTTTGGTTTATTTAGTATTTTAGTTGAAATATAAGAATAGTGAAAGTCAACTTTATGGTATAATTAAAACTTTTATTATATATTGCAATTTTAAATTTTCAGGAGGACAAGGCAAGAAAGAGATTGCAAAAGTTTGTGCTTTACGTGGCTAGAAACACTTTTGTGTGCCCAAAAGTTTCAATTTTTGATTCTTGAACATTATTACTTCTCTAGAAGATATTGTAAACTAAAACTTCCTCTGATAACCCGTGAGATATACTCAAAGCCTCAGTGGCTCAAATATATAGAAATAATAGCATAGCACACATGCCGAAGTTAATCTCATCTGATTGATCCACAGAAAAAAAGCCTGTCTAATTAGTTAGGATTAAAACACGCAAATGACGAATCATCTGAAAAGAAGGAGATCATGATTAGAAATATCAATTAACCTAAAGATCTTACCTTCAAATCTGTTGCTTTTAACCTTCAAAAAAGAGAAGTGCAGCATGATGACGAGTAAAAATTCGCCTTTATCTTCCAAAACCCACTAAAGCCCATTTCGGAATTTTTGTTCAAAGTAAAAATATAAATAAATAAAAACTCTTATCTTCACCAAATCCAATCTTTGTGATCGGTGATTGATACTGCTCATCTCTTTCCACTTTTGTCCAAATCCAAGATCACCTATGTCCTTGATACCTGGGTCAGATCAGAGGCGAATCTAGCGAGATCAAGTTTACAAAGCACACAACATAAATTATTAATATGGGCATTTGGAAGTTTTTGGGTTTCTTGTGCCTTCAAGCAGCCAAATAGTTACTGACATGTTAAGCGACACTATTCAGCCGTTCAAGCCATTCAACGTCTTAGAATCATCACAAAGAAAACTGAGGAAAAATAGATGAAAGAATGGAAGTAAATTAATAACTCAATGAAAAATAAGAAAATAAATAAGTCTTTAAAAAAGAGGGAGAAGAAAAACAGGATATAAATGGGGGGGGGGGGGGGGGGGGGGGGTGGGTTTGCTTGGCTGTTGAAAAAAAAAAACATGGTCATTTTAGGAACTCTGTTTTAATAAATAAATAAAGAGAGAACTGTGTGATTATGAGACAGGCAAAGGGACGGCCTTCTTAAGTCAGCAGATTGCATGTCAAGACATGATATTAGGAGATTGTTTTCTTAATTATGTTGTATGAAATTGATGTATTAAGATTGTCAATTAGCTGCAAATAGCAACCATTTTGTCTATAAAATTGTATATATAACCCATACCGATCAATAGAAGAACAGTAAAACCATTAATCTCATATGCCCATTTCTTATATTGCAACTGCAAGGTTATGATGCATCCCGATTAACTATGACAAACTCCAGAAAAAACAATTCTTTACTAAACTCCAAATCAATATTAGTAAAAAAATATAGAAAAATAATTTTTTAAAAGAATAAATTTTACAAAGTTATTTCAAATAAAATAATATATTATTTTATGGTCTATATTTACAAAATGAAGTATGGATAAATAGTTTAAATAAGCAAAATAACACCTATATTGTTTATATATTAGTTTTTATAATACAGATTTAAATGTAGTCTTTTCACTAAACAAATAACACATGAGTAGAATCAACTCGACACGAAAATTTAGTTTAACACAAACACAACTCAAATTACCACATTTTTGCTTGTAAAGAAAAATATGGTTTTCTGCTCTCTTTTTTTTTTTTGAAAAGTCACTTTTTATGATTCATGTTTGTGTTGGTTATTTAGCTAGAAGCATTGTCAATTTAACATTGATTCACACCAAAACTTCTAGAAAATTTTGAGACTTTATCTTCTAAAATTTACTTTTTATAAATATTATATATAAATTTGAGTGTGTCATTATAATTTAAACAAATATTATAAATAATAATATAACACGTTATGACTTGAATCAACAAAAAAATATTTAAACGACAAATAAAAAAGAAAAAAAGATAGAAGATTTTCAGAGACGTGAAGAGGACCCCGATAAAATGTGGAGTTGTTTGAAATAATAAAGATAGAAAAGGACTGGAGGGCAAGTAAACAGCAGCCAGCTCAAACCACCCACTACAGGAGTACAAATATTAAAAACTCACATCAATCAAAGATAGAACAAGCAAAGCTTATTAATTCGATCCATCTTGGTTGAAATTTCAAGGTTTCACATCAACTTTTCTCCGTATAAAGCAGATAAATATCTTGGGCTAAATTCACCTGTAGAAAATTTTTATTTTACTATTATGTTTTGGAAACTTGAATCGACATCAAGATTAGTTTTCCCACGCCTGATGTGTCTAGAACAATACAATGTATATGCGTTTGGATAGTTGTTAACGTCAGCAAAACCAAAAAAAAAAAGGTTATACTAGCCCCAGAAGTTCCCACGAAAATTAATCATTATTTCTTTTTTTCATAAAATATCCTTATCCTCGTGTTTTAGATGCGCAAAAGAAATAACATTAACAATCATGCGTTTAAAGTTTGATTGTTGGGCTTAAATCCAATTAGTTAAAAAGCGTACTTTTCAGAAAGTTTTTCTAGTGAATTCTTCAAAAATATTTAAAGCTTGTTTATTTTGTGGTTTGAATCACAATATAAATCATTTTATTACAGTATTTTTTTTATAAAAATTTAAATCTTCATTCAAATATTTTATTCAAATAATCGAACCAAACGGACTCTTAAATATTTTCATATAGGAGAAATTTAGAATGCGTTTGTTTCGTGGTTTGAATCACGGTTCGAATCATTTTGCTACAGTATTTTCTCTTACAAAAATTTAAATCTTTACTCAAATACTCTATTCAAATACTTGAACCAAGCGGGCTCTTAAAGTACTCCAAAAATTAGATGTTTTAATAGAGAATTCTAAAAAGTAATTATAGCCATTAGATTAACTCCTTATTTATCTAAGGGTGGTTCCTACCATAAACTTAGTTACAAACAGTGTAAAGTTCTTACATGCTATAGTAAAAAGAAAAAAGTTACTACAGTATAAAATTTTTACATACTATAATAAAAATGATTCTCATCAATAATTTTTGCCTCTAACCAAACGTCTTATAAAAGTGTATCAAGACAATCCTATTAAAAAGATGCCACTAATATAAATATAAGGGTGATTTCTCTCCTTTTATATCAAGCCAAAAACAAGATTAATTGACAATACAGGCATTCCCTCTTTCCTTCAATGCATCTGGTTTTTTCTTTTCATCTGCCCTTTTTTTAGTTCTAAATTATCCCTTCCGAAGACCAAAAGATTTTGGTTTTTTCAAAAAAGGGACCAAGCGCAACAGTGAACCATAAAAAATTAGGAGTGGCCCAATTCCTTCGTGGCTTTCACGGAATCGAATAAAATCGGTGTGAATGTCTGACAGATGTATACACCTTTCACACATCACACCACTAATGCCAAAAAGCCAATGAAATATATATTAAAAAGAGACAGAGAGAGAGAGAAGGGAAGAAGCTGCTACCAGACAAATTAAACGAATGAGGGATGTGATGGGTAAAAAAAAACGTGGAGTTGTGAAGATGGTACTGTAATGGAAACAATAATAATAAAGTTGGAAAAAGACCGGAGGGCGAGTGTGCAACAACCAGCTCAAACCATCGCCCGTATACAGTACTGAAAACATTAAAGATTCACATTTATTATATATATAATGTTGACTTTTGGCTAAAAAAATCAGCCACATTTGGAAGATGAGGTCACCTAAAAAGGTTTCTAAGAGGGTATTTAACAGGTGTAATTAAAATTAATTTTATAATTATTAAATAATATAAAATTTTTATATGTTATATAAAAAATAAAAAATTAAAATAATATAAAGCATTTATATATTATAATATATTAGATAATATTAACACTAACCACACTTACTAAATGCACTCTAAAAAGGTGATGCATTGTTTTTTTAAACTCTTAAGTTTTGTTTAGATTATGTATAAGTGTAACCAATGTAACGCCTAAGGTTTCAGATAAAAAAAAAAAATCTAACGCCCAAGATGGTCTATGAAATGACCTCGCCTTTAACATTCTAAGCATCATAAGTTTGAGAGCTGTCACCCGTGTATGGAGCCATGTGGTGTTGTGGCCCCCACTCCCACATCTTCTTAAAAAAATGTGTGTGTGTGAGTATATATATATATATACATTTTATAAGTTATTATACCAACTAAACTTTAAAAATTTAATCCCATAATTTTATTATTATTCTTTTAATTATTAGTCTCCATTGACATAAGTTTCTGGTGTAGTTTCTTCTTTTACCAATGTGCTCACATTAGTGATAAGTGTAGTAATAGAATTTTCCTCTTAGTTTATTTGGTGCGAGTATTTTGCGCGTATTAGGTTTTGGGAGTTTTGAAGAATCTTCTCTTAGTTTATTTTGCGAATATTTTGCGAGCTTTAGGCACAACAAGAAAAACTACATTTAACGACAAATTATTTGTAACATGTAGTTTTTGAATGCCGTTGAAAAGTACATATAATGACATCTCCAACAAACATGTCGCTAATAACATTTGAAACAATAATTAACGACATCTATATAAATGTCGTATTAAAGGTCTCTTTTAATGATAATAGTTTTGTGTCGTTAAATTATTTAACGACATCTCCTACTTGTCGTTAAATATTTTAACGACACTAGACTATTGTCGTTAAAAGGGGACCTTTAATACGACATTTATATAGATGTCGTTAATTATTTTTCAAATGTCGTTAATGATATCGTTGTTGAAGATGTCGTTGTATGTACTTTTTAACAACATTCAAAACTACATGTCGTAAATAATATGTTATCGTCTTGTAATGAGGTTTTGGGAGTTTTAAAAGTGAAAATACTCTTTTGTTATCGTCTTGTTCTTTTGATGATGAAAATTACTTGATGTCTTTGCCTGTAGACACAGACCGAAACCCAAACAATGTGAATTTCTTTATATGATTTCTCTGCTTATTTTATTTCTTCATTTTATCCCATAATTCACTATATTTAAATATAATCCTAATATGTAGAACAAAATCCTTTTCAATCCATCTGGATAGAAAGAAATGAAAAATCAGTATCCTCCAAAAAAAAAAGAGTGATTTTTGGTAAAGAACACCATATACATACATATATATACATGTATATATATATATATATATATATTATGAATTTGGGGGAAGGGATACAATCTGTACACCTTATAGTAGAGTCAGGTGTTGTATTACAGCTAGGTCATGCTTGTAACCTTAAGAACATTGTATTGAAACTCGAACAAATAAGGTTTTTACTATGAATATTTTTCTAAATACAAAAAGTAAAGTACAAGGTTTTAAATTCAAAATTTTCTAATCATGCAATCTCCCCATAAGTTCTAGAAATTAATTTCGTTTTATTTTCCTAAGTATCTATGTGTACCGCATTATTATTGTAACGCCCCTTAATTCGGACGTCACATATATCGTTACATACTTATATTCATACATGCTTAAATAATTAAACACATAGATAATATCAACTCAATCGTACTATAGATTTTAAAAGTACTTAAACTTACATTACCAGGATCCATTCATATAAATTTTTTTTTTTAAACTTACATTGTTTCGAAAAAAACATAGTTTAATGTTATTTCATAACATAATTTATTCGTTTATACTTAATTTATTCAAGAACTTATTTAATAATAATTGATAATCAAATAGTAAAATCAAGATTTATTTAAAATCTCACATTAAATCACTTTGATCAACATATCTTTGAATTCCTCTTATTCCCACAGTTCGGCAGGCCGAACTTGGGACTTCGGCAAGCCGAACAACATCGGCAAGCCGGAGCGTCTTCCACCGGCAGGCCGGCAGAAGCTTTGTAATTCGGACCAAAAATTCATCCAGGTTCGGCAGGCCGAAAAATGGATCGGTCGGCCGATCTTCTGGTCTTCGGCAGGCCGGACACGGAGTTCGGCAGGCCGTCCGAGACCAAATCTACTTTGGTAAAAAATTTAAAACGTTCTAACTTTACGTAAAATATAGCGAAAGTTCATATTCATAAAAAAAATGATAAAATAACTTATAAGACCATAATATAAGTGTTCTTAAAAACCCAACATAAAATATGTTCAAAATATATAATTTTATTGAATCATAAATTCATTTCTTCTTGGCGTGCTTCCGGTTACAATTCATCGTTCATGTTGCTCACACGCCGTTCCATGTCCTCCACCTATTCCAAGACTCTCTTACCCTTATCTGCAACATGACATATAAAACATGAATAAGCTAATGCTTAGTAAGTACATAAAATTCTCACAATTTAAAACACTTCATAAACATCATCATCATCATCATCATCATAAAAGTGCCTTAAGCACAATTTCATGGAAACATATCTTTCATAATATTGACCATTTTAAAATTTATATATATATATATTTTTTTATTATTATTATTCTTAAGGGCCCAAGTGTTGCACCATAAACATCATCATTGGCGCGCCGTCATGAGAGGAGAAGGGTAGCTAATCCCTAACCATACATGACATCATAATATATCATTCCATAACATTGGGTGTGCAACACTTATTATATTAGGTGATACATATATACATAATTTTCATACTTTGAAACATACCATAATCATCATACATGCATAACTTTGAATCATGAAAAACTTTTTATAAGAAATCCTTGTAAACATATCATTAAATCCTTGTAAAACGTGTCATGTTGCAGGTGAGAATGTACTTACTTGATCGATAGCTTACTTAACCTTAATATTGCACTTGGTGACGACACCGCGGTCTCGTTGTGCTTGCTTCCTTAAGTGTCCATGCCATATATCCATTTTAAGGTGCAATAAAAAAAAAATCAATACTTATCATAAAATATCCATACACTCATCTCATATTTTAAATATTATTTTTTATTATCATAAAATCTTTTAAACATACATAACATTTTATGATCAAACAATCCAAAAAAATAACGTTTATTAAAACATTTCATAATCATAAAATACATTCATCTTACATACTCATACATAAGCATAATTAACAACTTTTCACGAAAACATCATTCTTTACCGATAGAATAATCATTACATTTTTCATACCTTCAAAATTAAACAGTAACATTTTACTGTGAGGGGTAGAAGACAGAAATATTCATTTTTCATAAAACATTAAAATGACATAAAACGTGAGGAGACATCACACATAACAAAATACAATACCTAAAGAAGACATTGTAGACGAAATTTGAAGAGGAGAACATCTTTTTACATTTACCAAAAAAAAACTGAATTCATACCTTGAAGTTTCTTCTCGAAATTCTTGAATTCGATCAACGAAACAAGACTTCTCTCTCTTTTTTTTTTTTATAATCAGAAAATTTTCGTGGAAGAGAAAAAGAAATTTTGTGAGGAAGGGAAGAGGAAGAGAAGTGAAAGAATGTCTCAGAAATTTTTTGAGAAGCAAAACATGTGAAGGAGAGAAAATAATGAAAAAGGAAACGTTAAAATTTTAACGCAATAAAAACCATTGATGGGAATTCAATTCCCTTCATTAAGTCAGAAAAATTCTGACTGTAGGGGGCGTGACTTGGGGCGTGAGAGGAGGAAGAGAAATAATGAAGGAACGTCTCAGAATCGAGACAAATTATTTGAGGAAAGAACGTAATAAAAATTTTTAACGTAATGTGTATAATAAAGAGTCATTACTCTTCATTAAGTCAGAAATATTCTGACTATGAAGAAGGTGATTGGCGTGGGAAAAGGAGAAGAATAGAAAAGGAAGGTCAAACATCATCAATCTTACCTTAACTTACCTTCTAAAAATAGGAAACCTCTTAATATAATACAAATCTAATCCTTTAATTTCCTTAACTGATAAAAACATTCCATTATTATGCCAATTAATCACATTAATTCACCCAATTAACGTAATTAACTCAGTCATAACTCTGGAGAGATTTCTGCTGACTGTTTGTCAACCTTGTTCGGCCTGTCGATTTTTCCCTCTTCGGCCTGCCGATTTTCCCTCTTCGGCCTGCCGATTTTCCTTCTTCGGCCTGCCGATCTGTCATTAAATGCCATAACATAAAACATTCACACATCATTGCATCATAAATTAAATAATCATATATTTATAATTTCTCATGAACACTAGAGCACAACGATTCCATGCGGTCGTCACCTGTCACAAACCTTGACATAAAAAGTTAGTAACATGCACATCACATATCATATCATATAACGTTATTTATTAAATACATTCCTTAATAGCGTTACTAACTTAACGTGGTCCGTTACATAAAATAGGCGGGTGTTACAATTCTCCCCACCTTATAAAAGTTTCGTCCTCGAAACTTAGAACAAATGTGGATACAAAACTTTCATGTCATCTTCACGTTCCCATGTAGCTTCTTCAACTTGCTGATT
This sequence comes from Artocarpus heterophyllus, assembly GCA_025403435.1. NCBI lineage: Eukaryota > Viridiplantae > Streptophyta > Magnoliopsida > Rosales > Moraceae > Artocarpus > Artocarpus heterophyllus. The sequence continues at coordinate 8,875,028 of CM046341.1, forward strand.
TCGCCATAACACCTTGACCAATGGAATTTCTTTATTCCTCAAAGTCCTAGTTTTTCGATCGAGTATCTTCATTGGCTTTTCTTCATAACTTAGGTCTTCTCGTATCTCGATCACTTGTGGCTCAATCACATGCGTAGGGTCCGGAACATACTTCTTTAGCATGGAGACATGAAATACATTGTGTATTGCGGACATTTCAGATGGCAACTTCAGCTGATAAGCTACTTTGCCTATTTGTTTAACAATTTCATAAGGACCGATGAATCTTGGGCTTAACTTGCTTTTCTTCCCAAACCTCATAACCCCTTTCATTGGTGCAACTTTTAAGAACACATATTCGCCTACAGCGAACTCTAAAAGTCTTCTTCTTTTATCAGCATAACTCTTTTGACGGCTTTAAGCAGTCTCTATTCTTCTTCTTATCAACTTTATCATCTCAGAAGTTTCATTTACAAAGTCGGTTCTTTCAGCATCAACACTTTCCATCAACTTCTTTTCACCAGCTTCGTGCCAACATATAGGTGACCTGCATTTCCGTCCATACAATGCTTCATATGGTGCCATTCCAATTGTCGCCTGAAAGCTGTTGTTGTAAGCAAACTCTGCTAATGGTAACATTTTACACCAGCTGGTCTTAAAATCGAGAGAACATGCCCGTAGCATATCTTCTAAAATCAAGTTCGTCCTCTCTGTTTGGCCGTCAGTCTGAGGATGAAAAGCTGTACTGAAATGAAGCCTGGTTCCCATTGCATTCTGGACACTTTTCCAAAATTTAGATGTGAACCTACCATCACGATCTGAGATAATTGACTTGGGAATCCCATGTAGTCGTACAATCTCCTTAACATAGAGTTCCGCTAATCGTTCCATGGAATAAGTGATCTTGATAGGAATGAAATGCGCCGTCTTCGTTAGCCGATCCACAATTACCCAAATTGCATCATAGCCGTTCGTAGTTCTGGGTAAGCCGGTAATGAAATCCATTGCTATTTCCTCCCACTTCCATTCCGGTATTTGAATAGACTGTAGTTCACCACCAGGTTTCTGGTGTTCAGCTTTTACTTGCTGACATGTCATACATTTCTTCACATACTTTGCAACATCACGTTTCATTCCAAACCACCAAAAATTACCCTTTAGATCATTATACATCTTCGTTGCACCTGGATGAATAGAGTAAGGAGTGTCATGAATTTCTGCCAAGATCCTCTCCCTTAAATTATCAACATTGGGAACACATAAACGATCCTTAAGGTACAGAGTTTCATCATCAGCAGTACGAAACTCTTGACATTTTCCCTCTTTTATTTCATGCTTAATCCTTACAAGGCTCACGTCGTCATCTTGCTTACTCCGAATTTCATCATACATTGTCGGAGCAAGAGAGAGTGCTGATAGTTGACCTGCTATAAGTTCTAAACCGAAGTCTAAAATTTCCTTCCTTAAAGGTGGAGACATTGCTTGCATAGACATCAATGTGGCAACTGACTTCCTACTTAAAGCATCAGCTACTCGGTTTGCTTTACCAGGATGATAAAGGATTTCACAGTCATAATCCTTCACCAACTCTAGCCATCTTCGTTGTCTCATGTTCAGGTCTTTTTGCGTGAAGAAATACTTCAGACTTTGATGATCAGTGAATATCTTGCATTGGACCCCATATAAATAGTGTCTCCATATCTTTAATGCAAAGACGACTGCTGCTAACTCTAGGTCATGAGTAGGATAATTCTTTTCATAATCCTTTAGTTGCCTTGAAGCATAAGCAATCACCTTTTCATTTTGCATCAATACAGCTCCTAGGCCCATCTTGGATGCATCACTATAGATTACGAACCCATCATTTCTCTCAGGAATTGCCAACACTGGAGCCGTCGTTAATCTTTTCTTCAACTCTTGAAAACTCTTTTCACATGCATCCGTCCATTCATACTTCCTTCCTTTGCGAGTTAGGTTCGTGAGTGGAGCTGCTATCTTGGAGAAATCTTCTACAAATCTCCGATAGTAACCTGCTAGACCCAAGAAGCTCCTTATTTCACTTGCATTCATCGGTTGCTTCCAATTGAGTACAGCTTCTACTTTAGTAGGGTCTACCATTATCCCATCCTTTGAAATGACATGCCCTAGGAATGACACTTTATCAAGCCAAAACTCGCATTTAGAGAACTTAGCATAAAGCTGGTGTCTTCTCAAGGTCTCCAGCACGATCCTTAAGTGCTCCTCATGCTCTTCCTGACTCTTCGAGTAGACAAGAATATCGTCGATAAATACAACAACAAATTTATCGAGAAAATCCTTGAATACCCTGTTCATTAAATCCATAAAGGCAGCAGGTGCATTCGTCAAACCGAAAGGCATAACCACAAATTCATGGTGACCATACCTCGACCTGAACGCAGTCTTGGGGATATCTCCTTCTTTAATCTTCAACTGGTGATATCCTGATCGTAGATCAATTTTTGAGAACACCGATGCACCCTTGAGCTGATCAAACAAATCATCTATTCGAGGCAACGGATACTTGTTCTTGATTGTCACCTTGTTCAGTTCTCTGTAGTCGATGCAGAGTCTCATAGTGCCATCCTTCTTTTTCACAAATAAGACTGGTGCACCCCACGGTGAGTGACTTGGCCTGATAAATCCTTTGTCAAGCAGCTCCTTTAATTGCGTGTGAAGCTCCTTTAATTCTGCCGGGGCCATTCTGTAAGGAGCTTTAGAGATTGGTTCGGTGCCTGGAGCGAGCTCAATCTCGAATTCAACTTCTCTTTCTGGCGGTAGACTCTTTAGATCATCAGGAAACACATCTTCATATTTATGAACAACATGCACATCTTTAATTCTTATCTTTCCTTCTTGGCTTTTGTCTACAACATTTGCCAGATAGCCCATACAGCCACTTGCTAACAGCTTCCTTGCTTTCATTGCCGATAAAAACATGTGGGGTTTCTTCCTGGTCTCGCCAACATAAACAAATTTCTGATTACCTTCAGGATGGAAGATCACCTTTCGTTTCCGGCATTCGATCGCGGCATTATACTTGCTTAGGAAATCCATCCCAAGAATCATGTCATAGTCATGCATATCGATCACAATGAGGTCGACAAAAAGTTCCCTATCAGAAATCCATAGGGGTACTGCACGCAAACAATGCGTGGATAATATCACTTCCCCGGAGGGTAGTGTCGTAGTGAATCCCTGTCTCATTGGCTCTAAACGAACCCCTAACTTCCTAGCATGTGACATAGACACAAAAGAATGCGTGGCACCCGTATCAAAAAGAACATAAACATCATTACATAAGCTTGTTATCTGACCTGTGACCACGTTGGAGGTTTCTGCAGCCACTTGTTCCTTTGTCATGGTATAGATTCGGGCATTCGTTGGTGGGGCTTCAAGTCTCCCTTGACTGATTAGTGGCCCATCAAGGGAGGCTTGCATCTGATGCAGCTGGGCCTGAGGAGTAGGTCTCTGTGGGGCATTGGCATTTATCAATTTGGGGCAATTCTTTACGAAATGATCTTCATGCCCACATATGAAACATTGGTTCGTTCCCAGTCGACATTCCCCCGGATGCTTCTTTCCACATTTGGCACATGGTTGGAATCGCCTGTCATTGTTGTTGCGCTGACCATCATTGTGCCTTTTGTTGTCTTGGCCCTGTTGTTGTTGAGGATTGCCCTTCCTCTTATTGTTTCTCCAGTTTTGACTGTTGTTGTTGCTGTTGTTGTTGTTCCTGTGGAAAGGACGGTTCTGGCTATTAGCATTGTTGGCTTGCTGGTTGGGCTGAGGCTGATTCCTTCTTAACTTTGACAGATGGAACTCAGCACGTTGGGCCCTCATAACAACCTGCTCTTGGGTCCTTGGCGGACTTGCCCCATCAACAATTGCAGCAATGTCTGGTCTAAGGGCTCTTATCAACCTTCTGACCCTTTCATCTTCATTCATAACCATCCCTGGACACAGACGAGCAAGTTGATCAAACTTTGTCACCACATCAGTGACTGTCATATCCCCCTGACGTAAGCTTTCGAACTCCTCATAATGTTTCCTCGTAACATTCATGTGGAAGAACTTCATGTTGAACTCGTGAACAAAGTCAGCCCATGACATTTCTTCAACACTTCTGCTCTGTTCGATGCCATCCCACCATATCCTGGCCTCCATAGTAAGGCAGTACGAGGCACAGAGGACCTTTTCATTATCCGTGAAATCCATGAGTCGTAAGGTAGCCTCAATTGTCTTTAACCATCCTTGAGCGACTAGCGGGTCCTTAGAACCCTCAAAGTCAGCTGGCTTAACTCTCTTCCATCTGACCAAAAGAGGTTCTTGATAGGCTGCTCTTGGTTCAGCAGCAGGAGCTGGGACTTCATTTACTTGTACTTGTGGCTGCGGAGGAGGAGGAGGCACATCATTGCCTGGTTGTTCACCATTCTGGCTATTGGCCCTTAATGCAGCTATTTCCCGTCGTTGATCCTCCAACTGCCTTTGTAGTTCAGCGATCATCGTCATAAGTCTCTCGTTAGACTGGGTGCGGGTTTGCATTCTTCTATAGCCGTCCATCGTAAATTTCCTAAAATAATAAGGACTTAAAATTCATCTTCTATTTATGAGACAGGTTTTCATTACTATGTCTTTAATCATTAAACATTCAATCCTTAATCTTATTATCATACTTGCATCAGTACATCTAACAAACTTACTTGGAGGACTTGGATTGACGTGTGGCGATATGAATTGTAATCGAAAGATTCGCTCTGATACCAAAGCCTGTAACGCCCCTTAATTCGGACGTCACAGATATCGTTACATACTTATATTCATACATGCTTAAATAATTAAACACATAGATAATATCAACTCAATCGTACTATAGATTTTAAAAGTACTTAAACTTACATTACCAGGATCCATTCATATAAATTTTTTTTTTTTAAACTTACATTGTTTCGAAAAAAACATAGTTTAATGTTATTTCATAACATAATTTATTCGTTTATACTTAATTTATTCAAGAACTTATTTAATAATAATTGATAATCAAATAGTAAAATCAAGATTTATTTAAAATCTCACATTAAATCACTTTGATCAACATATCTTTGAATTCCTCTTATTCCCACAGTTCGGCAGGCCGAACTTGGGACTTCGGCAAGCCGAACAACATCGGCAAGCCGGAGCGTCTTCCACCGGCAGGCCGGCAGAAGCTTTGTAATTCGGACCAAAAATTCATCCAGGTTCGGCAGGCCGAAAAATGGATCGGTCGGCCGATCTTCTGGTCTTCGGCAGGCCGGACACGGAGTTCGGCAGGCCGTCTGAGACCAAATCTACTTTGGTAAAAAATTTAAAACGTTCTAACTTTACGTAAAATATAGCGAAAGTTCATATTCATAAAAAAAATGATAAAATAACTTATAAGACCATAATATAAGTGTTCTTAAAAACCCAACATAAAATATGTTCAAAATATATAATTTTATTGAATCATAAATTCATTTCTTCTTGGCGTGCTTCCGGTTACAATTCATCGTTCATGTTGCTCACACGCCGTTCCATGTCCTCCACCTATTCCAAGACTCTCTTACCCTTATCTGCAACATGACATATAAAACATGAATAAGCTAATGCTTAGTAAGTACATAAAATTCTCACAATTTAAAACACTTCATAAACATCATCATCATCATCATCATCATAAAAGTGCCTTAAGCACAATTTCATGGAAACATATCTTTCATAATATTGACCATTTTAAAATTTATATATATATATATTTTTTATTATTATTATTCTTAAGGGCCCAAGTGTTGCACCATAAACATCATCATTGGCGCGCCGTCATGAGAGGAGAAGGGTAGCTAATCCCTAACCATACATGACATCATAATATATCATTCCATAACATTGGGTGTGCAACACTTATTATATTAGGTGATACATATATACATAATTTTCATACTTTGAAACATACCATAATCATCATACATGCATAACTTTGAATCATGAAAAACTTTTTATAAGAAATCCTTGTAAACATATCATTAAATCCTTGTAAAACGTGTCATGTTGCAGGTGAGAATGTACTTACTTGATCGATAGCTTACTTAACCTTAATATTGCACTTGGTGACGACACCGCGGTCTCGTTGTGCTTGCTTCCTTAAGTGTCCATGCCATATATCCATTTTAAGGTGCAATAAAAAAAAAATCAATACTTATCATAAAATATCCATACACTCATCTCATATTTTAAATATTATTTTTTATTATCATAAAATCTTTTAAACATACATAACATTTTATGATCAAACAATCCAAAAAAATAACGTTTATTAAAACATTTCATAATCATAAAATACATTCATCTTACATACTCATACATAAGCATAATTAACAACTTTTCACGAAAACATCATTCTTTACCGATAGAATAATCATTACATTTTTCATACCTTCAAAATTAAACAGTAACATTTTACTGTGAGGGGTAGAAGACAGAAATATTCATTTTTCATAAAACATTAAAATGACATAAAACGTGAGGAGACATCACACATAACAAAATACAATACCTAAAGAAGACATTGTAGACGAAATTTGAAGAGGAGAACATCTTTTTACATTTACCAAAAAAAAACTGAATTCATACCTTGAAGTTTCTTCTCGAAATTCTTGAATTCGATCAACGAAACAAGACTTCTCTCTCTTTTTTTTTTTTATAATCAGAAAATTTTCGTGGAAGAGAAAAAGAAATTTTGTGAGGAAGGGAAGAGGAAGAGAAGTGAAAGAATGTCTCAGAAATTTTTTTGAGAAGCAAAACGTGTGAAGGAGAGAAAATAATGAAAAAGGAAACGTTAAAATTTTAACGCAATAAAAACCATTGATGGGAATTCAATTCCCTTCATTAAGTCAGAAAAATTCTGACTGTAGGGGGCGTGACTTGGGGCGTGAGAGGAGGAAGAGAAATAATGAAGGAACGTCTCAGAATCGAGACAAATTATTTGAGGAAAGAACGTAATAAAAATTTTTAACGTAATGTGTATAATAAAGAGTCATTACTCTTCATTAAGTCAGAAATATTCTGACTATGAAGAAGGTGATTGGCGTGGGAAAAGGAGAAGAATAGAAAAGGAAGGTCAAACATCATCAATCTTACCTTAACTTACCTTCTAAAAATAGGAAACCTCTTAATATAATACAAATCTAATCCTTTAATTTCCTTAACTGATAAAAACATTCCATTATTATGCCAATTAATCACATTAATTCACCCAATTAACGTAATTAACTCAGTCATAACTCTGGAGAGATTTCTGCTGACTGTTTGTCAACCTTGTTCGGCCTGCCGATTTTCCCTCTTCGGCCTGCCGATTTTCCCTCTTCGGCCTGCCGATTTTCCTTCTTCGGCCTGCCGATCTGTCATTAAATGCCATAACATAAAACATTCACACATCATTGCATCATAAATTAAATAATCATATATTTATAATTTCTCATGAACACTAGAGCACAACAATTCCATGCGGTCGTCACCTGTCACAAACCTTGACATAAAAAGTTAGTAACATGCACATCACATATCATATCATATAACGTTATTTATTAAATACATTCCTTAATAGCGTTACTAACTTAACGTGGTCCGTTACATAAAATAGGCGGGTGTTACAATTATGCACACTTGAACAATTTAAGAAATTTTTGGCGGTGGTTTCAATGCTTTGGGGTTTTAAATAAAAAGTTTAAAAAGTGTGGTTAATGGTTTCACTTTTGAACTAAACGATTTAAAAACACATCATCTATAACTCAAAATTAGGATTTTTTTAGTTCAAAACATCAAATTGATGATTAAATCAACTCCCTTTGGTTCAAACCCATGTGCGAATGCATCAAACAGGCTCTTCATTCTAATTCATAAAGTCCACATGATGGAAAAAAAGACTGGAGAAGTATTAACAACCCGCTTACACCACCAACGTCTACACCCAAATTAATATTTAGGTTTACGTAACTATACATTGTAGTCTTAATTATTTTCAATTTATCGCTTTATTTTAGAAACTATAAAGATATTTTTTAATTTAAAAAAACTTGTTTCAATTAAAAATACGTATGATTTAAAATTTTACACAAATTATACTGTAGATTTATCGATATTATAATTATACTAATATTTATCTTTTTTTTAACATTTAAAGGTATCTCAGTACCTTAAAATTCTAAAATTTTTATCAAAATTTCTAAAATTTTGACGAAATTTATGTCCTTACGATTTAAGTACTTTTTGCCAACATTGTCATCAGCATTACCTTCCAAAAGAGACAGATATAAATTGTTATCAACATTACCTTCCAAAAGAAACAGACATACAAAAATCCAAATGAGACAATGCCAACATTATCAAAAAGAAATGAGACATTATCAAAGATTTGACAGTGCACAACATTGACAAAGTAGAAGATATGGGTAAAAAGAAGCCACAAAAAATGAAGGAGCTTTGGGTAGCGATAGCTATTAGAAGCTTCTATTTGAAAAAGTACTTTATTAACATTAGAAAATGTTTTCATATTAGAAAATGTTTTGGTTTTAGTTTTAGGTAACGTCTTCATTTACGTGATTTGTAACGCATGAATTTATGAAACTCATTCACTGTATTCTTTACTAGTGAATCCATTCTTTTTATTCCCACTCAATGGATATAGACATATTTCCAAACCATATTATATCTCTTTATTCTATTCTTTTTTTATTTTCTTATTTGATTTTTCATAAGCGGAGCCACATTGAATTTTCTTCTTCTTTTCTATATTTTATATAATTAATAAGACGTGCAGCAATGTCGGTCTGGCAGCCCTATTGCCCAAGAAAGATGGCAGCCCTTTCAAAAATAGTCTTTGGAAAAACTAGTGATAAAACAACGACGGACATAGAACAACAAGCATCATTATAATCAAAATTACAAGTTGGAGATGTTAACATGCAGGGTCAAATATTCAAGAAAATTAAGGGAGAAGAAAAAGAAGGGAAAAAATCATTCAGATGAACACTTAACCAAAAAGAAAAAGTAAGATCTCTTTTTAACAAAATGATCTAAGCCTGAAGAATTTAGAAGGATAACTATAGAATTTTATGAGATTTTGGTATTAAGAAATTGTTACGACAGCCCAAGGCCCGAAGACGAGATCAATAAAAAGCGTTATTGATTTTATAGAGTAAAAATTGAAATGATCGATTAAAACTTATCTACCTAAACATCCAAACATGTGTTAAAAATCGCTTTTAGATTAAATAAACAGAAACCTACTCATTTTAAGGGGTTTCAAACGGGGCCTTAATTCCAGTTCATAGTCCAGACGGTTTAATGTGAACAATAATGATCAAGTTGACAAAAGACTGAAGGGAGAGTACATACCAACCAATTCACGCCACCAACTACAGTATTGAAATTAATATAAAAAAAATCCACAATCACATCATTCACGTGCATAAAACAAAACTTATAATCTATCACGCTAGAAATTTCAAGGCTTCACATCAACTTCCAGATAAAAAAAAAAATATATTTGCGTTGTGCGATAATTTCACGTGTATAGAATCTTACTATATATATAATAAATTTTTTAATAATATTACATACGTGCAAAAAATTGATTTGATCATTAGTTTAAATGTATAATACAATCTAGAATAAATACTTTAGGATATTGAACAATATATATAAGCCGAAATAAAAATTCACTACGCCCCAAAAGAGAGTGGTTTTTGGTCAAGAATACTATGTATTGAAGTTGTAGCAAAGCTTGATTATAGTACAATGTTTTGAGTTCAAGCTTCCAATTATGCAATCTCTCTATAAGTTCTAGAATTGAGTTTTCTTTTTTTTTCCTTAAGTATTTATTTCACAATATAATTATGTCCGCTTAATTATATTGTGAACAAAGTATGATAATTTTCTAAAATAAGTCGAGCAAAAATGACGTCTTTTAGGGAACTTTGCTGCTTGTATTTTGGAAAAATGTTGTCACAATCATGATGCATGCAGGTCCAAAAGATTTCAAATGATGCATGCAGGGCCAAAAGATTTCAATGTCATATTAATTAGATCCTGGGATATTATATATAATATTGTTAAGAATCAAACGTGAACTATGCTAAAAAGTGATCTAATTAAGCCCAAAAAAAGGGCAAAAGATTGCTACGGAATGGATGATGAGAGTGTATTGTGGAAAAGGAAAGTTTCCTTTGGAGTTTTGCTGAATGTTTGTTTTATTTTTTTTTTTGGTAAAAATTTGTTCTATTTTTCATGTTGAAAAATTGAAAAAATACTATTTATGATCATTATTGATGATGCAATGGTCAAACATATAGCAGTATTTTGAAATGACGACATAGCAAGATGAATCCAGTCCTTTTGTTTCTTTTTTCTCCCCTATTTGCCTTGGGATAGTTTTCTTTACAAAAACACGTAACTATTAATATGAGTGTTGTCATGAACCTAAACCCAGGCTTTAATATGGCAGTTTTAATTAAGTTAATTAAATAAATTTAACTAAACTCGTTAATTAATTATTTAGTAATTTAAGAAAATGTAATTGTAGTTAATTTATGAAAATGTAAGAAATTTGAAACTTTTAAAAAAATTATTATTTATCTAGTCCTGATAAATAATTTCGTGAATTACCTCTAAATTAAATTAAGATAAAACATAAAGTCAAAGGAAAACGAGTCATACCGCACTGGGCCTACATTTTACACACACATAGTATCGACATAAATAAAATACAACCACGGTCCATCAGAAATTAAATAGTGTCCATAATATTGCACGCCTTAATCAATTGAACAGATAAACTAGTTAAAGCTTCTACAGTCCACGCATGGAATGGGCAGTGTCCTAGTCGGTGGTATACTGCGAATCACCCGGAGGGGAGGATTTTAAAACAAAATAAAACGTGAGCGAAATGCTTAGTAGGACTTAAGCTTTAAAAACATCAATTTAAAATAAATGAATTGGATTAAAATAAAAACCATAAAAATAGTAAATAATTCCTATGTAATACCATACTTACCTTACCGATCTAGTGATCACCTGAAATCAAATTTACCTTTTTGTCCTATGCAAAGTTGGGTTTTGGAACCTACCCCCAAGATTATTCTCTGCATGACCTGAGCTCTGCGCGTGGCATCATGCACTGAAGTCCCATTCCAAACGAGGTCCTTGACTCGTTCGGCATTTAAAATTACGGTACTTACATCATTATTTGAGTCTCATATTACCGAGTATCACATTTACAATCATTATTCAGTTCATGATGATCATATTCATTTTTTAAAAATTACTAAAAATAATCGAATAAATATAAACAATCATTCCTTAAAAACATTTTTAGGAAAAGTATATTGTGGTCAAAACTCTTTCAAAATCACGGCTAACAAAGAAGGGGGGTCTAAAGTCCTACCTCGTAATCTAACACGATTGCGCTAACATTGCTGTCCCATTCCGCTACATGTTAGCTCCTCGAAATGGCAGGTATCTTAGGTGTAAACTAATCGTATCAGCATTCATCTGTTATCGTAACCCACTAGTTTACTACCTATGCTTCCTTAGTGTGCAATATCTAATTACAAGTCTCATTTATTTTCTTGACATACAAATACAATATAGATCCTATTTAAAACAATTTTTCATCTGCTAATCAAGTAAAGTACATTTAAAAATACAGTTTGGATTAAGTGGGGCTCGGGTGGCCTGAAACCAACCCTTTAGGTGCAGTGCAGTCGACTACATATAGTGTATCATGGTTGATCGTGTGTTCACAGATGCTCAGTCAACTACGTATAATATAGCATGGTTGACTGCGTGTTTGCGTTTGCTCAGTCAACCTCATTGTACAGAGCGCAGTCAACCTCATCGTGATTAGTATGCTCTGTTTTCAAGCATCCGAGCTTCAATCTATTCTAAACTCATTTTAAACAAGTTTAAATGAAATAAAAATTTTCTAAATGATTCTTAATCATCATGTGAAGCTTTTGAACATGATTCCATGCACATGCAATGAGATTTCATCACTTTTCATACATTGCTCAAACAATTTCTAAAAATGGACAAAAATTATAAAAGAAGGTTTTAATCTGTTTTTTATCCAAGTGAAGTATGAATCTTTGATGAAATAGGTTCTATATGCTCAGATTATGTGTTGTCTATGATTACCAAAACACGAATCATGACATGCATACAAAATTTTTAATTAAACTAGCTCAGATTAAAACTGGCTGACTGAAAATAAAAAGCAGATATTTGAACACGAATTTGTCTAAAAGAAATCAAAAACTAAAACCTCAAAACATGTGTTTTTAATTTGCTAAAAGAAAGCTAACCTCAAATGAAACGTTTCATGAAAGAATTTAAGAAATTTTTTGCGGTGGTTTCTGTGGCGTACCCAGCCCCACTCAAGCCCCCATTAGGCCCGTAGGTTGGCCCCTGACATAATTGGCTCTTATTGCAGCTTATCCGGGCCCACTCATCTGTACTATCCCCTCTAGGACCCACCAGTCCCTCAGGGTTTTATTTCGCGTCCCTCCTGGTTCGAACCTCAAACCTCCCTCAAGAGGTTCTTATTTCCTTCATGAGTATCAATTGAGCAAGCCTGCAACGCCCCTTAGTTCGGACGTCACAGATGTCGTTACATTCTTACTTTCGTACTTACTTGGACTTTAAGCTTATATATGAATACAAAACTTAAACGATACTTTTAATTGAAAAAGTAAAACATACTTAACCAGGATCCATCCATACACATTTTTTAACTTAACATTGTTAAATCACATTGCTTAACTCATTCCATATCATAATTGATTTTAGTAAAATAGATATACCAAGTTGTAAAATCAGGACTTATAAAACATCACAACATATCTCATCAATCATCATAACATTTAAAGCTTACTTACTCCCACAGTTCGGCAGGCCGAACTTGGGACTTCGGCAGGCCTAACTTGATCAGCAGGCCGGAGTTCCTCAACCGGTAGGCCAACAGAGGCTTTACAAAACTAGCTTAAAAACTCCTTTTCGTCCAGTAGGCCAAAAACATTATCGGCAGGCCGAACCTTCAGGCTTCGGCAGGCCGACCGAGCCAAAATCTTTGAGAAAACTTAATTTTTAAAACAAACCAACTTTCATAAAAATGCAGAAGATCGAAATTCATTAAAATGATAAAATAACTTATAAAACCATAGTTTAAGTATTCTTAAAATTTAACATAAAAAATAATGTTCAAAATATAAAACTTGATTTAAAACATAAGACGTTCATCTTGGCGTTTCTTCCGGTTACAATTCATTGAGTTTTGTGTCCACACGCCTTCCCATGTCCTCCACTTATTTCATGATTTTCTTACCCTTATCTACAACATGACATAAAACTTGAATAAGCTAATGCTTGTAAGTACATATAATTCTCACAATATAAAACATTTCATATACATCTTCATCATCATCATTGTCGTCATATCATAAAAGTGCCTTAAGCACAATTTCATAAAACATATCTTTCGTTACATTGACCATATTAAAACTTATTCTATTTTTTTTATCTTAAGGGCCCAAGTGTTGCACTATAAACATCATCATAGGCGCGCCGTCATGAGAAGAGAAGGATAGCTAATCCCAAACCAAACATGACATCATAACATATCATTTCATAACATTGGTGTGCAACACTTATTAGGTGATACATATATACATAATTTTCATACTTTGAAACATATCATCATCATACATACATAACTTTAAATCATGAAAATCTTTCATAAAAAATCCTTTAAGAAAAATAACCATAAAATCATCATGAATAACATTATGAATATATCATCAAACCTTGTAAAACGTGTCATGTTACAGGTGAGAATGTACTTACCTTAACGCTGGCTTACTTAACCTTAATATACTTTTGGTGATGACGCCGTGGTCTCGATGTGCTCGCTTCTTTGAGTGTTCATGCCATTATCCATTTAAAAATACAATAAAATTAATACTTATCATAAAACATTCATTCATATATCATTCTTTCATATATCATTCATATATACATTCTGTAACACCCGCCTATTTTATATAACGGACCACGTTAAGTTAGTAACGCTATTAAGGAATGTTATTAATAAATAACGTTATATGATATGATATGTGATGTGTATGTTACTAACTTTTTATGTCAAGATTTGTGACAGGTGACGACCGCATGGAATCGTTGTGCTCTAGTGTTCATGTGAAATTATAAATATATGATTATTTATGATGCAATGATGTGTGAATGTTTTATGTTATGGCATTTAATGACAGATCGGCAGGCCGAAGAGGGAAAATCGGCAGGCCAAACAAAGCTGACAAACAGTCAGCAGAAATCTCTCCAGAGTTATGACTGAGTTAATTACGTTAATTGGGTGAATTAATGTGATTAATTGGCATAATAATGGAATGTTTTTATCAGTTAAGGAAATTAAAGGATTAGATTTGTATTATATTAAGAGGTTTCCTATTTTTAGAAGGTAAGTTAAGGTAAGATTGATGATGTTTGACCTTCCTTTTCTATTCTCCTCCTTTCCCACGCCAATCACCTTCTTCATAGTCAGAAATTTCTGACTTAATGAAGAGTAATGACTCTTTATTATATACATTATGTTAAAAAAAAAAATTTTACGCTCTTTCCTCAAATAATTTTTCTCGGTTCTGAGACGTTCTCTCATTATTTTCTTTTCCTCCTCTCACGCCTCACATCACGCCCCCCAACAGTTAGAATTTTTCTGACTTAATGAAGGGAATTGAATTCCCATCAATGGTGTTTATTGCGTTAAAAATTTTAACGTTTCCTTTTTCATTATTTTCTTTCCTTCGCACGTTTTGCCTCTCAAAAATTTCTGAGACATTCTTTCATTTCTCTTCCTCTTCTCTTCCTCACGAAATTTCTTTTTCTCTTCCACGGAAATTTTCTGAGCATATTGTAAAAAAAAAAAGAGAGAGAAGTCTTGTTTCGTTGGTCGAATTCAAGAATTTCGAGAAGAAACTTCAAGGTATGAATTCAGTTTTTTTGTTTTTTTGGTAAATGTAAAAAGATGTTCTCCTCTTCAAATTTCGTCTACAATGTCTTCTTTAGGTATTGTATTTTGTTATGTGTGATGTCTCTTCACGTTTTATGTCATTTTAACGTTTTATGAAAAATGAATATTTCTGTCTTCTACCCCTCACAGTAAAATGTTACTGTTTAATTTTGAAGGTATGAAAAATGTAATGATTATTCAAGAGGTAAAGAATGATGTTTTCGTGAAAAGTTGTTAGTTATGCTTATGTATGAGTATGTAAGATGAATGTATTTTATGATTATGAAATGTTTTAATAAATGTTATTTCTGGATTTTTGATTATAAAATGTTATGTATGTTTAAAAGATTTTATGATAATAAAAATAATTTCATGCATGATAATATGATGCTTGTATGAAGTTTTGAATTAAAATATAAATATATATATATTGTTCAAAAATGTTTTATTTAAAAGATAATTATGTTTAGATGTAGGGTTTTGAATAATATTTAAAATATGAGATGAGTGTACGGATATTTTATGATAAGTATTGATTTTTTTATTGCATCTTAAAATGGATATATGGCATGGACACTTAAGGAAGCGAGCACAACGAGACCGCGGTGTCGTCACCAAGTGCAATATTAAGGTTAAGTAAGCTATCGATAAAGTAAGTACATTCTCACCTGCAACATGACACTTTTTCAAGGTTTAATGATATGTTTACAAGGATTTTCATGATGATTTTATGATGATTTTTCTTAAAGGATTTCTTATGAAAAGTTTTTCATGATTTAAAGTTATGCATGTATGATGATTATGGTATGTTTCAAAGTATGAAAATTATGTATATATGTATCACCTAATAAGTGTTGCACACCCAATGTTATAAAATGATATGTTATGATGTCATGTTTGGTTTGGGATTAGCTACCCTTCTCCTCTCATGACGGCGCGCCAATGATGATATTTATGGTGCAACACTTGGGCCCTTAAGAATAAAAATATATATATATGGAATAAATTTTAAAATGGTCAATATTATGAAAGATATGTTTCTATGAAATTGTGCTTAAGGCACTTTTATGATACGATGACAATGATGATGATGATGATGTTTATGAAATGTTTTAAATTGTGATAATTTTATGTACTTACTAAGCATTAGCTTATTAATGTTTTATATGTCATGTTGCAGATAAGGGTAAGAGAGTCTTGGAATAGGTGGAGGACATGGAACGGCGTGTGAGTAACATGAACGATGAATTGTAACCGGAAGCACGCCAAGAAGAAATGAATTTATGATTTAATAAAATTATATATTTTGAACATATTTTATGTTGAGTTTTTTTTTAGAACACTTATATTATGGTTTTATAAGTTATTTTATCATATTTTTATGAATTATGAACTTCCGCTATATTTTACGTAAAGTTAGAATGTTTTAATTTTTTTTTTCAAAGTAAATTTGGTCTCGGACGGCCTGTCGAACTCCGTGTCCGGCCTGCCGAAGACCAGAAGATCGGCCGACCGATCTATTTTTCAGCCTGCCGAACCTGGATGAATTTTTGGTCCAAATTACAAAGCTTCTGCCGGCCTGCCGGTGGAAGACGCTCCGGCTTGCCGATGTTGTTCGGCTTGCCGAAGTCCCAAGTTCGGCCTGCCGAACTGTGGGAATAAGTGGATTCCAAAGATGTGATGATCAAAGTGATTTAATGTGAGATTTTAATAAGTCTTGATTTTACTATTTGATTATCAAATATTATTAAATAAGTTCATGAATAATTTAAGTATAAACGAATAAATTATGTTATAGAATAAAATTAAACTATGTTCTTCGAAACAACGTTAAGTTAAAAAAAAAAAAATTGTATGAATGGATCCTGGTAATGTAAGTTTAAGTACTTATAAAATCTATAGTAACGATTGAGTTGATATTATCTATAAGTTTTATTGTTTAAGCATAAATGAATATAAGTATGTAACGATATCTGTGACGTTCGAATTAAGGGGCGTTACACATTCATATATACATTCATCTCATATAATAAACATAACTCATAACCATAAAAATTGTCATTACGTAACATGTTATTATGATTTTTCTTAAATCATAAAAATTACCTTAAGCATATAAAAACAAACCATACATTTTTAACATAATTATCTTTTAAATAAAGCAATTTTGAACAATTAAATATATATATTTTAATTCTAAAAATTCATACAAACACCATATTATCATGCATACAATTATTTCATTATCATAAAATCATTTAAACATACATAACATTTCATAAACAAAATCCAAAAATAACATTTATTAATACAGTTTTCTCATAGAAATCTCGTAACATAAAATATACTCATCATAACATACACATACACATACTTGTCAACTTTCATGAAAAACATCATTCATTTACCTCTTAAATAACATTACATTTTTCGTGCATCATAGTCAAACAGTAATATTTTACTGTGAAGGGTAGAAGATCGAAAATTCATATTTTATCATAAAAACGTTGAAACAACTTGAAACTTAGGAAAGCATCTCATAACATATACATGCATATCATATTAAAAATTTAAAACAAATACAATACCTAAAGAAAGATATTGTAGACGAATTGAGGAGAAGAATGCTTTCAAAAACACAAAGAAAAACTGAGTTCTTACCTTGAAATTTCTTCTCAAAACCCTTGATTTCAACCAACGAAATTTAAATTTTTCTTTCAATACTAGCAGAGAATTTTTGGGAGAGATGGAGACAGGATTCATGGAGAAGAGAAGAGGAAGAATGAGAATGAGAAAAATGTCTCAGATAGTGAATGAGAGGAGAAAATAACGTGTGAGGAAAAGAGTCGATAAAAATTTGAACGTAACAAGTATAATGAACATTCATTGCCCTTCATTAAGTCAGAAATTCTAACTGTTTGACAGCCCAAAGCGTGAAGGAAGGAGAGAAGAAAAAGAAAGTCAAACAAATCATCATATCTTACCATATTTTGCCCTCTTAAAATAGGAAACCATTTAAAATAACACAAATCAATGCAAAGTCAAACCTTTTTATTTTCCTTAACTGATAAAACATTCCATTATTATGCCAATTAATCACATTAAATCATCCAATTAACGTAATTAACTCAGCCATAATTTTGGAGAGATTTCTGCTGACTGCTCGTCAACCGTGTTCGGCCTGCCGATTTTTCCCTTCGGCCTGTCGGTTCCACCAAGTTCGGCCTGCCGATGGTTTCCTTCAGCCTACCAATCTTTGGCAGTCTGTTCGGCCTGTTGAACTGTCCTTAAATGCCATACATTAAAACATTCAATTCATCATGTATCATAATTAAACATACATTAAAATAATCATGAACACTTGAGCACAACGATATCAAGCAGTCATCACTTGTCATAAAACTTGACATAAAAAGTTAGTAACATTAACATCATATATCTTTACATATAACATAAATTATTAATAAAATTCCTTAACATCGTTACTAACTTAACATGGTCCGTTACATAAAATAGGTGGGTGTTACAGTTTCAATGTTTTGGGGTTTTAAATAAAAGAGTTTAAAAAGTATGGTTAATGGTTTCACTTTTGATTCAAATGATTTGAAAACACATAAGGTATAAACTCAAAATTAGGAGTTTTCTTAGTTCAAAAGATCAAATTGATGATTAAATCAAAGATCAAATTGATGATTAAATCAACTGTCTCTGGTTTAGACCTATGTACCAATGTACCAAACAAGCACTTCATTCTAATTCATAAAGTCCGCATGATGAAAAAAAGACCAAAGAAGCATATAAAAACTAGCTCACACCTCCAATGTATACACCCAAATTAATATTTAGGTTTTACATAGCAAATGCATCGTAGTCTTTAAGTATTTTTAATTTATCGTTTTATTTTTATAAACTATAAAGATATTTTTTAAATTTAAAAAGATTATTATAATTAAAGATACATACAATCTGAAATTTTACACAAATTGTAATATAGACTTTTTGATATCAATAATTATACTAATATTTATTGATATTCTTTTTAATATTTAAAAAAAACCAATTTAACAGTGCAAAAACATCTCAGCACCTCAAAATTATGAAATTTCAACGAAAATTTTTGTACGTCCTTCGAAACTAAGTACCTTTTGCCGACCGGTGGAAAAGGGATAGAACGGAGTTGTTAGTGATGAAGTGCATTGTAATCAGCATTCCCTTTTAAAAGAGATAGGTACACAAAAATCCAAATGAGACATTGTCAACATTAAAAAAAAAAAAAAAAAGAAGAAGAGACATTATCAAAGATTTGACAATGCAGAACAGCCACAAAAAACAAAGGAGCTTTGGGTAGTGATTGCTAGAAGCTTCTGTTAGGAAAAGTACTTTATTAACATTAGAAAATATTTTAATGTTAGAAAATGTTTTGATTTTAGTTTTAGGTAAGGTATTTATTTATGTGATTTGTAATGTGTGTTCATATAAAACTAATTTATAGTGCTTCTTTTTAGTGAATTTATTCTTTTTTGTTCCTACTCACTAGATATACACATCTTTCTTAATCATATTATATCGCTTTATTCTATTATTTTTTTTATTTTTCTTATTTTATTTTTTCATAAACCGAGCCACATTAAATCTTCTTTTTCGTTTCTATATTTTATTTTTCTAATTTAATTCTCGTTAGCATCAATATGGTCGGGTGATAATATAATTATTAAAACGGCCAGGCAGATGTCGGTCTCGCAGCCCTATAGCCCATGAAAGATGGCAGGCCTCGCAAAGATCGTCTTTGGAAAAAGTAGTGATAAGACAATGACGGAAATAGAACAACAAGCATCATTATAATCAGAATTACAAGTTGGAGAAGTTAACAAGGCAGAGTCAAATATTCAAGAAAATTAAAGGAGAAGAGGAAGGGAAAAAATCATTCAAATGAATAGTTAGCCAAAAAGAAAAAGTAAAATCTCTTTTTAACAAAATGGTCTAAGCACGGGTGTTTATAAGGATAATTGTAGAATTATATGAGATTTTGGTATTAAGAAATTGTTGTAGGAGATTTTGACGGTCCAAGACTCGAAGGCGATATTAATAAAAAGTCCAATTCGATCTGTTAATCTTATACAATGAAAGCCGAAAAGATTGGTTAAAACTTTTTTACCTAAACATGTTTAGAAGCTGTTTTTAGATTAAATAAGCTAAAACTTACTCATTTTAAGGTGTTTCAAACGTGGCCATAATTCTAGTTCACAGTCCAAACGGTGTGATGTAAACAATAATGATCGAGTTGAAAAAATACCGGAGGGTGGGTGCTTACCAACCAACTCACACCACCACCAACTACAGTATTGAAATTAATATAAAAAAATCTACAGTCACATGATTCACATGCATAAAACAAAACTTATAATCTATTACGGTTGAAATTTCAAGCCTTCACACCAACTTCCAAATAAAAAAAAAAAGAGATTAATATACCTTTGCTGTGCGTTAATTTCACGTGTATAGAATCTTACTATATAAAATAAATTTTTTTAATAATAATTCGTTCAAAAACTTGATTTGATCACTAGTTTATACGTATAATACAATCTAGAATAGATACCTTCGGATAATGAACAATATATATAAGCCGAAAGAAAAATTCACTACCTCCAAAAAAAGAGTGGTTTTTGGTCAAGAATACTATGTTCTGAAGTTGTAGCAAAGCTTTTATGACGAATAATTTTCAAAATACAAGATTATAGTACAATTATTTGAGTTCAAATTTCTAATTGTGCAATCTCTCTATAAGTTCTAGAATTGATTTTTCTTTTTTTTTCCTTAAGTATTTATTTTACAATATAATTATGTCTGCTTAATTATATTGTGAACAAACTAAGATAATTTTCTAAAATAATTCAAAGCAAAAAGGACGTCTTCTAGGGAACTTGTCTGCTTGTATTTTAGAAAAATGTCGTCAGTATCATGACGCATGCAGGGCCAAAAGATTTCAATGTCATATTTAGATCCGGGGATATTATATATAATATTGATAAGAATCAGACGTGAACTATACTAAAAATTGATCTAATTAAACACAAACAAAGGAAAAAAAGATTGCTGCCGAATGGATAATGAAACTATATTGTGGAAAAGGAAAGTGTCCCTTGGAGTTTTGCTAAATGTTTGTTTTATTTTTTTGGGTACAAATTTGTTCTATTTTTCGTGTTGAAAAATTGAAAAATACTATTTATCATCATTATTGATGATGCAATGGTCAAGCATATAGCAGTATACTGAAACTACCACTCAGTAAGGTGAAATCCAGTCCTTTTTTTTTTTTCCTTTTTTGCCTTGTGGTAGTTTTCTTTTACAAAAGCCCGTAATGATAAATAAGAGTGTTTTAAAATCGAAAGTTAGGGTCGGTTGAATAAAGAAAAGTTGGGGACTAAATATTTATTTTTATAAAAGATTAAAGATTATCAGAGCAATTTACCTATTCCTATAAATAAAGAAGAAGAAGAAGAGGATCGGGCTGGATATGTATGTGATGAGGAGAAAATGTGGATGTGTGATGCTAAGGCCGTTTAGCATGTTTGTTTGGAACGTGATAGAAAGCTGTTTAACTTTTGGTTTCGATTATTTAAAAACAAAAAGGAGGTTATTAGTTTTTGAGGTTTTTAAGCTCAAAACATAAAATAAATTGTTTGAACTAAGCCAAAAACATTTGTCAGACATCAGTTGGAATCAGGGTTCAAATCTCATGAACCAACTAGCTAAACGGGCTCTTAGCACCCATTTGAGATATTTAACTTGTATTTTTATTTCTAAGTAGTAAAAAAGGGAAATAAAAGTTATAATAAGAAAAATAAAAATTATAACTTTTTAATTAACAACTAGATAGCAAACCGAGAATAGCTTTATGATTTCAGACGCGCTTTTAAACAAATTTTTGAAATAAGTCAAAGCTTTTATTGTTATTATAAGAAGCAATGTAATAAAAAAATATAAATAAAATTTGTAATCTGTTATTTTGTAAATAAAAGTTAAAAATACAAATAAAAAATCTTATAAGAATTTTTCATATTAAATGTAAAAGCTAAATCAATTCTGCCCAAACACGTGTAAAAACAGCTTTGAATTAAAGCCGAAGGCTGCTTATTTCGAGCCATTGCCAAGGACCGTAATTCTAGTTCACAAACTCCAACTGGTGTCATAATGTCAATCATGATCGAGCTGGAAAAAAATCAAAGCAAAACAACAACCACGTGGGGCAGGTATAGATCAACCATCTCACAACTCCAATTACAGTACAGAAATTAATATTAAAAATCCACATCACATCAATCATACGTTTCGATCAATTTTCTATTGAAATTTCAACGTTTTACATCAACTTCAAAAGATATACAGTATTTTTTTTGTTCTGAGATATAATATTAATAAAAAAAGATCAATATATCTGTTCTGTGCCATAATCTCACGTGTAGAATCTTAACATAATATATTTCTTAATAATATTACGTGTAGAAACTTGATTTGATCATTGGTTTCGCACGTGCTATTTATATGACAATCTTGAATAGAGGTGTGTTTGGATAGCATACAATATAAGCACAAAAAAAAAAAAAAAAAAAAATAGTACCCTCCAAAGAAGAGTGGTTTTCTGTCAAGAATCCTATGTACTGATGTGCAAATTTACGACGGATAATTTTCAAAATACAGGATTATAGATTCTAAAAAAAATTAGCGTAATATTTTGGGTTTAAACTTTTAATTATGCAATCTCTATTAAGTTATGGAATTGATTTTTCTTTGTCTTTTTTCCTCAAGTACGGTCTATTTTTCAAGAAATATTTATTTTTTTATACTTTTTGGTTTAGATTAATTCAAAAACCATACTTTTATTTTTTTATTTCATCAAATATTTAACTTCAGATTAGATTTAATACATAAATTTATACCTTATTTCAGTCAATGGTTAATTTTTACCTTTAAAATGATATATTGTCCTCAAGTAAAAGAGGAAAAAATTAAAACTTTCAAAAAATAAACAAAAAACAAAAATAAAAATATACAAAACGCTTATTTTTAAGAGTATGATATATATTTTTAAGGCAAAAATCTTAGTATAAGTTTTTAAGTTTTTAGAGCTCTCGTAATTTTTATTTCGAGGGTATTTGGGCAATTTTTTAATTTAGTTAAAATTGAAGATTGATCAAAAAATTTGTATATTAAATTTTATCTAAAAATATAAATTTAATGAGATAAAAAATTAAAAATATATTGCTTAAATAAACTTAAAATACAGAAAAGATAAATAACCTTTTTTACGATATAAATATGCCCACTTGATTAATTATATTGTGACCAAAAGCAATATAATTTACTAAAATAATTCGGAGTAAAAACGACGTCTTCTAGAGGACTCTTATCCGCTTGTATCTTGGATACATGTCATCACCATCTGACGCATGTTAGAGGCGTCGTATGCATCACAGTATTGATTGATGGAGGGCCACAAGATTTCATTGTCATAATAATTATATGTGGGGATATTATATATAATGTTAAGAATCAAACATGGACTATGATAAACATAATAAACAAAAATAAAAGGAAAAAGATTCCCACTGAAAGGAAATAATGATTTATCTCTATTATTGATGATGCAATGTATTGAAATGTCACCAGTGATCCTTCAAAAAATATATATCAAGATGACGAATAACAGTGATAATGTCATCTAATGTTAGATTTAAAAAGTGTCCATTTGTCTTTGTGTTATGAAGGGTAAACGAAATGTTTATTAAAAGTCAATATTACCCCTTCATGAACAATAATATTATGTGTAGCTACCAAGCAGTTTGATTAGTTTTCTCTCCGCGAAAAGCGGAAGACGAAGTAAGCCACAATCTGAAAGAGAGAAATTAAGCATGAAAATTCTAAACCCTGGTTTTGTCTTTGGCGCTTCGACGACGTTATCTATTGATCTTGGAGAAACCGGATACTATGACGAACAGCTTTGTAAAATGCTTTTACTCCTCTTTTTTGTCCCAAAAAAAAAAATCACGTGAAATGAATAATTGTTTGTCATTTTGCAAGCAAGATGAGAGAGAGGACGAATTCTGTCAAAAGAAAAACTGAGGCTCGATGTCACAGTTTGTACCACAGTTAAAACCTTTTCGCAAAAAGTTTTAATTTTTTTTAACTTTCAATTTAAATTTCTGCACCAAATTGGTCATCAGTCTCATCACACCTGCAAAATGATCCTTGTTTTTGTTTCTCACTAATATGGCATTACTTGACCAGTCAACTTCATATATTATCCTTTAAATTAAACATTACCCGTTAAATTTAACAACACCATTTGTTACGTGATTTGAATAACAGTATAAATTATTTTACTACAGTATTTTTTTAATAAAAATTTAAATCTTTATTTAAATACTCTATTCAAATATTCGAATCAAACGGACGCTAATTTGGTCAATTTGAGAATTGAGAGAAAAATATCAATAGACAATGTAATATAAAAAATAAAACAACTCAACGTCCGCTTTTTTTTTCTTTTGGAGGTGCCTGAACGTCCGTCACCAGAAGCGCAAGGAAAAAAAATTAAAAAAAATAACAAAAAAAGATTTGAAAAGAAAATAGCGGGGCAAAGGAGAGACACAAGAATCTCTGTGGGCCCACTTATAATAAATGCAGTTACAATGATTTAAAACAAAAATACTTGGATTAGAAAAAGTAAAAAATGAGTAGATATTTTTAAATAAGATGTTTGATTTGATTGGAGGGACGTGAAGAAATACAGAGGAAAAAGACCAAGATCTGAGTCCATGGCTTTTTCAGTCTTTCACACAATTCTCCTATTAAAATCCCAAATAATAAAATAAGTCCACTCCTCTTCAAATATTTGCCATTTGCCATTATCTAACCCTACTTCTAAAAAGAGACACGACTATAGAATTGTAATAAAATACTTCTCCTTATCTATTCTGTCTTGAATTTATTTTTATTTTTTTGGTGGAATCTCTTTTAAATATATTTTGCTTTTAACAGTGATCCTTCCATAAGCTATTATTATGTACACAACAATCTCACCGTGACATTGGAATAAACGGATATTATCTTTTAAGAGTTAAAAGTAACTACTCACCGAATATGTACACAGGTCCCTTTCAAAAAAAAGTAGACAATATATTTCACAAAAAAAAAAAAAACAAATTGATTTATTATAGATGTTATATCTACAATCAAATATAAAATATGTTAATTTGAATTTACGTGTTCTTTTTAATGAATTTAAGCCTTCAAATCACCGTTATTTAGATCTGTTAGCTTTAAAGAGAACTTGTTAGACTGCTTGTAGAAAACAATTTACAAATTGAGACCAAATGAAATTAAATAATGCTGAAAAAATAAAAGACACCACACATGTAGATTTATAGTGGTTCACTATATAAAAGAGCTACGTCCACTGTTTTTCACTATGTATGAGTTTAGAGAATACAAATTACAAGGGTGAAAGTAAAGAGAAAATTTGACAGCATTTTTATATGTTATATTTTTTTTATATCTACAATTGAAGATGATGTCCCCTTATATAGAGGGTAGAAGGGAGTCGTGGCTTCCAATTAGCTGGCGGAGTGGAATGATAATGCTAGAGGTAGCCATAATAGTGAGACACGTGTCGATTTGTAGTAAGCCGCAAGAATCGTGCTCTCCCCACATCTCAGTTCGTGGCTAGATATGCTTATAACTATCAGTTCATGCCAATCGACTCCATCGAATGAACACTTGGGGAAACAAACCTAGGCACAAACCTTCAATAGCATAATGTTATCTGAATAATATATATCGATTTCATGTAGAATCGAACCGATTGACCCATCGAAGTCTTAGTCTAGCTTACACGTATGAAGTACTTTTCACATCGAATAGCTGAGTCGTTTGGTTCTGCTCGACTTGCTTCAACAACAAACCATCATTTTAGGCCTTGAGCCATCAATTTGGGCCTTACCAAATTGTACCCTAACGTTTATCATCTTTGCAAAGGTGATAGTTTTGCATGTCAAGATAAAGCCAGTTTATCCTAAATCCCTACAACAATAAATTTAAATTTTACAATGAAAAATTTTGTGACAAAAAAATATTTGATCGCTTAAAATAATATTTCGCGACCAAAACATAAAGGCTGTTAGATAGATATGAAAAGGGAACTTAAGGACTGACATCAGTCTCTGATTCATGAAGACCAAAAAACATTGGTCGCTGAATTCATGGCATGACATTTTATAATTGATGGAGTGTTTGGGAATATAGTAGCAACTATAAGTTAGAACTAAAATACTATAACATTTGAGAGCTTTATAATATAACAAATTTTTACCTTACACTATAACACATGATAACTTTATACTGTAGCAATTGAAACTAATAAGTTCGAATTAGATTGTCGAACAAAGCCTGAAAATAAATAGGCATTCTTGAAAAGTCAAAGTCTTGCGAACTTGTTGAAAATTACGGTCTAGAAATAGAAGAAGACTGAAGAAATGGAAGAGAGAGAATATATGATCGAGAGAAAAATTAAGAAGAGAAGAAAAGTAATTTTATGAGTTGCTACAAAAAAGATAACTTTTATTTGTGCCATACATTTTGAAACTGAAGATATGTCTTGTAGAATATCTTTGATGTCATACTAGAATTTTTTTAAAATATCATTAAAGATGGTTAGGCATTCTCGACTCCAGTTCTCGATGTTGGTTACCGGAAACTATTCTCATAGAATATATTTTATAAAGAAATGGTATTGGATTATTTTTACTTTTCAAAAAAAATAAAAATAAAATAGCTAACTACGACGGTCGTTGGTATTTAAGAATATTCAGATAGGTTTTTAATTATTTTTATTTTTCTCTAGTCTCAATTATACTGACGATATATCTCTATTTATTGGGAAGTAAATAGCAAGAAAAGAAAACTAATACAAATAGGAAGCAAACTAAAAAATAACAGAAACTATCAAATATTTATCACAAATAAGAGAAATAATTTTGGAAAACTTATTAAACTCTAATAAACTATTAGGAAGTACAAAGGTAATACTACTTTTTATTGTAATTCGTATTCCTATTCCTGAACATGTTTTTTTTTTTCCTTTTTTTAATGAATGATGAGAAGGAACACATAAAAAAAATTTAAACATCTCAACTAACTTGACACCTCCTAACACCCTTATCTCAACTAACTTGACACCTCCTAACACTCTTATCTTATACTAAGTCCCTAAATCAATTCCTCATCAAGTTTTTTGTCCTGCTTTTTTAATAAAATTAAAAGATGAACGGCAGTACTTTTCACTAGACCTAGACTTTTCAATAATGTTTAGATGCACTAGTTTTCATGTATCACTATAGATGAACTACCTAATTTTCATCCACCCTACTCTCTTTAATTACCTTTGTGTGTGAAGAGCTGGAGAAAGTGCCACTTGTTTTTGCTTTATTTAATTCCCATCTTTTGTTTTCTTTTAAGGGTTATTCGTGTTATTAATTTCTCATTTACTAACCTTCTAGACATTTTAGTTCTTAAATTTCTAAAATTATGTTATGTTTGAAATTTAGTTTTTTTTTATAGTTTTAGTTTTCTTAAAAGGATGATTAATTTCCAAATTTCCTCAGAGATAATTACATTCTCAATAGAATAGTAACTTAAGTTTTTATAAAAAATAGTTACATCAAATACGAAATGTTATATATAATTTTCAAGAGTCATGTAACAGCAATTAAGCTTCGTAAGTTAGCTTTACAAGGAATTAATCTTGAGGAAGAAGTTTTGTGGTTCACTCTCCTTTTCAATCCTATTACTTTTTTCTTTGCTGTCCTTTACGGTTTAGTAAACCCGCAACTGAAGGTCATGTCTTTGAAAAAGCCATACACATACTAACTCGTGAAATCCTATATAACAACGACTCTTCCCTTGCAAAAAGTTCCAATCTATAAGGTTTGAGGAAGAGTTGTTCGTAGCTTGAAGACTTCAAGTATGTTAGTTGGGTAGAAGGTGAGTGAAGCAGACTTGAGGTAAGATAAGGAGTCCGAAAGCAACTCGCAAAAGGAGTGTATTGCCTGTAAATTTTTAGTGAAATTAGTTATGTTAAGTTTAATTATCAAGCATGTCAATGTGATTTTGATATTAATTTTCAATCGTTTAAAATTTTGTTACACTTGTTACATTTGAAAATTTGATTTTTGGTTTTTAAATACCAAATGACACTTTTGCACCGTATTTTCTATATTTACAAAAATGCCATTGAACCCCTTTATTTTCTCTCTTTCTCTCATCATTTTTCCGTCTCAATTCCTGTCACCCTCTCTCTCTCCCATTTCTCTCCAAAAATTTCATTTTTCAAGCTCTATTTATGTTGATTTGAGGCCAAGAAACAAGTTCAAGCCACAAAGTTTTCTTCAAAACGTTCAAATTTAAGGTTAGCCCTTTTCTTTCCAAAATTTTTTATTTTCATTTTGAATCTTCTATGCACATTGTAATCCGAGGCTTGATAAGTTTAGATAATGTTTAATCTAAGTTTGCAGGACATGTTTTATCATGAGATTAAACTTTATTTGAGCAAAAATTGATTTACCTAGGTTTTTACATTTTTCTTAGATTTTCAAATCAATTATGAAATTGTGTTTAAAAATTGGGGATTTTGTTCCTAAAGGATTCAGAACTATTCTATAGTGTTTTCTATATGATTTTGGGTCTGGATTTGCATGAAAACAGGTTTAAATTGAGTTTTAAGCTCGGGGAGGCCGAAAACCTAAGACCTAGAATTTTGCAGATCTTGACAAATCAGCAGGCCTAACTTAATCTTGGGCAGGCCGAATTCAAACTATTCGACAAGCCAAACTCATATCTTCGGCAGGTTGAACATATGTAGTTCGGCAGGCCGACTGGGCAACATGAAGTGATAATTTTACTTCTCGTTTTTGACATTTAATGATTTAGATATGTTTTAAAAGGATTATGATTTTTTGTTATGATTATTTTGAGTAAAAAGACATACTGATAATTAAATTAACATAATGATATTTGATGAAAGAAAATTCTGACTTTAAATGCAATTTTTAAGGTTTTGAATGGTAATGGAGCTTACATTGAAATTTTGTCTAGAGCTTATAGTATTGAATTTCAAAATGATATAGGACATTTTCTATCCATTCTTTGGTAGCCCCTTTATAAATTGTTTTGGCCAAAGTTTAATTCTTAAATGATTGTTGAAAATGATATCTTTCTTTGGACTTGAAGTTATTGTGTATTAATATTCTTTTCGAATTCCCAAAACCCGTACATAGATTTTTTAATCAAGTTTCATACAAGTAAGTATTTGTTGTTTTTGTTAATATCTTGATATTCTTTTTTAGTAAGTATCATTTGTGAATAAATCTTTTCTCTGTAACTGTGAGTTTTGAACAATATGTTTTTAACTGATTGTCCTACTAAGTCTTCCACTCATGTTTTATTGTTTTAAAACTCCCCTCGTAGGTTTGAAGAAGAACGAGCATGAGTAGAAATGGTATTTTTCTCTGAAATTGTTGTATGACACGTATACTATTTGACTTGTCCCGATGTCGTTGTTGTCTTTGTTAGTTACATAACATAATTTATTTTAAAGACGATAATTTTTAGTAGTCTTGTATTAATATTATTATTTGCAGTTTAATTACCTTCCTACCTTCGTGGTAAGCGTCCACGTGACGGTGACTGTGGATGACATTTTCAATTGAGCAATTTACTTTACATTTATTTACCTTTTATTTATTTACTCTGTTTAATTAATCTCATTTAATTTAATGATCCTCCCATATACAGGCCATTACAAGGAGATATCGTGGGTTCCAGTGTTGATGTAAATCCTAGGCTTTCTTGTAATTCTAAAACGTGTAACCATAATTTTACTATTAATGAGCTGTTTTATCTCTTATGTGAGTAGCATCCACACGGTGTTTTTCCCTCAAGGATTTTTGGCCACGCTAAACAACCCTTCGTAGTTTTCATCTTTTTATTTTCTGCATATTTAGTTTACACAACAATTATATTTGGTTATTGTTTACTTATATGGTACCTTTAACATTTGTACATATAGAAAACTGTTTATAATGTCTATTAGGTCTTACAGTGACATCGTAGACCATGGATTGAGGATTCTGAAGGTAATTGAAGATGTGGGTAAGTGGAAGGGGGACGTTAAGAAGAAAGTGTTTCAAAGGAAAACCAAAGACGTCAACACCCTTCTTCCTAGCGATTGTTACCACCTCAATGCTTCTGACACTATGAAAAGCCCAGAATCCCTTTGTCCCATGGAGACCTACATTAGTTACACTTGTTGCTACAAAATGGGTGTTCCTAATATGAATGGTCATGTTTGATTATTTTCCAACTGATCATTTATGCTTCTTGTTTTCTATTTTCTTCTCACTAGTCGTAGTCCGGTCGATGTTTGTTCTTTTATTTGGATCTTAATAACATGATTTTGTTTGTGTTTCCAAAAATAATAAGCAGATAGCTAGATTGCTATGCTTCTATTTCGGCAGCCCGCTATCAGGAATGGTTGTCGTGTTTATTTTTGTAATTTAATATTCATGATAAAATTCATCTTGATGCGTTGGTGTATCCTATGTTTACCTATTCAAGAGCATACCCATGTACATATAACAACCAGTATTTTTTATTATCTATTTTCGATTTTTTTTGTTTTACAAACAAATTGAGGAAAACCCCGCATTCTTAAAATAATAAATTAAGACAATTTTTATTTATGCCATAAACTTCATAGGATATGTTTTTTTGTCTTGTCGGGATATTTCTGTCCTATTGGGATATTTTTTTGTCTCCTATCGGTATAGTTTCAAGCCCTATCTAGATATTTTGTGTTCTACTAGAATATTTTATGCGTCTTATTCAGATTTTTTTTCTCCTTTCTTTCTATCTCTCTCTCTTTCTATTTGTCGTTGGCTCGTCTCTGGTTACTGGTGACATAGTAGGACATCCCTAGCACCGACGATGTCGCCAATGGTCAGTACAATCCACCAAAAACATGAAAAATAGGGGAATAAACAAAATAACAACACCACCTCTGGACACTGCCGACGACCATATCTATAGTGTATCCTCTGATACTACCTATTGTAAAATGCTCAGTTGGCAGCGATTTACAAAACCTTGTTGATAGTTTGACAAAATGACATTCGATGATTTTCTCCTCTCTCTTTCTCTCTCTGTATCCTCTCTCTTTTTATCTTTCTATCTCCTCACTACCGTTGGCTCGCCTTCATCAACATTAGAGATTGTTGTGGCATTTCATTATGGATCTGACCATTGTCGATATGGTTCTCAAGATCGGGTTTACGACAATGTTGTGGATCTCGTGGATCTCCTAGCGTCATCCTCGCCATTGCTCAAGATTTGGTTCGTTATGGCGTCGCCGATCTCGCAATGGCATCATTGACATTGCTCCTCATTTTCTAGTTCTCCATCGATCTTGATGTGCGTCGATCAACTTAGTTGGAGAGAGAGAGAAAGAAACAAGAAACAAATAATAGGGGGACACAGAAGAAAAGAAAATAAAAAAATAAAAAAAATGGCACAAGCCCTTTTTTTGGTTAACATGGAAAAAAGGAACACAAGGTGCAATTTTCTCTAATAACTTCATGCCTAATTTATAATGAAATTATTATTTATTTGATTGGGGTAACCATAAAAGGAAAAGGAGAATTAAAATTTCATGCCTAATTTATAATGAAATTATTATTTATTTGATTGGGGTAACCATAAAAGGAAAAGGAGAATTAAAAAAGTGGTCGAAACTTTAGATTAGTTAGTAAATAGTAGTAAATTCAAAATTTATCAAGCAAAACCTGAATTTACTCCTTGAATAAATTTAATAAATCTAAAATTTACTCCGAAATTATCCATGGTCAAATTTGTAAATCTACGTTACCATATTTACTCCCGTAAAACATTAAATTGTATATAATAATTAAAATTTACTAATTTTATATTTACATTATTATTACAATTTACTAACTTTTTTAGTTAATGAAATTATTGTCACCCTTGCCAGCCTTCTTCTATTAACAAGTGTAGTAAAAGGTTATTCTACAAAATTTTAATAGCAATACTAGACTCCGTTTTGAGTCTTTCATTTCCAACATTGACACGTCAATAATTACGGTCCCTACACATGCATACTATATCTATCAGTCACGCAATCAATATATCAATTATGATGATAATTATCATTAGTAATTATAATAATTACTACATGAAAAGAAAAATAAAATTACTATCTTGCAAGCACAGTGATACTCAAGAAGCAAATTTGAGCGACATTCGACTTATTATTCAAATTGGAAACAATGACCCGACCAATTGGTTTCCAATTTGAGTGACATTCCACTTATTATTCAAGATCACAAATTGTGGCGGTCTAATAGCACACACATGCTCTTTGTAATGCCGTGAATTTGAACCACAAACGTGGTATCTTTTTTTTAGCTGCACATGACAAAATTCTTCAACAATCACGGTTAACGCCTTAGATTTTTTTTTCTTTTCTTCGAAAATATATAACTAGATGCGATCAATATCGTGCCTGAAAATAAAATAAAAAATAAAAAAATAATTATATTAGAGGTGTTCCAGAAAAAGGCGAAGGATAGGCTATACATAGACCAAAGAACCGTTGAAAATAAAAATATTTCACACACAAAAATATTCATTTACTTGTTATTTAAATATTATTATAGAGAACACTTTTACAACTTCTCACACAACTCTCCCTCTCTTTTTTCTTTTTTTTTTGGCACTTGGCAACCTCTCTCACAGGACTTTCGGCAACCACTCACTCACAAGGTTCTCTAAGAGCTTTGCTTCTTCTGCTTCTTTGCCGATGACGAAACCAAAGGGATGGGGGTATATATAGTTGATCTAAGTTATTATCTACCACAAACCAACCAGGATCAGACACGTAAGCCATCCTTATCAAATGCTGAAACAACCACTTTACCCACTAGAGGTTTTTATA
Source organism: Artocarpus heterophyllus (assembly GCA_025403435.1). Lineage (NCBI taxonomy): Eukaryota > Viridiplantae > Streptophyta > Magnoliopsida > Rosales > Moraceae > Artocarpus > Artocarpus heterophyllus. The sequence goes on from CM046341.1 coordinate 8,908,183, forward strand.
AGCTGGGCTTCAAAAACAAGTTTAAAAACTACAACTCCTTGTGACTAAGAATTTCATGGTTAAAAATTTTAGTCACAACAAAAATTAAATTAAAGTTGTAACTAAATATGTATTTTTGTTGTGATTAAAAATTTTATTAAAAATATTACAACTAAAAGTCTAGTTTTTATAATGTGTAGTGAAAACAACGTTCGTATGTGAGAGTTTTATATAAATGTTATACATATTCTTTTGTTTTTTAATTTCCATGTTTTAGTTTTGACTTGTTTTTCTATTTTATTTAAAAATGTTTTCATTTTTGTAATAATTTTATTTAAAAAATTATTTCAATCTAGAAAAAATAGAACAGAAAAGAATTTTAATAAGACACATTTAAGATACAATATTTTAGTACAGAAAAAATAAAGAAAAAGAGATGAAAAAGAGAAAGGGAAAACTTTAATAATAAAAAAATGTAAAACAACAAAAGAAATAAAGAAAATTAAATGAATAATAAAATAAAATAAATTCTCTTTTTTATTAATGAAGGAAAACTTAAGAGAAAATTACTTCAAAGTATATACATAAAAATAAAAGTATTTATAAAGGTTGCAGTGAAAAGAATAATGTTTTAGAGCTTCTTTTGTAGGAATATAAAATTTTAGGGGTAAGAAAATTTGAAGAAAAAAGAGAAAAAAAAGTTAGTGAAAGAATAAAAGGAAAAAAAAATCACAAAAGGGCAAAAATAATTTTGACCATTTTTTAATAGTACCACAAGAAAACTCTCACTTTGATATAATTATAGTTATAAATTGTAGATATAAAAAGATTATGGATTATAGATGGAAAAAATTAATCAGTTAATAAAAAAGAAATATATAATTGAAAAAGAAAAGAGAAGAAAAAGACAAAAACACAAAAAAAAAAAACAAAATAGATGAACCATTTTTGAATAGTGCGTTAAAAAAAACCTCTTGTAATAGTAATAGATAATAGATATAAGCCAATTCTTACCTTAACCGGTTCTCTTATTCTCTTTTGTCAACCCAAATTCAATTATTATCATGAGATTGCTGTGGAAGAGATGGTCTCAGTAATAAATGTGGAACATGAGATGATTCCTACTGTGCAGCAAGACATTGAGGGCGGGCTGCGTCTGTTTTCCATGTCCGACCAAAAGAGGACTGGGCTCATTTATGCGACTCATGATGATGTTCACGTCGATAACTCTTTCGACGAAGATTTTCTCTTCATCATTGTCGGAATCATTCTATAGCATGCAACCGATATGATTGACAATGCTGTCACTACAAGAAGAAGAAGAAGACCATTTAGAGACGACATTTATCGTCGCTAAACTAAAAAAAGTCGTCTCTAAATTTTTTAAGCGACGACATTTTCGTGGCGAAATGTCGTCGCTAACATATAGTAACTAAAAATATTTAGCGACGACAATTTAGTCGTTGCTAATTATGATTAGTACTTTGTTTATCGCAACAAATTCAGCGACGACATTTGTCGTCGTTAAAAATATCAACGACAACAAATGACGTCGTTGTATGATAAAATTAGCGACGACAATTGTCGTTGTTGTAAAGCCTCTTTTTTTTTTAACCAGAGTCCCTAAAATTTCATCCTTGGCCATAATAAACCCTATAAGCAAATAACTACCAAGTCACAGATATATTTTCTCGTCACACTATAATAACTAAAAAAGTTTAATATAAATAAAATATAACTGTATAGACAATACGGTTATATGTACATTAAGTCAACAAGTCTGAATCATAAAAATAGAAACTAGTCTCCTAAATTATCGGTTTCTCCATGATTATCATTGTTTTCTTCGTGACGTGGATAGGAAGACATAAAAGGTGGAGGTGATGGTGGTGGCGGGGGTGGTGGAGGAGAAGGAGGCATTGGTAAATCTAAATCCGGCAGTAGATGCTTAAATATTGCTGTCATTTGATTTTGATATTGGGTTTGTTGTGTGTTATACCGAGATTGTTCCTCCATCCATTGTTGCACCTGTGGAGGTACTTGTGACTGTGAACGAGCCTCCTCAAGAGTAGCTGCTACAAGAATGTTTTTTCTCATCCTCGGGCCCACTCCTTTCCTATGCCTTCTGTGTGATCCAAGCACATTCTCTGCAATCTCTTCTTTATTCATGAGATGTGTTGTCTGAGATGCGCTCGAACTAGAAGCAGAAGCAGATGCAGCAGCAGTAGCAACTTGGGTTTGTTGAGTATGCATCTGAAGCATTTCCTTCTGCAAATTCCATTTAACAAAATAAATTACAATCCAACTTAAAATTTCATAACTAAAACTAATAAGTTATATGACTTACATATCTAGCCTCTGCAACGTCATTAACCCATCTGCCATCAGAATATTGATGACATTGACGCCAATTTTTCAAAATTGAAAGCAACTCACCAGTTTCTGGATTTCTCTATAGAAGGGATAGGCTTGTGTTAGAACAATACATATCTTAAAAAAAAAATGAAACATAGTTTAATAAATTTTTATTTACTACCTTTTGATATCTTAAATTAGCATACGATTGCGTTCCATGACGACTTGGTTGCTTTACATTTGCTCTGTTTCTTTTATTTGTCGCCGACCTTTTCTGTTACATAGATTAATAATTAAAATTAGTACGGTATATCAAAATATGCAATAATCATGAGAAATAGAGTTTATAATTTTAAACCTAAAAAGCTTCGCTGCAGAAGCGATCACAAGCAGCCTTCCAATCAGCTTGTGTTCGTACATTGTCGGGACGTTGCTTCTTCACGTTAACTACATTTTTTGCCCCCCCTAATTGTCTGAAATATTCTTGAAGGTCATTTTTCCATTCCTTATACCGGTCTTGTGCATTACAATCTATTGATGCCGCCGATATAGGAGTCAAATCAAAATCAAAAAGATCCTATAATTTCATTATAAATATCACAATTAATACAAGGTCGTTAAAATTATATATTATAAATAAAAAATGAAATAATATTACCCGTGTTTGAGGTAAAATTTGATCCTTTTATACCACGGGAACCTTCTTCCAACTATCATAATATGGAGGAATTTTGGATCGCACCGCCTGACCTATACAATTACTTAAGCGGGCTGCATTGTCCCCTAAGCCTTTATATGTCTTTCCTTCAATGTCTAGGACTACTGGAAGTTTTCCTTTACTAGCACCAACAATCTTGTGGACTTCCTTATTCTTTGTGAGTCCACGAACCTTCTTAACGGCAGCCGGTACTGAAAAATAAAACCAAAAAACAAGACAATGCAAGAGTATTAGATTTTATATAAAATTTATAATACATTTGATAGAAGACATTGTATTCAGTCATACCTAACTCACAATCTGCTGGAAGTCTTCTTGGCCCTGGTGGAGGTTCTGCACCTCCAGAAGATCCAACACACGTAGCAACGGGTCCAGTCATTCTAATCACTTATTGCAAACAACTTACTTAGACATTATTTATTAAAAAACTTAATATAAAAAAGGAAGTTCAATGAGAACTAGAAGTAATGGAAACAAGTTAAATTTATAAGTACATTATTCGTCATCACTAGTACTCTCGTTGTCAGTTTGTTAAAAACTGGTATCCTCGTCTTCATCTTCATTTTCTGTGCTTGTATCATCGTCGTACTCCAGTGACCCAATATCATCCATCTCAAGGTCAACCTCAATGCCATCATTTCCATGACCCACTTCGATTAATGTTGCATTCTCAACGACATTAGGATCAACATCATTTCTTCTAAATGTTGTTGACTCCTAATTGGGTAGCTCAACTACAAGTTCAAAATTTGAATAATCATCTTGTAGCACCTCAACTAAACTAGAATCTTCTTGTTCGATGTCAGGAAGATTCCACACATGTCGAGGCCCAAACTGTTGGACCACTTTCCAATTAGGGCCATTAAGTTGATCTTCAAGATAAAACACTTGTTTTGCTTGTGAAGATAATATAAAGGGATCATCTTTATAAGCCTTGGCATTAACATACACACTTGTGAAGTTTTTATTATTTAAGATTCTTTTCTTTCTTAGATTTGCGTCAAACCATTTACACTTAAACAACACAATCGAACAATCATTCATATATCGAAGTACCAATACATCTTCTAGCCGACCGTAATATATGTTGTCATCAACACCAGGTACAGAAACCCCACTGTTTTGTGTTTTTCGCTGAACATCACGATTGTTGCACACAAACTTGACCCCATTTACCACACAAGCAGAGTATGATAGTGCAATGTCATTGGGACCAGACGCCAAGGTGAGCATTTCATCAGTCGCCTCCGGTGAATGATTTTTCCGTAAATGGTACACCTATAATGAGGAAATTATTATTGTTACTAAATCTTTAAATATGATATTTCGCCTAAAAAGATTAAAATTTTTTTTTACCTTTTTGTAAAACCACGTCGAAAATTCATCAATCAGAACCTTATTCAGGTTTCTTCTACCAGTAATTTCAAGCTCACGCATGTGTTCCCTATACATGAAATGGGTGTCATAAAATTTAAGTTATACTACATACTAGAAAGTGAATAATTAAAGAGTTAAACTTACTCTATGTATCTTCGGATCTCTTGGCAATTGTTTAAAATATACCACTCGGCCTTCTTCCTTAATTGCTCATTTAAATGAGTTGCTACAATCTTTCCCATTGGTCGACATTGTGATTGGAAGACCGATATCGTTTTCTTTGGAGCAGAATCATGATTAGGTAGGTTCCTTTTAGGCCGATTGAATTTAGTTTCGATACCATGAAAGTAACGTGAACAGAAAGTCAATGCCTCATTTACAACATAAGCTTCTGCAATTGATCCTTCCGGTCGTGCTCGATTTCTAACATACTGCTTAAGTGACCCAATATACCGCTCGAAAGGGTACATCCACCTTGTATGAACAGGACCCCCTTGCATGGCTTCTTTCGGCAAATGCAAAGCCAAGTGAACCATTATATCGAAAAATGCAGGCGGAAATATTCTTTCCAACTTGCATAATATTATGACAATTTCGTCTTCAGCTTTCTCTAAATTAGAGATCTTTAGGGTTCTAGAACAAATTTGTTGAAAAAAATAACAAAGTTCACTAATTGTATTAGTGATCTCTTTCTTCAGAAATGGACGAATACCGACCGGCAAAAGACGTTGCATGATGACATGACAATCGTGCGATTTAAGTCCAGTGATCTTACCATCAGCATCGACGTTCTTTTTCAAATTTGCCGCAAACCCATCAGGAAACTTAACGGATTTAATAAAGGAACCAAATTGTTTCCATTCTACAGGAGTTAAAGTGTAGTATGCATGGGGTTTCATCCATCGATCCCCATCCTTATAAAGATGCAATTTATTCCTTATTTGCATGTCAGCTAGATCCATCCTTGCTTTGTCTGTGTCCTTTGACTTCCCATCAATATTCAATATTGTGCCCAACAAGCTATCACAGACGTTCTTCTCAATATGCATGACATCTAAGTTGTGTTTTAGCAACAAATCTGACCAATATTCCAATTCAAAAAATATACTCTTTTTCGTCCAGTTTAACTCGTTAGGTTCTCGCCTACATTTTTTGCCTCCAAAATCAATGTGCTTGCCTGGTAATCTACGTCGCACACATTCTAACTGATTTAATATTTCAATTGTAGACAAGCGTGGAGGCGGGGGTCTTTTCTCAACCGTACCATCAAATTATTTGTCTCTCCTCATGATATTTGAAGTTGGAAGGAATCGTCGATGGCCTATATAACACATCTTACTCCTTAAACGCTTAGAAGGAGTATGCATGTTGCACGTTGGACATGCGTTGTATACCTGGCCACTCCAACCAGACAAACTACTTCGCGCAGGAAAATCATTGATAGTCCACAACAACGCAACATGCATCCTAAATGATGCATTAGCGTAGGCATCATGAATTACCAATCCATGCTCCCAAAGCTCTTTCAACTCATCTACAATTGGTCTCAAAAACACATCTATATCCTTTGCAGGAGCATTAGGTCCCGGAATCAACAAAGTCAACATCAAGTATGGTTCCTTTGTACAAAGCCATGGAGGTAGATTATATGTTGAGAAGATAACTGGCCACATACTATAAGGTTGACTCATATTTCCAAACGGACTAAACCCATCAGCTGCTAAACCTAAACGAACATTTCTTACTTCAGAAGCAAAATCAGGATACCTACGATCAAATGCCTTCCATGCCTCTCCATCTACTGGATGTTGCAAAATGCCTTGCGTAGATTGACCAAAACCATGCCATCTCATATCTCTTGCAGTATGTCTTGACGCATACAAACGCTTCAACCGATCCTTTAAAGGGAAATAGCGTAATACTTTATGTGGCACTCTTTTTCTCTTTGTGTTTGGATTCACCCATCGACTCTCACCACATATAGGGCAAGTGTTTCTATCAGCATATTCTTTCCAAAATAAAGCACAATCGTACTTGCACACATGAATTGTCTCGTAACCTAAACCCAACTTGCGTAACTTCATCTTGGCCTCATAATGTGAAGCAGGAATATTATTCCCCCCTGGTAATGCCTCCTTTAAAAGCTTTAGCAAAGAGTCAAAAGATTTGTTGGTCCATCTATGAAGCACCTTTAAATGCATCAATTTTACTAAAAAATCAAGAGATGAAAAGTTTTCGCATCCAGGATACAACTCTGCCTCAAGCTCAACAAAAAGTTTTTCAAACTGCCCAGAATTGTATTTTCCGGTTGGACTTGACTCTTCTGGTTCGACATGATTGTTGACCCCCACTGCATCATCTGAGACATTTCGCATCTCGTCAGTAGATTGTTCATGTGTTTCATAACCATTAATGTTCGCATTATAAGATTCTCCATGGTATATCCATGTAGTATATGTTCGACTAAATTCCTTGTCAATTATATGAGCTTCAACCACTGGTAATGTTTGCATTGTTACATTCAAACAATTAATGCATGGACAACTAACAAACCCATCCTCATTCATGTAGTTTTTTGCTCTTTCCAAAAATACCATTGCACCATTCCAGTATCGATCAGAAAAGCGATCATTTTCAAAAATCTAACTCTTGTCAATCGTCATATTGATGTTTTCAATCCTATTGTCAAATGTAATATAACTCATAAATATGGAAAATTTTCTACTAAACAAATATAGTTACACAATATTGCGTTACATAATACAAACTAAGCAAAAGGCATGGCAATCAAAATTAGATGGTTAAACAAATTGTAATTCATGCGGTTAAAAACTTCACACGATGAGAATGATAGAAATAATAACATGTCAAATTTCTAAAGAAAATTACCTCACTTAAGTGATCAAAGAAGAAATGTGACAAAGAACCAGCTGACAACAACAACAAACACTGTCTCTTGGTAAGGGCGACCTGCATTGTCAAACACAAAGAACTATTAAGCAATCATAGCACACATTGAGCATCCAAGGTCCAAAGATGCAAACTTCAACCAGTAGAAATAAGTGCAAGAAAGAATGCATGTTGAAATTCAGTTACAGAATTTTATTGATATGCAATATACAATATCCCAAAATAATTTCTTTACTTTCTTGGTCAATATCCCAAAATAATTTCACCCAAATCCCCATTAACAAACGAGCTATATCTCGAGAGCCCACAAGCCTTGCCAGACCAAAGTCTGTGATTCGAGCTTTGGAATCGTAATCAAGCAAGATCATGTTGGAACTGATGTTCTAGTACATATACGGTGGCTGACATGAATCGTGAAGCCTAGCCAGACCTCTGCCTGCACCTAGACCAATCTTAAGCCTTGTGGGCCAATCTAAGAAACCATACTGACTACTAGCATTCCAATTTCCATTAAGCTACTAGTACAAAGTCCCATTATTTTCTGTGCTTATAAACCAAAAGCATTCCCATTTCCATTAAGCATCACCTCATATTTTATATAAACAGATTGCTCCAATTGAATCGATGTGGAAAGTATAACAAAAAAAAAACCTTACCAGGTGCGGCGACAGCTGAAATCCAGCGTGGAAAACAGCAACAATCTGGTCAACGACACTGTCTAGCTTCGGCAGGGCTCGTACGGGTCGCAAGGTCTTATTCTCGGAAAAATTGGTCTAAAAAACAGAGAGATAGAGTCTCAGAGGAAATCTCAGAGGAAATCACAGACCGCAAAGTGTCCACAGACAAAAAGTTTTTCAAACTGCCCAGACAAATCTCAGAGGAAATCAAGGTAGGAAAGTTGAATAAAAAAAAAAACCCTTACCTGATGCGGCAACAACGAATCTCCGGCGTGGAAAACAGCAACAATCCGGCCAACGACACTGTCTAGCTCCGACGGGGATCGTACGGGTTGCAAAGTGTTGTTTCAAAAAAATTTCGGTGAGAGAGAGTCTGAGCTGAGAGAACGATCGAATCCTTCTCAGACGAGATGAAGAGGCTGAAATTTTCTGAGCTGCGAAGCGGGTGAGGGGAAAGCTGGGTTTGGGGAATATGTATTATCTTTTAGCGACGACATATGTCGTCTCTAAATATATACCTACCAAAACGACAACGTATTAGGATTCAACGACGACATTTATCGTCGCTTAATATGCAAAGACCTCGAATTTATGGCGCGTGTTTGGGAATTTCAGTGACGAAATTTTTACAAATATTCAGCGACGATTAAGTCGTCGCTAAATATAATAAACGACGACAAATATCGTCTCTAAAAATTTTATTACACAATTACAAAATCGTATTCTGCATAGATTTAACGACGACAATATCGTCGCTGAATAATAATTTAGCGATGACATTTTGTCGTCGCTAAAAGTTTAGTCGCTAAATCACATAATTGTTGTAGTGTGTGCAGGTATATTAATACAAATACGTATATATGTAAAGAAACTGGGGAAGAATGTGGAGGGAAAAAATGGTCCTACGAACTTAGGATTTGCTCTTAGATTGTTTTATTTTGTTATGTTGCTTGTGAATTGATTTAGTAATTTGTTTTAATCTTCTTCTTTTATTTTTATTATATCTTTAATTTTTTTTCTAGAAATGTATTACTTGGATTCAAAAAACTTAATTCAATTCCATCCCTCACATATAAAAATAGAAAAATCAGACAAAACAACGTAATTAACTAACTTTAAACAATTTATAAAAAAAATTATATATTTGAATAACATCAATAACGCAATTTATGAAAAATATTTTATATATTTGAATAACATCAATAGTGCTAAAAGAAAACATCAAAACTCAAAAAAAAAAAAAAAAGGATGGTCGGTTTTATGTTTTTTTTTTAATATTACAATATTTTTTAAATCAACATGAGCTTGACTGGAAGGCCACATCCAACGGATCATCAAACTTTAAAATTACAGCCCACGGATCTGACTGTATCCGAACAGTGTCGAGGTTGCTACATCCAACAAACAAGCATAAAAAAATATTTTCCAGGACCTTGACTTTTTTTGTGTTGCAATATGGAGCCAAATCAACCTAAAAAAGAAGAAAAAATAGAAAAAAGAAAGGGCAGTAGTCTAGCACCGCGACGCCCAAACGAGGGCCGAGTGCTCGAACCAGCGCCGCGGCGCCCAAACGAGGGCCGTGGCGCCCAGAGTCTGGTTTGTTGTAAAATTTTGAGTTAGAGTTGAACTCAAACGCCCCAAAAACAGAAAACTACTAGGGTGTCTCATTAGTTGTTATTTTTCTCCTCCTTTGGGTATAAATAGACATAAGGTGGCTAGGGTTGAGTGTGTGACATTGAGAGTGGCATTATTTTGTGTGAGGCATAATTCTTGAGAGCTCCATCCTTGAGAGAGAAAAATTCCCATAGGGTGCTAGATATAAGAGAGTTTTGGTAAGCACAATTTGAGAGCGTGTGAGAAACTTCTCTTGTAATCTGTAATCTCATTTATCATAGTGGAATCTGCAAGCTGCAGAAACAGGACGTAGTCTCAATTTTGGATGAACCTGTATAAAAATTTGGTGTCTCTTTTTCTTCTTTTCTCCTATTTCTTTTCTGCAATTGTTCATTCTTGCGATCCTTGGAATTAGGAGTCGCCTAATTCTCCAACAAGTGGTATTAGAGAGAAGGTTTTGATCAAGAATGATGACGGGAGAAGAAGGTTTGGTAGCTGGTATCATCAAATTCGATGGTTTAGATTTTTCTTATTGGAGGATGCAAGTAGAAGACTATCTCTATAGCAAAAAAATGCGCTTGCCCTTGGGTAATAAGCCTGAAGGCATGAAGGATGAGGAGTGGAATCTTCTTGATAGACAGGTGCTAGGTGTGATCTGTTTGACCCTATCAAAGAACGTTGCCCACAACGTTGCAAATGAGACTACTTCAGCTGGGATGATGAAGGCTCTATCAGAGATGTATGAGAAGCCCTCAGCCAACAACAAGGTACATCTCATGAAGAAGCTCTTTAATTTAAAGATGCTTAAAGGTGCCTCGATAGTAGAGCATCTAAACAGTTTCAACATCGTCCTGAACCAATTGGTCTCAGTAGAGATTAAATTCAATGATGAGATCAATGCCCTAATCCTCTTGGCCTCGTTATCGAATAGTTGGGAACCCATGAGGGTGGCCATTACAAATTCGCTTGGGAATGCAAAATTGAAGTTTGTTGATGTCAGAAACTCTATTCTGGCGGAAGAAATTCACAGGAAGGACTCGGGTGAAGCCTCAACGTCGAACTCGGTCCTTAATGTTGATAACAGGGGCAGGAAACTTGAGAGACATTCCAACAGGGATAATGGCAAGAGAGGCAAGTCGAGGAATGGGAGAAGCAAGTCAAGGAATGGTAGGACCATGGAGTGTTGGAATTATGGGAAGACTAGCCACTTGAAGAAGAACTACAGGGCTCCAAGGAAGAACGAAGACAAGAATAATGACGCAGCTAACGCCGCCACTAAAGAGCAACAGGATGCCTTAATCTTGTCAGTTGGCAGTTCTTTTGATTCGTGGGTGATAAATTCAGGAGCATCATTCCACACCACTGCACACCATCATGTCCTGGAAAATTATGTTGTCGAAAATCATGGTAAGGTTTATCTCGCTGATGGAGAACCTTTGGATATTGTTGGCATTGGAGATGTCAGTTTAAAAATGCCTAATGGGTCTGTGTGGAAGATTCATAAGGTGAGATATGTTCCTAAACTAATGCACAACTTGATTTCAGTGGGGCAACTGGATGACGAAAGACATAAGTGACCTTTAATTATGGAGGTTGGAAAGTCACAAAAGGAGCAATAATTGTTGCTCGGGGATGCAAGGTTGAAACTCTCTACATGAACTCTAGTTGCAGAGATACCATACCAGTTGCTGATTCTGCTGCCAATACCAAGCTATGGCATTATAGGTTCGGTCACATGAGTGAGAAGGGTATAAAGGTGCTTCACTGTAAAGGAAAACTGCCAGGTTTGAAAACTGTTTATCACAGTTTGTGTGAAGCCTGCATCTTTGGTAAACAGAAGAGAGTTAGTTTCTCAAAGATAGGTAGAGAGCCTAAGTCCAGGAAATTGGAGCTAGTTCACACTGATGTGTGGGGGCCTGCACCGGTGACTTCCCTTGGTAGCGCAAATTACTATGTGACGTTCATAAATGACTCAAGCAGGAAGGTATGGGTTTACTTTTTGAAAAACAAATATGATGTCTTTGATGCTTTCAAGAGATGGAAAGCCATGGTGGAGAACGAGACAGATTTAAAGGTAAAGTGCTTATAGTCTGACATTGAGGGAGAATATTTAGATAATGACTTCAGGCGGTATTATGTTGAGAATGGAATAAAGATGAAGAAAACTATTCTGGGGAAACCACAACAGAATGGGGTAGCTGAAAGGATGAACAGGACTTTAAATGAGCGTGCCAGAAGCATGAGGTTGCATGCAGGGCTGCCAAAGACGTTTTGGGCTGAGGCAATTAATATAGCCGCTTATCTAATCAACAGAAGTCCATCCACACCGTTGAAATTTGAGCTACCGAAAGAAGTTTGGAGCCACAAAAGGTTTATCTCTCTTACTTGAGAGTGTTTGGGTGTGTTTCCTATGTTCACATTGATCCTGCTACTAGAAGTAAACTTGATGCCAAGTCAAAGAAGTGTTTTCTGGTTGGCTATGGTAGACTTGAGTTTGGTTATTGTCTCTGGGATGACCAAAATCGAAAGATTATTAGGAGCAAGGTTGTGATCTTCAATGAAGGTGTTTTGTACAAGGACAGAGACAACACTGACTCCAAGGGTTCAGGTTTTGAAGACAAGAAGCCTGAAGTGATTCCATTGAAGGATCTTCCTGAAGTGGAAGTGGAGAATCCAGAGGTTGAAGACCAAGAAAATTTAGCTCCAGAAGGAAACTAGAGGACTCTTGCCACATCAGTTAGGAGGTCTAGCAGGACCATCAGACCGCCGCAGAGATACTCCTCATCTCTGCATTACATCTTGTTGACCGACAGAGGTGAGCCAGAGAGCTATGATGAAGCCGTGGAGGTTGAAGATTCGGTCAAGTGGGAGTTAGCCATGAGGGATGAGATGGATTATTTGATGTCCAATCAAACATGGCAACTGACAAAGTTACCACAGGACAAAAAGGCCTTGCACAACAAGTGGGTATATCGGATAAAAGATAAAAGTGATGGCAGCAAATGGTATAAGGCAAGGCGTGTGGTAAAAGAATCCAGAGATATGCTCACCAAGATGGTTCCGACCGAGAAACTGAAGTTGTGCGCAACTTCAGTTGGACTTCTCCATGAGGTGTGAGAAGTGGTTGTCGCTGCAGTTGGAGACATGGTGATTGATTAGTCTCTAAGTAGGAGATTGTTGCAATATGGAGCCAAATCAACCTAGCAAAGGAGAAAGAAGAGAAAAAAGAAAGGGTAGTAGTTTAGCGCCGCGGCGCCCGTCCTAGAGCAAACCAGCGCCGCGGCGCCCGGAGTCTGGTTTGTTGCAAAATTTTGATTTAGAGTCGAACTCAAACGCCCAAAAAACAAGAAACTACTAGGGTTTCTCATTAGTTGCTATTTTTCTCTTCCTTTGGGTATAAATAGACATAAGGTGGCTAGGGTTGAGTGTGTGATATTAAGAGTGACATTATTTTGTATGAGGCATAATTCTTGAGAGCTCCATCCTTGAAAGAGAAAAATTCCCATAGGGTGCTAGATATAAGAGAGTTTTGGTAAGCACAATTTGAGAGTATGTGAGAAACTTCTCTTGTAATCTGTAATCTCCTTCATCATAGTAGAATCTGCAAGCGGCAGAAACAAGACGTAGTTTCAATTTTGGATAAACCTGTATAAAAATTTAGTCTCTTTTTCTTCTTTTCTCCTATTTTTTTCTACAATTATTTGTTTTTGTGATCTTTAAAATTAAGAGTTGGCTAATTCTCCAACATTTTAGAGGGTGTTTTATATTTTTATTTTGTAGTACATAATTTATAACATCTTTAGAGTATGAAAAAAATAACGCTAACTCAAATATATAGAAAGTAACAGGAGAAGACAATATTTGAAGATGGCATCAACGATGATGCTAATTACTTTTATTTTTAAATATATCTTACAAAATACGCACACCCACAAGCTTCGCATAGAGAGGCATCTGATTACCCAACGTAACCAAGTAGCCATATTTATAATATTCCTGCTTAAACTATATAACAAACTTATGTAACATTTTTTGGGGCAGCAGATCATGACTGCCTCATATATATGTTCACACACACACATACATATAGATGATAATCTATATGCCCTTTATTTGCGGAAAGACAAAAGCACACAGGCGTAGAAAGAGAGACAGCCGCATAGTACTACCACTGCAACACGCACTCATGATCAGTGATGCGCGTTTAGGCCATTGCCGTGGCAACACGAGTAGGCGATCGACATCTCCATGGTAAGATTGCATTCCTTACATTTGATGATATCAGGGACCTTCCCTGCGCCGATAGGGACGTTGAGATGGCTGCAGGGACGGGGCGTGTCTCGAGCCTCGTATATATAGTGGTACTGCTCCTTGAAAGTGGCCTCAAATCCCTTCTCCTTCACGAGCTCCTTCCATTTGTCGACTGTCTCGATGACCTGAAGGAAAATGGAGCCGCGTCCTGTAATGATCACGGTGGAGCCCTTGCTGAGCACTGCCCAAGCGCTATCATTCTTGTACGAAAGCAGCTTCTCGATGTACTGTGTGACGGGGTCATCCTGCTTGTGAGCCTTGATGAGGAACAAGCTCTGAATGCGATCCCAGAACTGCGCTATGATGCCACTGTCCTCGCCTCCTTTGGCTGTCTTCCCCACTGGGAATTGGTCAAAATTAATCTTAATTATGTCCTTGAAGAAAGAGTCGTGTTGGAGGATAGTCATTTTCTCTGCGAATTGTTGGGTCAATTCGTTGTCTTTGCCTCCATAGAAGAAGATGTATTTCTCCTCCTTGATCTGTTAATTGATGATCAACATAAAAATAGTAACAATGGAATCCCCAAGAGATAAAAATACTGTTCTAGTTATTTGAAAGTAAAGGTGAAAATTCTAATAGCTTCCGGACACATCATGATTAGTTTAGATTAATAATGCTCTTAAACAAATTTCCAGTAAAACTTCTGTAATTCAATAGGAATTGGAGATAATTTTATGCCATGTGCAGAAAATTTTTAACATTAATACTCACATAGGAGACTGCTGAAAAATTAACACCTTCTGAGACAGATTTTCCTATCACTATGGACAAATGACAGTTCCTAAGTTCCCAACTAAATGCACATAAAGGTATCTATGGATAATAAATTGACTTGTTATCGCAATTGTACATTATAATAAGCTTCTAATTACTTGAAAAAGTTAGCTAACTGCTGCTGGTTATATATTTAGTTTTTTTTTTTTTTTTGTGTTATAGATACATAAATGGACAACACATGTACATAAAATTCAAAGGGCATTAATTAAAATGATATTTACCGATGTCATGATATCAAGATTGTCGTGGAAAACAAGATAAGGCCAGTTACTCTCATCCAAAATCTTCTTTTCAGCTTGCTCGTTAAATGGAAATAACGCCAATCCATAACTCTTGATCAGGTGGATTGCATTGGTGTTTTCCACTTTTCCTTGTGGGCTAATCACCACAAGTTGAGGTTTTTCCTTGAACTGCCACTTTTCTTTGAGATATTTGATGCCTGCAATTGGTGAAAAATGACGCAGAATGTACCATGGAATTTTGGAGCTTAGGTTGTGGAACTTCTTCTGGGACTCAGCGTCCCATTCACTCACAATCGGAATCCACACGATTGCGTGTTCGTCGGCTTTCTCCGTTGTTTTCTCGTAAACCGGTTTGAGGAGGGCAATGTCATCGCCGGTAATGTCCAGGGTTGAAAAGTACAGGAATAAGGTCTTCTTCCTGAGCTTATCAATGTTCTCCTATTTGAACAATATCATAGACCCGATGAATAAGTATACCACTAATTAATTAAAGCATAATAAACAAAAGATAGAAAGTTTAATGCTTTAATTTTGCTAGTTCCCCAATTTCTATTTTGCAACTCCTAGATTTCGAACCTGGTAGCTCTTACCTCCCACCCAAGCCACGACTTTTTGGGCTTGCCCTATATGGGTAAGCCTTTTTCTTCTTTTCTTACTTTAATAAATTATTTTTCTCATTTTTTTAAATAAGCTGAAAACTTTATTGAAAAGAAATGAAAAAATTAAAAAAAAGTTATATTAAATAAAAAGTCTAAGCAAAATAAAGATAGTTCAAAACAGAAGCAAATAAAACCAAATTAAGCAACCTTTGAATCTTAAGTTGAATACAAATAAAGATTTTGCTTAAACAAGGTTGAATACATATATTTTTTAACGGATTGAGCTCACCTGTTATGCCAAGTCATTTAATATGGTAATTCCAAGTAAAACTTAATTAAATAGCATTTAAATTTTACAGGGAATCAAACTTTTATGCCCTTTCTATAACTTTCCTAATTTGTTGCTTAGTTTTTTTTTTTTGAATAAGTGTTTATATGAGAGCACACCAAATTGTTTTTGGAACCATCAATGATGGCCTGCTGCACAATATTGCCCTCGGTAAATATCAAGATCTTGAAAATCTCCAAGACTTCAGTTCGAGTCTCAAAGATTCTACTGAGTTTGTTAGAAGCCTTAGCCTCATCTGCATTCACGAAAAAATTAATTAAAAAAATAAAATAAGTAATGAAATATTATTAATAACAGACTGCGAGTTTCCAAGAAATGTGGAATCAAAATGATATAATAAACTATATATATAAAAAACTCATGTTGAAATTTACCTCGTTGTCTTTCACAAATAATCAGCCACTTGTTGAGGTCATTGGAGATGGTGGTGATTTTCTGAACATAGGGGGATAAATCATGAGACTTCTCTGGCCTGGATTGACAAAGACGTACGTTTTCAATAACAAGAAACGATAAAATTTGTGAAAAATGAGGCTAAAGCTAACTCTATTATTATTTTTACGATAATTATTAAAAATTAACATTGTAATTAGCATGTAATTATCAATGACTTACTCATCACTGATCAGAATTGATATTTTGGTTGCAAGAGCTGCAATAGTCGAAATGGTCCAGTAGACATGGACTGCAAGGTGGTTCAAGACCTTGGGCAAGGCAGGAATGTCTTTTACGCCGTAATCGGCAGAAAGCTTCTCAAACTTGTCAAAGGTGCCGATGACTTTTGTGGTTGTCTTGATCAGGTTGCTGAGCTCTATGACTTCTTGCCGGTGGTTCTCGAGCTTCACTGTCTCGATGAGTTGGGGCACGTCTTTCAGGAGAGCAAATTGTTTCGCCAGGGGGTCTGATTCCAACGGTTTGGCCAAGTGCCAGAAACCCCCGAACTCATAGGCCAAAGCGGCAAGGGTCAACACTGCCTTTGCTTCCCATTTGTAGTTGGATAGCTTGTGGAGAATCGACAGAGTTGTTTGGTGTGCGATTTCCTCACCAGGAGATTTGTTGCATGAAAGCTGCCATTCGAAATTTTGTTCATATTGTTAATTCTATGGGAGTATTAGGCCTAATCCGAAAGAAAAAAAAAAGTGGAGGTAGTAATCAATTTAATTACCTCGCAACCAATGGACTTAATTGTTGTTACTGGGGACCTGAATTTATTATCCTTCAGGTTCTTCTCCTTCGCAGGGACATTGCTTCCCTGCAACCAGTCAAAAGCAATTGATTAACACTACATTTTTCCCCCCCACTATATCTGTAATTAGTTTAAACACGTCCTCCACGCGTACATATCAGTATGTTACATACTATTTTTTATGCGAAGATTTATATTTTGAAATTTATGTTTATTTTTTATTTATTATTTTCTTAAGAGTTAGTTTTTGGATAAATATATTTAGGAGATGAATTAGACAGTAGATTATTTATGGGATACATATGAAAAATATTACTTGGGAGAGTTACAGGGAAAAATATTTACATAAAGACACATTTAAGAATATAACCATTTCAGAGGGACAATTTGTGAAAAGAAAATATAAATGAGGGCAGTTAGGGAAAAATCATTACGAGACAAGAAAAAATTAAAAAAAAAGTATTTTGGTGATATATACCGGTCTAAATTAAATATGAAAAACTTATATGAGAAATAAAGCAAGAAGAAGCCCAAAAAAATAAGTAACAAAAGGACAAAAGCAAGAGAAAATGGGAACAAAATCTTGGAAGTCAAGTCTCTTTTTTTTTTTTTTTAATAAACCAACTAGAATTAAGATAGCAAGCCACATCTTAATTAAGTTTGACACCCAACTTACTACTATCCCACACTAAGCCCTCTATTCCATTTATTAATAGAAATAAAAAAAAATACAATAAAGTTTATAGAGCTCGAAGAATTCCTAATTAATATTTGGGAGTCAGTTTGATGAAGAAATATTTTAGGAGGATATAATAGAATATTAAATGAGATCAAATTTGAAAAAGAATATTATGTAATAGAGATAAATTAAACGTGAATTAGAAATTTTTTGACAATACACGTTAAAATTGAAAGGAAAGAAAAAAAAAAGTATAAGGGGATAAAGCGAGTAGGAGAAAATAAAATAAAAGAAAACTACAAAAGCAAGAGAATAAAAGAAAAAATATAAAATGACAAAGTAATACTATGCCTTTAAAGGATTATTGCCGTCTTAAGCCCTCAAGTAAAAATATAGTTAAATGATTGGGAGATGGAAAACTACTTAGTGATACATATAATAAATAAAAAGATATATATGGGGACAAAATTGAGGTAAAATATTTTAGTGAGAAATATAAAAAGAAATATTTATGAAGATAACATAAGATAAATAACGTTTTAGAGGACTATAAGAAAGTTGAAGTATATAGGAGAAAAAAGTTGATGAAATATTTATGTGAAACATAGAAAAGATATGTATTAGAATAGAATTAACAAAAAAGAACTAAAAACATTTATGCGGGCATGCTTGAGGAGAAAAATATTTTAATGGGCAATAACCATAAGAAAAATACTTAAAAGGGATATATTCGTAAGAAAATTATTTTAACAAAGACAAATTTAGAGAAGAAAAAAATTTCAATAAAGTGGATGAGAAAATAGAAAAGATCTTAGGGAGGAAAGCAGCAAAGTTACTAAAAAACAAACAATCAAAGATGTAAACATAAAAAATAGAGGACTAAAAAACGAAAGCAAAAAAGAAAATGGCAAAAAGCCAATAAAAAAATCAAGGGTCGAAATGTTTCATTCTTTGAGAAGATGCATGGAAATGGATTTTTCTTTTATATATACGTTAACAGGTTATTTGTTGGAAAAATGTAAAAAAGGAAAAAAAAATTGAATTTGAGAGGGTTGTTCAAGAAAAAGTTAAGATAGGGACTTTTGAGAGAGAAAATTATTTCAGCGGGGCAAATCGAGGGGAAAAAACATATTTGAGAGTCTCATTTAAAAAAAAAAAAAGAAAAGAACGTATACAAAAATAAGGCAAAGAATGTTGAGAGTCTCATTTAAAAAAAAAAAAAAAAGAACGTGTACAGAAATAAGGCAAAGAATGGAAAGATGAGGGGAAGAGAGAGAGAGAGCATGAAAGAAAAGTAATTAAAAAAGAGACAGAGAAGCCAAGAAATGGGTTTTTTTGCTCGTAGATTTGGAAAGGAAGATATATATATATATATATATGCTTATGAAAAATCCACAAAACGCTATTTATATGATTACAACACTGCATCTTAAAAAAATATACACACAGATTACGAATCACAAGTAATTGACGGTCAAAAAGTGAGATTAATGATGCAAGTTATTACCAGCACAATATTGTCTATAATTTGGGTAGCATGCTGGAGAATGTTTTCAGCGATGACGAAGAGCGAATCTTCGTCGAAAGAGACTTCAGGGTGATGATGAGTGTCGTAAATGAGCTCGTTGATCTTGTCGTTGGACCAGTTGAACAAGCTGGTCTCGTGATCCTCAACGTGTACTTGATCTACTTTCTTGTAAAGGACCTCAACATGTAGATCTTTTTTAAGGTCCAAGTTCTCAAAATGTTGGTCTAATTTCAATGGTTGCACCACATGGTTAATGATGGGGATCAGAGGAGAGGGTGGGGTTTTTTGCGCAGACATGGTGATAACTAAGGTACTGAACTAAGGGCTTGGGGGGGATGGCTTTTGGGAGAGAAGGCTGCCAAACTCTTGGAACACTTGTGGTGTAGTGCGATGCCAAAAGGAAATCCAATGGTCTATTTATAGCCATCACTTGGCTCTATGCGTGCCAAACTCCAGACTCGTCTAGATGATTATCTTTTCACGTGAAGCATGCGGATGTAAAGTCAGTTAAAATATAACCGCAGAGATGATACTATAAATTAACTGTACATTTAAGAGCACTGTTGAAACCATAGTTTACAGTTTCAATTAAAATTTTACCGGTGTTTTGCAACATATGTTAATGTGTTCTTCAAATTCAAATTTTTAGTTTTAACTCATTTTCTAACCAACTTATAAAAAAATTATTTCCACTCATACATCCATGAACTTTGGGCCTTTGGGCCAGGTTGTTCCTTCTTCACCCTAAATTTTCGAAATTCTCATTGTAGTACTCTACACAATTTGATTTCATTCTACTTTGCCTTCTCCTCATAACCCAGAGTCACTCACTCACTACCCATGTTCATCCGATCAGTGTCCATTTGGCATTTTGTTTTAATTCATCAATTCTAATTGTGTACAGTGTAAAGCTCCCAACAGCTATAATAAAAAGCAAAAAATTACTACAGTATAAAGCCCTAACATACTATAGTTTTTAAACTTAAAACGTCAGTACAACATTAAATGCCAAACAAGCTATTAGTTTCTTCATTTAGCTTAAACTCTCTGCTTATCAGTTAGTTCAATGAATTGGTTGTATAGTTATCCTTGGTTTTTGGTTTATTTAGTATTTTAGTTGAAATATAAGAATAGTAAAAGTCAACTTTATGGTATAATTAAAACTTTTGTTATATATTGCAATTTTAAATTTTCAGGAGGACAAGGCAAGAAAGAGATTGCAAAAGTTTGTGCTTTACGTGGCTAGAAACACTTTTGTGTGCCCAAAAGTTTCAAATTTTGATTCTTGAACATTATTACTTCTCTAGAAGATATTGTAAACTAAAACTTCTTCTGATAACCCGTGAGATATACTTAAAGCCTTAGTGGCTCAAATATATAGAAATAATAACATAGCACACATGCCGAAGTTAATCTCATCTGATTGATCCACAGAAAAAAAGCCTGTCTAATTTGTTAGGATTAAAACACGCAAATGATGAATCATCTGAAAAGAAGGAGATCATGATTAGAAATATCAATTAACCTAAAGATCTTACCTTCAAATCTGTTGCTTTTAACCTTCAAAAATGAGAAGTGCAGCATGATGACGAGTAAAAATTCGCCTTTATCTTCCAAAACCCACTAAAGCCCATTTCGGAATTTTTGTTCAAAGTAAAAATATAAATAAATAAAAACTCTTATCTTCACCAAATCTAATCTTTGTGATTGGTGATTGATACTGCTCATCTCTTTCCACTTTTGTCCAAATCCAAGATCATCTATGTCCTTGATACCTGGGTCAGATCAGAGGCGAATCTAGCGAGATCAAGTTTACAAAGCACACAACGCAAATTATTAATATGGGCATTTGGAAGTTTTTGGGTTTCTTGTGCCTTCAAGAAGCCAAATAGTTATTTGACATGTTAAGCGACACTATTCAGCCGTTCAAGCCATTCAACGTCTTAGAATCATCACAAAGAAAACTGAGGAAAAATAGATGAAAGAATGGAAGTAAATTAATAACTCAATGAAAAATAAGAAAATAAATAAGTCTTTAAAAAAGAGGGAGAAGAAAAACAGGATATAAATGGGGGGGGGTTTGCTTGGCTGTTGAAAAAAAAAAACATGGTCATTTTAGGAACTCTGTTTTAATAAATAAATAAAGAGAGAACTGTGTGATTATGGGACAGGCAAAGGGACGGCCTTCTTAAGTCAGCAGATTGCATGTCAAGACATGATATTAGGAGATTGTTTTCTTAATTATGTTGTATGAAATTGATGTATTAAGATTGTCAATTAGCTGTAAATAGCAACCATTTTGTCTATAAAATTGTATATATAACCCATACCGATCAATAGAAGAACAGTAAAACCATTAATCTCATATGCCCATTTCTTATATTGCAACTGCAAGGTTATGATGTATCCCGATTAACTATGACAAACTCCAGAAAAACAATTCTTTACTAAACTCCAAATCAATATTAGTAAAAAAATATAGAAAAATAATTTTTTAAAAGAATAAATTTTACAAAGTTATTTCAAATAAAATAATATATTATTTTATGGTCTATATTTACAAAATGAAGTATGGATAAATAGTTTAAATAAGCAAAATAACACCTATATTGTTTATATATTAGTTTTTATAATACAGATTTAAATATAGTCTTTTCACTAAACAAATAACACATGAGTAGAATCAACTCGACACGAAAATTTAGTTTAACACAAACACGACTCAAATTACCACATTTTTGCTTGTAAAGAAAAATATGGTTTTCTGCTCTCTTTTTTTTTTTTTTGAAAAGTCACTTTTTATGATTCATGTTTGTGTTGGTTATTTAGCTAGGAGCATTGTCAATTTAACATTGATTCACACCAAAACTTCTAGAAAATTTTGAGACTTTATCTTCTAAAATTTACTTTTTATAAATATTATATATAAATTTGAGTGAGTCATTATAATTTAAACAAATATTATAAATAATAATATAGCACGTTATGACTTGAATCAACAAAAAAATATTTAAACGACAAATAAAAAAGAAAAAAAGATAGAAGATTTTCAGATACGTGAAGAGGACCCCGATAAAATGTGGAGTTGTTTGAAATAATAAAGATAGAAAAGGACTGGAGGGCAAGTAAACAGCAGCCAGCTCAAACCACCCACTACAGGAGTACAAATATTAAAACTCACATCAATCAAAGATAGAACAAGCAAAGCTTATTAATTCGATCCATCTTGGTTGAAATTTCAAGGTTTCACATCAACTTTTCTCCGTATAAAGCAGAGAAATATCTTGGGCTAAATTCACCTGTAGAAAATTTTTATTTTATTATTATGTTTTGGAAACTTGAATCGACATCAAGATTAGTTTTCCCACGCCTGATGTGTCTAGAACAATACAATGTATATGCGTTTAGATAGTTGTTAACGTCAGCAAAACCAAAAAAAAAAAGGTTATACTAGCCCCAGAAGTTCCCACGAAAATTAATCATTATTTCTTTTTTTCATAAAATATCCTTATCCTCGTGTTTTAGATGCGCAAAAGAAATAACATTAACAATCATGCGTTTAAAGTTTGATTGTTGGGCTTAAATCCAATTAGTTAATAAGCGTACTTTTCAGAAAGTTTTTCTAGTGAATTCTTCAAAAATATTTAAAGCTTGTTTATTTTGTGGTTTGAATCACAATATAAATCATTTTATTACAGTATTTTTTTTATAAAAATTTAAATCTTCATTCAAATATTCTATTCAAGTAATCGAACCAAACTGGCTCTTAGATATTTTCATATAGGAGAAATTTAGAATGCGTTTGTTTCGTGGTTTGAATCACGGTTCGAATCATTTTGCTACAGTATTTTCTCTTACAAAATTTAAATCTTTACTCAAATACTCTATTTAAATACTCGAACCAAACGGGCTCTTAAAGTACTCCAAAAAGTAGATGTTTTAATAGAGAATTCTAAAAAGTAATTATAGCCATTAGATTAACTCCTTGTTTAGCTAAGGGTGGTTCCTACCATAAACTTAGTTATAAACAGTGTAAAGTTCTTACATGCTACAGTAAAAAGAAAAAAATTACTACAATATAAAATTTTTACATACTATAATAAAAATGATTCTCATCAATAATTTTCGCCTCTAACCAAACGTCTTATAAAAGTGTATCAATACAATCCTATTAAAAAGATGCCACTAATATAAATATAAGGGTGATTTCTCTCCTTTTATATCAAGCCAAAAACAAGATTAACTGACAATACAGGCATTCCCTCTTTCCTTCAATGCATCTGGTTTTTTCTTTTCATCTGCCCTTTTTTTAGTTCTAAATTATCCCTTCCGAAGACCAAAAGATTTTGGTTTTTTCAAAAAAGGGGCCAAGCGCAACAGTGAACCATAAAAAATTCGGAGTTGCCCAATTCCTTCCTAGCTTTCACGGAATCCAATAAAATCGGTGTGAATGTCTGACAGATGTATACACCTTACACCACAATACGATGTTACTTTTATGTTGCATATTTACAAGCCACAAGCATGACTTTGTTCAACACGATCAAAAGTCACTTTCACACATCACACCACTAATGCCAAAAAGCCAATGAAAATATATATTAAAAAGAGACACAGAGAGAGAGAGAAGGGAAGAAGCTGCTACCAGACAAATTAAACGGATGAGGGATGTGATGGGTAAAAAAAAACGTGGAGTTGTGAAGATGGTACTGTAATGGAAACAATAATAATAAAGTTAGAAAAAGACCGGAGGGCGAGTGTGCAACAACCAGCTCAAACCATCGCCCGTATACAGTACTGAAAACATGAAAGATTCACATTTATTATATATACAATCTTGACTTTTGGCTGAAAAAATCAGCCACATTTGGAAGATGAGGTCACCTAAAAAGGTTTCTAAGAGGGTATTTAACAAGTGCAATTAAAATTAATTTTATAATTATTAAATAACATAAAATTTTTATATATTATATAAAAAACAAAAAATTAATATAATATAAAGTTTTTATATATTATAATATATTAAATAATATTAACACTAACCACACTTACTAAATGCACTTTAAAAAGGTGATGCATTGTTTTTTTAAACTCCTAAGTTTTGTTTAGATTGTGGACAAGTGTAGCCAATGTAACGCTTAAGGTTTCAGATAAAAAAAAAAAAAAAAAATCCTAACGCCCAAGATGGTCTATGAAATGACCTCGCCTTTAACATTCTAAGCATCATAAGTTTGAGAGCTGTTACCCATGTATGGAGCCAAGTGGTGTTGTGGCCCCCACTCCCACATCTTCTTAAAAAAATGTGTGTGTGTATATATATACATTATATAAGTTATTATACCAACTAAACTTTAAAAATTTAATCCCATAATTTTATTATTATTCTTTTAATTATTAGTCTCCATTGACATAAGTTTCCGGTTTAGTTTCTTCTTTTACCAATGTGCTCACATTAGTGATAAGTGTAGTAATAGAATTTTCCTCTTAGTTTATTTAGTGCGAGTATTTTGCGTGTATTAGGTTTTGGGAGTTTTGAAGAATCTTCTCTTAGTTTATTTTGCGAATATTTTGCTTGCTTTAGGCACTACAAGAAAACTACATTTAACGATAAATTATTTGCAACATGTAGTTTTTGAATGTCGTTGAAAAGTACATACAATGACATCTCCAACAAACATGTCGCTAATAACATTTGAAACAATAATTAACGACATCTATATAAATATCGTATTAAAGGTCTCCTTTTAATGATAATAGTTTAGTGTCGTTAAATTATTTAACGACATCTCCTACTTGTCGTTAAATATTTTAACGACACTAGACTATTGTCGTTCAAATGAGACCTTTAATACGATATTTATATAGATGTTGTTAATTATTTTTCAAATGTCGTTAAGGATATCGTTGTTGAAGATGTCATTGTATGTACTTTTTAACAACATTCAAAATTACATGTCGTAAATAATATGTTATTGTCTTGTAACGAGGTTTTGGGAGTTTTAAAAGTGAAAAATACTCTTTTGTTATCGTCTTGTTCTTTTGATGATGAAAATTACTTGATGTCTTTGCCTGTAGACACAGACCGAAACCCAAACAATGTGAATTTCTTTATATGATTTCTCTGCTTATTTTATTTCTTCATTTTGTCCCATAATTCACTATATTTAAATATAATCCTAACATGTAGAACAAAAACCTTTTCAATCCATCTGGATAGAAAGAAATGAAAAATCAGTATCCTCCAAAAAAAAAGAGTGATTTTTGGTAAAGAACACCATATACATACATATATATACATGTATATATATATATATATATATTATGAATTTGGGGGAAGGGATACAATCTGTACACCTTATAGTAGAGTCAGGTGTTGTATTACAGCTAGGTCATGCTTGTAACCATAAGAACATTATATTGAAACTCGAACAAATAAGGTTTTTACTATGAATATTTTTCTAAATACAAAAAGTAAAGTACAAGGTTTTAATTTCAAAATTTTCTAATCATGCAATCTCCCCATAAGTTCCAGAAATTAATTTCGTTTTATTTTCCTAAGTATCTATGTGTACCACATAATTATGCACACTTGAACAATTTAAGAAATTTTTGGCGGTGGTTTCAATGCTTTGGGGTTTTAAATAAAAAGTTTAAAAAGTGTGGTTAATGGTTTCACTTTTGAACTAAACGATTTAAAAACACATGATCTATAACTCAAAATTAGGATTTTTTTAGTTCAAAACATCAAATTAATGATTAAATCAACTCCCTTTGGTTCAAACCCATCTGCGAATGCATCAAACAGGCTCTTCAATCTAATTCATAAAGTCCACACGATGGAAAAAAAGACCGGAGAAGTATTAACAACCCGCTTACACCACCAACGTCTACACCCAAATTAATATTTAGGTTTACGTAACTATACATTGTAGTCTTAATTATTTTCAATTTATCGCTTTATTTTAGAGACTATAAAGATATTTTTTAATTTAAAAAAACTTGTTTCAATTAAAAATACGTATGATTTAAAATTTTACACAAATTATACTATAGATTTATCGATATTATAATTATACTAATATTTATCTTTTTTTAACATTTAAAGGTATCTCAGTACCTTAAAATTCTAAAATTTTTATCAAAATTTCTAAAATTTTGACGAAATTTATGTCCTTACGATTTAAGTACTTTTTGCCGACATTGTCATCAGCACTACCTTCCAAAAGAGACAGATATAAATTGTTATCAACATTACCTTCCAAAAGAAACAGACATACAAAAATCCAAATGAGACATTGCCAACATTATCAAAAAGAAATGAGACATTATCAAAGATTTGACAGTGCACAACATTGATAATGTAGAAGATATGGGTAAAAAGAAGCCACAAAAAATGAAGGAGCTTTGGGTAGAGATAGCTATTAGAAGCTTCTATTTGAAAAAGTACTTTATTAACATTAGAAAATGTTTTCATATTAGAAAATGTTTTGGTTTTAGTTTTAGGTAACGTCTTCATTTACGTGATTTGTAACGCATGAATTTATGAAACTCATTCATTGTATTCTTTACTAGTGAATCCATTCTTTTTATTCCCACTCAATGGATATAGACATATTTCCAAACCATATTATATCTCTTTATTCTATTCTTTTTTTATTTTCTTATTTGATTTTTCATAAGCGGAGCCACATTGAATTTTCTTCTTCTTTTCTATATTTTATATAATTAATAAAACGGGCAGCAATGTCGGTCTGGCAGCCCTATTGCCCAAGAAAGATGGCAGGCCTTTCAAAAATAGTCTTTGGAAAAACTAGTGATAAAACAACGACGGACATAGAACAACAAGCATCATTATAATCAAAATTACAAGTTGGAGATGTTAACATGCAGGGTCAAATATTCAAGAAAATTAAGGGAGAAGAAAAAGCAGGGAAAAAATCATTCAGATGAACAGTTAACCAAAAAGAAAAAGTAAGATCTCTTTTTAGCAAAATGATCTAACCTTGGAGAATTTAGAAGGATAACTATAGAATTTTATGAGATTTTGGTATTAAGAAATTGTTACAACAACCCAAGGCCTGAAGACGAGATCAATAAAAAGCGTCATTGATTTTATAGAGTAAAAATTGAAATGATCGATTAAAACTTATCTACCTAAACATCCAAACATGTGTTAAAAATCGCTTTTAGATTAAATAAACAGAAACCTACTCATTTTAAGGGGTTTCAAACGGGGCCTTAATTCCAGTTCATAGTCCAGACGGTGTAATGTGAACAATAATGATCAAGTTGACAAAAGACTAAAGGGAGAGTACATACCAACCAATTCACGACACCAACTACAATATTGAAATTAATATTAAAAAAATCTACAATCACATCATTCACGTGCATAAAACAAAACTTATAATCTATCACGCTAGAAATTTCAAGGCTTCACATCAACTTCCAGATAAAAAAAAATTAATATATTTGCGCTGTGTGATAATTTCACGTGTATAGAATCTTACTATATATATAATAAAATTTTTAATAATATTACATACGTGCAAAAAATTGATTTGATCATTAGTTTAAATGTATAATACAATCTAGAATAGATACTTTAGGATATTGAACAATATATATAAGCCAAAATAAAAATTCACTACGCCCCAAAAGAGAGTGGTTTTTGGTCAAGAATACTATGTGTTGAAGTTGTAGCAAAGCTTGATTATAGTACAATGTTTTGAGTTCAAGCTTCCAATTATGCAATCTCTCTATAAGTTCTAGAATTGATTTTTCTTTTTTTTTTCCTTAAGTATTTATTTCACAATATAATTATGTCCGCTTAATTGTATTGTGAACAAAGTATGATAATTTTCTAAAATAAGTCGAGCAAAAACGACGTCTTTTAGGGAACTTTTCTGCTTGTATTTTGGAAAAATGTTGTCACAATCATGATGCATGCAGGTCCAAAAGATTTCAAATGATGCATGCAGGGCCAAAAGATTTCAATGTCATATTAATTAGGTCCTGGGATATTATATATAATATTGTTAAGAATCAAACGTGAACTATGCTAAAAAGTGATCTAATTAAGCCCAAAAAAAGGGCAAAAGATTGCTACGAAATGGATGATGAGAGTGTATTGTGGAAAAGGAAAGTTTCCTTTGGAGTTTTGCTGAATGTTTGTTTTATTTTTTTTGGTAAAAATTTGTTCTATTTTTCATGTTGAAAAATTGAAAAATACTATTTGTCATCATTATTGATGATGTAATGGTCAAACATATAGCAGTATTTTGAAACGACGACATAGCAAGGTGAATCCAGTCCTTTTTTTTTTTTTTCTCCCCTGTTTGCCTTGGGATAGTTTTCTTTACAAAAACACGTAACTATTAATATGAGTGTTGTCATGAACCAAAACCCAGGTTTTAATATGACAGTTTAATTAAGTTAATTAAATAAATTTAACTAAATTCGTTAATTAATCATTTAGTAATTTAAGAAAATGTAATTGTAGTTAATTTATGAAAATATAAGAAATTTGAAACTTTTAAAACAATTATTATTTATCTAGTCCTGACAAATAATTTCGTGAATTACCTCTAAATTAAATTAAGATAAAACATAAAGTCAAGGGGAAACGAGTCAAGCCGCACTGAGCCCACATTTTACACACACATAGTATCGACATAAATAAAATACAACCACGGTCCATCAGAAATTAAATAGTGTCCATAATATTGCATGCCTTAATCAATTGAACAGATAAACTAGTTAAAGCTTCTACAGTCCACGCATGCAATGGGCAGTGTCCTAGTCGGTGGTATACTGCGAATCACCCGGAGGGGAGGATTTTAAAACAAAATAAAACGTGAGCGAAAGGCTCAGTAGGACTTAAGCTTTAAAAACATCAATTTAAAATAAATGAATCGAATTAAAATAAAAACCATAAAAATAGTAAATAATTCCTATGTAATACCATACTTACCATACCGATCTAGTGATCACCTGAAATCAAATTTACCTTTTTGTCCTATGCAAAGTTGGGTTTTGGAACCTGCCCCCAAGATTATTCTCTGCATGACCTGATCTCTACGCGTGGCATCATGCACTGAAGTCCCATTCCAAACAAGGTCCTTGACTCGTTCGGCATTTAAAATTACGTTACTTACATCATTTGAGTCTCATATTACCGAGTATCACATTTACAATCATTATTCAGTTCATGATGATCATATTCATTTTTTAAAAATTACTAAAAATAATCAAATAAATATAAACAATCATTCCTTAAAAACATTTTTAAGAAAAGTATATTGTGGTCAAAACTCTTTCAAAATCACCGCTAACAAAGAAGGGGGGGTCTAGAGTCCTACCTCGTAATCTAACACGATTGCGCTAACATTGCTGTCCCATTCCGCTACACGTTAGCTCCTCGAAATGGCAGGTATCTTAGGTGTAAACTAATCGTATCAGCATTCATTTGTTATCGTAACCCACTAGTTTGCTACCTATGCTTCCTTAGTGTGCAATATCTAATTACAAGTCTCATTTATTTTCTTGACATACAAATACAATGTAGATCCTATTTAAAACAATTTTTCATCTGCTATCAAGTAAAGTACATTTAAAAATACAGTTTGGATTAAGTGGGGCTCGGGTGGCCTGAAACCAACCCTTTAGGTGCAGTGCAGTCGACTACATATAGTGTATCATGGTTGATCATGTGTTCACAGATGCTCAGTCAACTACGTATAATATAGCACGGTTGCCTACTTGTTTGCGTTTGCTCAGTCAACCTCATTGTACAGAGCGCAGTCAGTCGCATTATCGTGATCAGTATGCTCTGTTTTCAAGCATCCGAGCTTCAATCTATTCTAAACTCATTTTAAACAAGTTTAAATGAAATAAAAATTTTCTAAATGATTCTTAATCATCATGTGAAGCTTTTGAACATGATTCCATGCACATGCAATGAGATTTCATCACTTTTCATACATTGCTCAAACAATTTTTGAAAATGGACAAAAATTATAAAAGAAGGTTTTAATCTGTTTTTTATCCAAGTGAAGTATGAATCTTTGATGAAATAGGTTCTATATGCTCAGATTATGTGTTGTCTATGATTACCAAAACACGAATCATGACATGCATACAAAATTTTTAATTAAACTAGCTTAGATTAAAACTGGCTGACTGAAAATAGAAAGCAGATATTTGAACACGAATTTGTCTAAAAGAAATCAAAAATTAAAACCTCAAAACATGTGTTTTAATTTGCTAAAAGAAAGCTAACCTCAAATAAAACGTTTCATGAAAGAATTTAAGAAATTTTTTGTGGTGGTTTCTGTGGCGTACCCAGCCCCACTCAAGCCCCCATGAGGCCCGTAGGTCGGCCCTCGACATAATTGGCTCTTATTGTGGCTTATCCGGGCCCACTCATCCGTACTGTCCCCTCTAGGACCCACCGGCCCCCTAGGGTTTTATTTCGCGTCCCTCATGGTTCGAACCTCAAACCTCCCTTAAGAGGTTCTTATTTCCTTCATGAGTACCAATTGAGCAAGCCTGCAATGCCCTTTAGTTCGGACGTCACAGATGTCGTTACATTCTTACATTCGTACTTACTTGGACTTTAAGCTTATATATGAATACAAAACTTAAACGATACTTTTAATTGAAAAAGTAAAACATACTTAACCAGGATCCATTCATACACATTTTTTAACTTAACATTGTTAAATCACATTGCTTAACTCATTTCATATCATAATTGATTTTAATAAAATAGAAATACT
The DNA here is from genome assembly GCA_025403435.1 of Artocarpus heterophyllus. Taxonomy (NCBI): domain Eukaryota; kingdom Viridiplantae; phylum Streptophyta; class Magnoliopsida; order Rosales; family Moraceae; genus Artocarpus; species Artocarpus heterophyllus. The sequence goes on from CM046341.1 coordinate 8,939,264, forward strand.
AAGTTGTAAAATCAGGACTTATAAAACATCACAACATATCTCATCAATCATCATAACATTTAAAGCTTACTTACTCCCACAGTTCGGCAGGTCGAACTTGGGACTTCGATAAGCCGAACATAATCGGCAGGCCGGAGTTCTTCAACCGGCAGGCCAGTAGAGGCTTTGCAAAACTGGCTTGAAAACTCCTCTTCGTCCGGCAGGCCAAACCTTTAGACTTCGGCAGGCTGACCGAGCCAAAATCTTTGAGAAAACTTAATTTTTAAAACAAACCAACTTTTATAAAAATGCGGAAGATTAAAATTCATTAAAATGATAAAATAACTTATAAAACCATAGTTTAAGTATTCTTAAAATTTAACATAAAAAATAATGTTCAAAATATAAAACTTGATTTAAAACATAAGATGTTCATCTTGGCGTTTCTTCCGGTTACAATTCATTGAGCTTTGTATCCACACGCCTTCCCATGTCCTCCACCTATTCCATGATTTTCTTACCCTTATCTGCAACATGACATAAAACTTGAATAACCTAATACTTAGTAAGTACATATAATTCTCACAATATAAAACATTTCATATACATCTTCATCATCATCATTGTCGTCATATCATAAAAGTGCATTAAGCACAATTTCATAAAACATATCTTTCGTTACATTGACCATATTAAAACTTATTCCATTTTTTTTTATCTTAAGGGCCCAAGTGTTGCATCATAAACATCATCATAGGTGCGCCGTCATGAGAGGAGAAGGGTAGCTAATCCCAAACCAAACATGACATCATAACATATCATTTCATAACATTGGTGTGCAACACTTATTAGGTGATACATATATACATAATTTTCATACTTTGAAACATGTCATCATCATACATACATAACTTTAAATCATGAAAATCTTTCATAAGAAATCCTTTAAGGAAAATAACCATAAAATCATCATGAATAATATTATGAATATATCATCAAACCTTGTCAAACGTGTCATGTTGCAGGTGAAAATGTACTTACCTTAACGCTAACTTACTTAACCTTAATCTACTTTTGGTGATGACGTCGCGGTCTCGATGTGCTTGCTTCTTTGAGTGTTCATGCCATTATCCATTTAAAAATACAATAAAATTAATACTTATCATAAAACATTCATTCATATATCATTCTTTCATATATCATTCATATATACATTCATATATACATTCATCTCATATAATAAACATAACTCATAACCATAAAAATTGTCATCACCTAAACATGTTATTATGATTTTTCTTAAATCATAAAAATTACCTTAAGCATATAAAAACAAACCATACATTTTTAACATAATTATCTTTTAAATAAAACAATTTCAAACAATTAAATATATATATATATTTTAATTCTAAAAATTCATACAAACACCATATTATCATGCATACAATTATTTCATTATCATAAAATCATTTAAACATACATAACATTTCATAAACAAAATCCAGAATAACATTTATAAAGACAGTTTTCTCATAGAAATCTCGTAACATAAAATATACTCATCATAACATACACATACACATACTTGTCAACTTTCATAAAAAACATCATTCATTTACCCCTTAAATAACATTACATTTTTCATGCATCATAGTCAAACAGTAATATTTTACTGTGAATGGTAGAAGATAGAAAATTCATATTTTATCATAAAAATGTTGAAACAACTTGAAACTTAGGAAAGCATCTCATAACATATACATGCATATCATATTAAAAACTCAAAACAAATACAATACCTAAAGAAAGATATTGTAGATGAATTGAGGAGAAGAATGCTTTCAAAAACACAAAGAAAAATTGAGTTCTTACCTTGAAATTTCTTCTCAAAACCCTTGATTTCAACCAACGAAATTTAAATTTTTCTTTCAATACTAGCAGAGAAATTTTGGGAGAGATGGAGACAGGATTCGTGGAGAAGAGAAGAGGAAGAATGAGAATGAGAAAAATGTCTCAAATAGTGAATGAGAGGAGAATATAACGTGTGAGGAAAGGAGTCGTTAAAAATTTTAACATAACAAGTATAATGAACATTCATTGCCCTTCATTAAGTTAGAATTTCTGACTGTTTGACAGCCCAAAGCGTGAAGGAAGGAGAGAAGAAAAAGAAATTCAAACAAATCATCACATCTTACCATATTTTGCCCTCTTAAAATAAGAAACTATTTAAAATAACATAAATCAATGCAAAGTCAAACCTTTTTATTTTCCTTAACTGATAAAACATTCCATTATTATGCCAATTAATCACATTAAACCATCCAATTAACGTAATTAACTCAGCCATAATTTTGGAGAGATTTCTACTGACTGCTCGTCAGCCGTGTTCGGCCTGTCGATTTTTCTCTTCGGCCTACCGGTTCCACCAAGTTCGGCCTTCCGATGGTTTCCTTCGGCCTACCAATCTTTGGCAGTCTGTTCAGCCTACCGAACTTAAAAGTTTGGCCTGCCGAACTGTCCTTAAATGCCATAAATTAAAACATTCAATTCATCATGTATCATAATTAAACATACATTAAAATAATCATGAACACTTGAGTACAACGATTTCAAGCGGTCATCACCCTGTCATAAAACTTGACATAAAAAGTTAGTAACATTAACATCATATATCTTTACATACAACATAAATTATTAATAAAATTCTTTAACATCGTTACTAACTTAACGTGGTCCGTTACATAAAATAGGTGGGTGTTACAATTTCAATGTTTTGGGGTTTTAAATAAAAGAGTTTAAAAAGTATGGTTAATGGTTTCACTTTTGATTCAAATGATTTGAAAACACATAAGGTATAAACTCAAAATTAGGAGTTTTCTTAGTTCAAAAGATCAAATTGATGATTAAATCAAAGATCAAATTGATGATTAAATCAACTGTCTTTGGTTTAAACCTATGTACCAATGTACCAAACAAGCTCTTCATTCTAATTCATAAAGTCCACATGAAGAAAAAAGACCGAAGAAGCATATAAAAACCAGCTCACACCTCCAATGTATACACCCAAATTAATATTTAGGTTTTACTTAATAAATGCATCGTAGTCTTTAAGTATTTTTAATTTATCGTTTTATTTTTATAAACTATAAAGATATTTTTAAAATTTAAAAAGAATATTATAATTAAAGATACATACAATCTAAAATTTTACACAAATTACACTATAGACTTTTTGATATCAATAATTATACTAATATTTATTGATATTCTTTTTAATATTTAAAAAACCCAATTTAACAGTGCAAAAATATCTCAGCACCTCAAAATTATGAAATTTCAACGGAAATTTTTGTATGTCCTTCGAAATTAAGTACTTTTTGCCGACCGGTGGAAAAGGGACAGAACGGAGTTGTTAGTGATGAAGTGCATTGTAATCAACATTCCCTTCCGAAAGAGACAGGTACACAAAAATCCAAATGAGACATTGTCAACATTATAAAAAAAAAAAAAGAAAGAAAGAAGAGACATTATCAAAGATTTGACAATGCAGAACAGCCACAAAAAACGAAGGAGCTTTGGGTAGCGATTGCTAGAAGCTTCTGTTAGGAAAAGTACTTTATTAACATTAGAAAATATTTTAATGTTAGAAAATGTTTTGATTTTAGTTTTAGGTAAGGTGTTTATTTATGTGATTTGTAATGTGTGTTCATATAAACTAATTTATTGTGCTTCTTCCTAGTGAATTCATTCTTTTTTGTTCCTACTCACTAGATATAAACATCTTTCTTAATCATATTATATCGCTTTATTCTATTATTTTTTTATTTTTCTTATTTGATTTTTTCATAAAGCGAGCCACATTAAATCTTCTTTTTTGTTTCTATATTTTATTTTTCTAATTTAATTCTCGTTAGCATCACTATGGTCGGGTGATAATATAATTATTAAAACGGCTAGGCAGATGTCGATCTCGCAGCCCTATAGCCCATGAAAGATGCCAGGCCTCGCAAAGATCGTCTTTGGAAAAAGTAGTGATAAAACAACGACGGAAATAGAACAAGAAGCATCATTATAATCAGAATTACAAGTTGGGGAAGTTGACAAGGCAGAGTCAAATATTCAAGAAAATTAAAGGAGAAGAAGAAGGGAAAAAATCATTCAGATGAATAGTTAGCCAAAAAGAAAATGTAAAATCTCTTTTTAACAAAATGGCCTAAGCATGGGTGTTTATAAGGATAACTGTAGAATTATATGAGATTTTGGTATTAAGAAATTGTTGCAGAAGATTTCGACGGTCCAAGACTCGAAGGCGAGATTAATAAAAAGTCCAACTCGACCCGTTAATCTTGTACAATGAAAGTCGAGAAGATTGGTTGAAACTTTTCTGCTCAAATATGTTTAAAAGTCGCTTTTAAATTAAATAAGCTAAAACCTACTCATTTTAAGGAGTTTCAAACGTGGCCTTAATTCTAGTTCACACTCCAAACGGTGTGATGTAAACAATAATGATCGAGTAGAAAAAAGACCAGAGGGTAAATGCTTACCAACCAACTCACACCACCACCAACTACAGTATTGAAATTAATATAAAAAAATCCACAGTCACATTATTCACATGCATAAAACAAAACTTATAATCTATTACGGTTGAAATTTCAAGGCTTCACATCAATTTCCGGATAAAAAAAAGATTAATATACCTTTGCTGTGCGTTAATTTCACGTGTATAGAATCTTACTATATAAAATAATAATAATTCATTCAAAAACTTGATTTGATCACTAGTTTATACGTATAATACAATCTAGAATAGATACCTTTGGATAATGAACAATATATATAAGCTGAAAGAAAAATTCACTACCCTCCAAAAAAGAGTGGTTTTTGGTCAAGAATACTGTGTTCTGAAGTTGTAGCAATGCATTTATGACGAATAATTTTCAAAATACAAGATTATAGTACAATTATTTGAGTTCAAATTTCTAATTGTGTAATCTCTCTATAAGTTCTAGAATTGATTTTTCTTTTTTTTTTCCTTAAGTATTTATTTTACAATATAATTATGTCCGCTTTAATTATATTGTGAACAAACTAAGATAATTTTCTAAAATAATTCAAAGCAAAAAAGACGTCTTCTAGGGAACTTGTCTGCTTGTATTTTAGAAAAATGTCGTCGCTATCATGACGCATGCAGGGCCAAAAGATTTCAATGTCATATTTAGATCCGGGGATATTATATATAATATTAATAAGAATCAGACGTGAACTATACTAAAAATTGATCTAATTAAACAAAAAAAAGGGAAAAAAGATTGTTGCGGAATGGATAATGAAAGTGTATTGTGGAAAAGGAAAGTGTCCCTTGGAGTTTTGCTAAATGTTTGTTTTATTTTTTTTGGTACAAATTTGTTCTATTTTTCATGTTGAAAAATTGAAAAATACTATTTATCATCATTATTGATGATGCAATGGTCAAGCCTATAGCAGTATATTGAAACTGCCACTCAGCAAGGTGAAATTCAGTCCTTTTGTTTTTGTTTTTGTTTTTTCTTTTTCTTTTTTTTCCATTTTTGCCTTGTGGTAGTTTTAATTTACAAAAAACCGTAATGATAAATAAGAGTGTTCTAAAATCAAAGGTTAGAGGAGTCGGTTGAAAAAAAAAAAGAAAAGAGAACTAAATGCTTATTTTTGTGAAAGATTAAAGACTATCATAGTAATTTACCTATAAATAAAGAAGAAGATGAAGAAGATGAAGAGGGATTGGGCTAGATATGTATGTGATGAGGACAAAATGTGGATGTGTGATGCTAAGGCCGTTTAGCTTGTTAGTTTGGAACGTGATAGAAAGTTGTTTAACTTTGGTTTCAATTATTTAAAAACAAAACGAGGTTATTAGTTTTTGAGGTTTTTAAGTTCAAAACATCAAATAAACAGTTTGAACTAAGCCAAAAACATTTGTCAAACACCAGTTGGAATCAGATAATTGGTTCAAATCTCATGAACCAACGAGCTAAACGGGCTCTTAGCACCCATTTGGGATATATAACTTGTATTTTTATTTTTAAGTAGTAGAAAAGAAGAAATAAAAGTTATAATAAAAGAAATAAAAGTTATAATCTTTGAATTAATGATTGGATAACGCATGGAGAAAAGCTTTGTGATTTTAGATGAACTTTTGAACATATTTTTGAAATAAGTCAAAACTCCTATTGTTATTATAAGAAGCAATGTAATCAAGGAATATAAATAAAATTTGTAATCTGTGATTTTGCAAATAAAATGTTAAAAATACAAATAAAAAAATCTTATACGAATTTTTCATATCAAAGGCAAAAACTAAATCAATTCTACCCAAACACGTGTAAAAACAGCTTTGAATTAAAGCCGAAGGCTGCTTATTTCGAGCCATTGCCAAGGACCTTAATTCTAGTTCACAAACTCCAACTGGTGTAATAATGCAAACAATCATGATCGAGTTGAAAAAAAAAAAAAAAAAACAAAACAAAACAACAACCACGTGGGGCAGGAATAGATCAACCAGCTCACAACTCCAATTACAGTACAGAAATTAATATTAAAAATCCACATCACATCATTCATACGTAAAAAACAAAAAATAATTACTTAGATCAATTTCTGTTGAAATTTCAACGTTTTACGTCAACTTCAAGATATACATAGTATTTTTTTTTTTGGTTCTGAGATATAGTATTAATAAAAAAAGATCAATATATCTGTTCTGTGCCATAATCTCACGTGCAGAATCTTAACATAATATATTCCTTAATAATATTACGTGTAGAAACTTGATTTGATCATTGGTTTCACACATGCTATTTTTAAGACAATCTTGAATAGAGATGTGTTTGGATAGCATACAATATAAGCACAAAAAAATAAATATGTATAGTACCCTCCAAAGAAGAGTGGTTTTCTGTCGAGAATCCTATGCACTGATGTGCATATTTACGACGGATTATTTTCAAAATACAAGATTATAGATTCTAAAAAAAATTAGCGTAATATTTTGAGTTTAAACTTTTAATTATGCAATCTCTATTAAGTTATGGAATTGATTTTTCTTTTTCTTTTTTCCTCAAGTACGGTCTATTTTTCAAGGGATATTTATCTTTTTATACCTTTTGTTTTAGATTAATTCAAAAACTATACCTTTATTTTTTTATTTCATCAAATATGTAACTTCAGATTAGATTTAATATATAAATTTATACCTTACCTTTAAGATGATATATTGTCCTTAAGTAAAAGAGGAAAAAATTAAAACTTTCAAAAAATAAACAAAAAATAAAAATATACAAAACACTTATTTTTAAGAGTGTAATATACATTTTTATGGCAAAAATCTTAGTATAAGTTTTTAAGTTTTTAGAGATCTCTTAATTTTTATTTCCAGGGTATTTGGGCAATTTCTTAATTAGGTCAAAATTAAAGATTGATCAAGAAAATATATAAATTTATATATTAAATTTTATCTAAAAATATAAATTCGATGAGATTAAAAATTAAAAATATATTGTTTGAATAAATTAAAATACAAGGAATAAAAAAGATAGATAGCCCTTTTTACAATATAAATATGCCCACTTGATTAATTACATTGTGACCAAAAAGCAAGGTAATTTAATAAAATAATTCGGAGTAAAAACGACGTCTTCTAGAGGACTCTTATTTGCTTGTATCTTGAATACATGTCATCACCATCATGACGCATGTTAGAGGCGTCGAATGCATCACAGTATTGATTGATGGAGGGCCACAAGATTTCATTGCCATATTAATTATATCTGGGGATATTATATGTAATGTTAAGAATCAAACATGGACTATGATAAACATAATAAACAAAAATAAAAGGAAAAAGATTCCTACTGAAAGGAAATAATGAAAGTGAGATGTGGAAAACAAAAGTGTCTCTCGGAGTTTTGCTAAATGTTTTTCTTTTTTGGTACAAAAACCTTTGCTTTAAAATTGTGTATTTTAAAAAATTGAAAAACGATTTATCTCTATTATTGATGATGCAATGTATTGAAATGTCACAAGTGATCCTTCAAACAATATATATCATCATGATGAATAACAGTGATAATGTCATCTAACGTTAGATTTAAAAGTATCCATCTGTCATTGGTTATGAAGGGTAAACGAAATGTATATGAAAAGTCAATATTACCCCTTTACGAAAATATTATGTGCAGCTACCGAGCAGTTTGATTAGTTTTTTCTCCGCAAAAAGCGGAAGACGAAGTAAGCCACAATCTGAAAGAGAGAAATTAAGCATGAAAATTCTAAACTCTAGTTTTGTCTTTGGCGCTTCAACGACGTTATCTATTGATCTTGGAGAAACCAGATACTATGAGGAACAGCTTTGTAAAATGCTTTTACTCCTCTTTTTTGTCCCAAAAAAAAATCACATGAAATGAATAATTGTTTGTCATTTTGCAAGCTAGATGAGAGAGAGGACGAATTCTGTCAAAAGAAAAACTGAGGCTCGATGTCACAATTTGTACCACAGTTAAAACCTTTTCGCAAAAAGTTTTAATTTTTTTAACTTTCGATTTAAATTTATGCACCAAATAGGCCATCAGTCTCATCACACCTGCAAAATGATCCTTGTTTTTGTTTCTCACTAATATGGCATTACTTGACCAGTCAACTTCATATATTATCCGTTAAATTAAACATTATCCGTTAAATTTAACAACACTAATTTGCTCAATTTGAGAATTGAGAGAAAAATATCAATAGACAATGTAATATAAAAAATAAAACAACTCAACGTCCGCTTTTTTTTTTTTTTTCTTTTGGAGGTGCCTGAACGTCCGTCACCAGAAGAGTAAGGAAAAAAAATTAAAAAAAAATAACAAAAAAAGATTTGAAAAGAAAATAGCTTGGCAAAGGAGAGAGAGAAGAATCTCTGTGGGCCCACTTATAATAAATGCAGTTACAATGATTTAAAACAAAAATACTTGGATGAGAAAAAGTAAAAAATGAGTAGGTATTTTTTAATAAGATGTTTGATTTGATTGGAGGGACGTGAAGAAATACAGAGGAAAAAGACCAAGATCTGAGTCCATGGCTTTTTCAGTCTTCCACACAATTCTCCTATTAAAATGGATAGGGAAAAAAAAATCAAAACGTGTATCATGGCTTCATGAGTCATGAGTAAGAAAATAATAAAATAAGTCCACTCCTCTTCAAATATTTGCCATTTGCCATTATCTAACACGACTTCTAAAAAGAGACACAACTATAGAATTGTAATAAGATACTCCTCCTTATCTATTCTTTCTTGAATTTAGTTTTATTTTTTTGGTGGAATCTCTTTTAAATATATTTTGCTTTTAACAATGATCGTTCCATAAGCTATTCTTATGTACACAACAATCTCACCGTGACATTGGAATAAACGGATGTTATCTTTTAAGAGTTAAAAATAACTACTCACCGAATATGTACACATGTCCCTTTAAAAAAAAGTACACGATATGCTTCACAAAAGAAAAACAAATTGATTTATTATAGATGTTATATCTACAATCAAATATAAAATATGTTAATTTAAATTTATGTGTTCTTTTTAATGAATTTAAGCCTTCAAATCACCGTTATTTAGATCTATTAGCTTTAAAGAGAACTTGTTAGACTGCCTGTAGAAAACAATTTACAAATTGAGACCAAATGAAATTAAATAATGCTGAAAAAATAAAAGACACCACACATGTAGATTTATAGTGATTCACTATATAAAAGAGCTACGTTCACTGTTCTTCACTATGTATGAATTCAGAGAATACAAATTACAAGAGTGAGAGTAAGGAGAAAATTTGACAGCATTTTTGTATGTTATATTTTTTTTATATCTACAATTGAAGATGATGTCCCCTTATATAGAGGGTAGAAGGGAGTCGTGGCTTCCAATTAGCTGGCGAAGTGGAATGATAATGCTAGAGGTAACCATAATAGTGAGACACGTGTCGATCTGTAGTAAGCTGCAAGAATCGTGCTCTCCCCACATCTCAGTTCGTGGCTAGATATGCTTATAACTATCAGTTCATGCCAATCGACTCCATCGAATGAACACTTGGGGAAACAAACCTAGGCACAAACCTTCAATAGCATAATGTTATCTGAATAATATATATCGATTTCATGTAGAATCGAACCGCTCGACCCATCGAAGCCTTAGTCTAGCTTACACATATGAAGTACTTTTCACATCGAATAGCTGAGTCGTTTGGTTCTGCTCGACTTGCTTCAACAACAAACCATCATTTTAGGCCTTGAGCCATTAATTTGGGCCTTACCAAATTGTACCCTAACGTTTATCATCTTTGCAAAGGTGATAGTTTTGCATGTCAAGATAAAGCCAGTTTATCCTAAATCCCTACAACAAGAAATTTAAATTTTACAATGAAAAATTTTGTGACAAAAAAATATTTGATCGCTTAAAATAATATTTCGCGACCAAAACATAATGGCTGTTAGATAGATATGAAAAGGGAACTTAAGGACTGACATCAGTCTCTTATTCATGAAGACCAAAAAACATTGGTCGCTGAATTCATGGCATGACATTTTATAATTGATGGAGTGTTTGGGAATATAGTAGCAACTATAAGTTAGAACTAAAATACTATAACATTCGAGAGCTTTATAATATAGTAAATTTTTACCTTATATTATAACATATGATAACTTTATACTGTAGCAATTGAAACTAATAAATTCAAATTAGATTGTCGAACAAAGCCTGAAAATAAATAGGCATTCTTGAAAAGTCAAAGTCTTGCGAACTTGTTGAAAATTACGGTCTAGAAATAGAAGAAGACTGAAGAAATGGAAGAGAGAGAATATATGATCAAGAGAAAAATTAAGAAGAGAAGAAAAGTAATTTTATGAGTTGCTACAAAAAAGATAACTTTTATTTGTGCCATACATTTGGAAACTGAAGATATGTCTTGTAGAATATCTTTGATGTCATACTAGAATTTTTTTTAGAAATCATTAAAGATGGTTAGGCATTCTCGACTCCAGTTCTCGATGTTGGTTACCGGAAACTATTCTCATAGAATATATTTTATAAAGAAATGGTATTGGATTATTTTTCCTTTTCAAAAAAAATAAAAATAAAATAGCTAACTACGACGGTCGTTGGTATTTAAGAATATTCAGGTAGGTTTTTAATTATTTTTATTTTTCTCTAGTCTCAATTATACTGACGATATATCTCTATTTACTGGGAAGTAAATAGCAAGAAAAGAAAACTAATACAAATAGGAAGCAAACTAAAAAATAACAGAAACTATCAAATATTTATCACAAATAAGAGAAATAATTTTGGAAAACTTATTAAACTCTAATAAACTATTAGGAAGTACAAAGATAATACTACTTTTTATTCTTATTCGTATTTCTATTCCAGAACATGTTTTTTTTTCCTTTTTTTAATGAATGATGAGAAGAAACACATAAAAAAAATTTAAACATCTCAACTAACTTGACGCCTCCTAACACTCTTATCTTATACCAAGTCCCTAAATCAATTCCTCATCAAGTTTTTTGTCCTGCTTTTTTAATAAAATTAAAAGATGAACGGCAGTACTTTTCACTAGACTGAGACTTTTCAATAATGTCTAGATGCACTAGTTTTCATGTATCACTATAGACGAACTACCTAATTTTCATCTACCCTACTGTCTTTAATTACCTTTGTGTGTGAAGAGCTGGAGAAAGTGCCACTTGTTTTTGCTTTATTTAATTCCCATCTTTTGTTTTCTTTTAAGGGTTATTCGTGTTATTAATTTCTCATTTACTAACCTTCTAGACATTTTAGTTCTTAAATTTCTAAAATTATGTTATGTTTGAAATTTAGTTTTTTTTTTTTATAGTTTTAGTTTTCTTAAAAGGATGATTAATTTCCAAATTTCCTCAGAGATAATTACATTCTCAATAGAATAGTAACTTTAGTTTTTATAAAAAATAGTTACATCAAATACGAAATGTTATATATAATTTTCAAGAGTCATGTAACAGCAATTAAGCTTCGTAAGTTAGCTTTACAAGGAATTAATCTTGAGGAAGAAGTTTTGTGGTTCACTCTCCTTTTCAATCCGATTACTTTTTTCTTTGCTGTCCTTTACGGTTTAGTAAACCCGCAACTGAAAGTCATGTCTTTGAAAAAGCCATACACATACTAACTCGTGAAATCCTATATAACAACGACTCTTCCCTTGCAAAAAGTTCCAATCTATAAGGTTTGAGGAAGAGTTGTTCGTAGCTTGAAGACTTCAAGTATGTTAGTTGGATAGAAGGTGAGTGAAGCAGACTTGAAGTAAGATAAGGAGTCCAAAAGCAACTCGCAAAAGGAGTGTAATGCTTGTGAATTTTTAGTAAAATTAGTTATGTTAAGTTTAATTATTAAGCGTGCCAGTGTGATTTTGATATTAATTTTCAATCGTTTAAAACTTTGTTACACTTGTTACATTTGAAAATTTGATTTTTGGTTTTTAAATACCAAATGACACTTTTGCACCGTATTTTCTATATTTACAAAAATGCCATTGAACCCCTTTATTTTCTCTCTTTCTCTCATCATTTTTCCGTCTCAATTCCTGTCACCCTCTCTCTCTCCCATTTCTCTCCAAAAATTTCATTTTTCAAGCTCTATTTATGTTGATTTGAGGCCAAGAAACGAGTTCAAGCCACAAAGTTTTCTTCAAAACGTTCAAATTTGAGGTTAGCCCTTTTCTTTCCAAAATTTTTTATTTTCATTTTGAATCTTCTATGCACATTGTAATCCGAGGCTTGATAAGTTTAGATAATGTTTAATCTAAGTTTGCAGGACATGTTTTATCATGAGATTAAACTTTATTTGAGCAAAAATTGATTTACCTAGGTTTTTACATTTTTCTTAGATTTTCAAATCAATTGTGAAATTGTGTTTAAAAATTGGGGATTTTGTTCCTAAAGGATTCAGAACTGTTCTATACTGTTTTCTATATGATTTTGGGTCTGGATTTGCATGAAAACAGGTTTAAATTGAGTTTTAAGCTCGGGGAGGCCGAAAACCTAAGACCTAGAATTTTGCAGATCTTGACAAATCAGCAGGCCTAACTTAATCTTCGGCATGCCGAACTCAAACTATTCGACAGGCCAAACTCATATCTTCAGCAGGTTGAACATATGTAGTTCAGCAGGCCGACTGGGCAACATGAAGTGATAATTTTACTTCTCGTTTTTGACATTTAATGATTTAGATATGTTTTAAAAGGATTATGATTTTTTGTTATGATTATTTTGAGTAAAAAGACATACTGATAATTAAATTAACATAATGATATTTGATGAAAGAAAATTCTGACTTTAAATGCAATTTTTAAGGTTTTGAATGGTAATGGAGCTTACGTTGAAATTTTGTCTAGAGCTTATAGTATTGAATTTCAAAATGATGTAGGACATTTTCTATCCATTCTTTGGTAGCCCTTTTATAAATTGTTTTGGCCAAAGTTTAATTCTTAAATGATTGTTGAAAATGATATCTTTCTTTGGACTTGAAGTTATTGTGTATTAATATTCTTTTCGAATTCCCAAAACCCGTACATAGATTTTTTAATCAAGTTTCATACATGTAAGTATTTGTTGTTTTTGTTAATATCTTGATATTCTTTTTTAGTAAGTATCATTTGTGAATAAATCTTTTCTCTGTAACTGTGAGTTTTGAACAATATGTTTTTAACTGATTGTTCTACTAAGCCTTCCGCTCATGTTTTATTGTTTTAAAACTCCCCTCGCAGGTTTGAAGAAGAACGAGCAGGAGTAGAAATGGTATTTTTCTCTGAAACTGTTGTATGAGACGTATACTATTTGACTTGTCCCGATGTCATTGTTGTCTCTGTTAGTTACATAACATAATTTATTTTAAAGACGATAATTTTCAGTAGTCTTGTATTAATATTATTATTTGCAGTTTAATTACCTTCCCACCTTCGTGGTAAGCGTCCACGTGACGGTGACTGTGGATGACATTTTCAGTTGAGCAATTTACTTTACATTTATTTACCTTTTATTTATTTACTCTGTTTAATTAATCTCATTTAATTTAACGATCCTCCCATGTACAGGCCATTACAAGGAAATATCGTGGGTTCCAGTGTTGATGTAAATCCTAGGCTTTCTTGTAATTCTAAAACGTGTAACCATAATTTTAGTATTAATGAGCTGTTTTATCTCTGATGTGAGTAGCATCCACACGGTGTTTTTCCCTCAAGGATTTTTGGCCACGCTAAACAACCCTTCGTAGTTTTCATCTTTTTATTTTCTGCATATTTAGTTTGCACAACAATTATATTTGGTTATTGTTTACTTATATGGTACCTTTAACATTTGTACATGTAGAATACTGTTTATAATGTCTATTAGGTCTTACAGTGATCATCGTAGACCATTGATTGAGGATTCTGAAGGTAATTGAAGATGTGGGTAAGTGGAAGGTGGACGTTAAGAAGAAAGTGTTTCAAAGGAAAACCAAAGACGTCAACACCCTTCTTCCTACCGATTGTTACCACCTCAATGCTTCTGACACCATGAAAAGCCCAGAATCCCTTTGTCCCATGGAGACCTACATTAGTTACACTTGTTGCTACAAAATGGGTGTTCCTAATATGAATGGTCATGTTTGATTATTTTCCAACTGATCATTTATGCTTCTTGTTTTCTATTTTCTTCTCACTAGTCGTAGTCCGGTCGATGTTTGTTCTTTTATTTGGATCTTAATAACATGATTTTGTTTGTGTTTCCAAAAATAATAAGCAGATAGCCAGATTGCTATGCTTCTATTTCGGCAGCCCGCTATCAGCAATGGTTGTCGTGTTTATTTCTGTAATTTAATATTCATGATAAAATTCATCTTGATGCGTTGGTGTATCCTATGTTTACCTGTTCAAGAGCATACCCATATACATATAACAACCAGAATTTTTTATTATCTATTTTTGATTTTTTTTGTTTTACAAACAAATTGAGGAAAACCCCGCATTCTTAGAAATAATAAATTAAGACAATTTTTATTTATGCCATAAACTTCATAGGCCATGTTTTTTTGTCTTGTCGGGATATTTCTGTCCTATTGGGATATTTTTTGTGTCCTATCGGTATAGCTTCGAGCCCTATCTGGATATTTTGTGTTCTACTAGAATATTTTATGTGTCTTACTTAGATATTTTTTTCTCCTCTCTTTCTATTTGTCGTTGGCTCGTCTTTGGTTACTGGTCAGATAGTAGGACATCCCTAGCACCGACGATGTCGCCAATGGTCAGTACAATCCACCAAAAACATGAAAAATAGGGGAAAAAACACAATACCAATACCACCTCCGGACACTGCCGACGACCATATCTATAGTTTATCCTCTGATACTACCTATTGTAAAATGCTCAGTTGGCAGCGATTTACAAAACCTTGTTGATAGTTTGACAAAATGACATTCGATGATTTTCTCCTCTCTCTTTCTCTCTCTCTATCCTCTCTCTTTTTATCTCTCTATCTCCTCACTATCGTTGGCTTGCCTTCATCTACATTAGAGATTGTTGTGGCATTTCATTATGGATCTCACCATTGTCGATATGGTTCTCAAGATCAGGTTTACGACAATGTTGTTGATCTCGTAGTGTCATCCTCGCCATTGCTCAAGATTTGGTTCGTTATGACATCGCCGATCTCGCAATGGCATCCTTGACATTGCTCCTCATTTTCTAGTTCTCCATCGATCTTGATGTGCATCGATCAACTTCGTCGTCGGAGAGAGAAAGGAACAAGAAACAAATAATAGGGGGACACAGAAGAAAAGAAAATAAATAAATAAAAAAATAGCACAAGCCTTTGTTTTGGTTAGCATGGAAAAAAGTAACATAAGGTGCAATTTTCTCTAATAACTTCATGCCTAATTTATAATGAAATTATTATTTATTTGATTGGGGTAACCATAAAAGGAAAAGGAGAATTAAAAAAGTGGTCGAAACTTTAGATTAGTTAGTAAATAGTAGTAAATTCAAAATTTATCAAGCAAAACCTGAATTTACTCCATGAATAAATTTAATAAATCTAAAATTTACTCCGGAATTATCCATGGTCAAATTTGTAAATCTATGTTACCATATTTACTGCCATGAAACATTAAATTGTATATAATAATTAAAATTTACTAATTTTATATTTATATTATTATTACCGTTTACTAACTTTTTTAGTTAATGAAATTATTGTCACCCTTGCCAGCCTTCTTCTATTAACAAGTGTAGTAAAAGGTTATTCTACAAAATTTTAATAGCAATACTAGACTCCGTTTTGAGTCTTTCATTTCCAACATTGACACGTCAATAATTACGGTCCCTACACATGCATACTATATCTATCAGTCACGCAATCAATATATCAATTATGATGATAATTATCATTAGTAATTATAATAATTACTACATGAAAAGAAAAATAAAATTACTATCTTGCAAGCACAGTGATACTCAAGAAGCAAATTTGAGTGACATTCGACTTATTATTCAAATTGGAAACAATGACCCGACCAATTGGTTTCCAATTTGAGCGACATTCCACTTATTATTCAAGATCACAAATTGTGGCGGTCTAATAGCACACACATGCTCTCTGTAATGCCGTGAATTTGAACCACAAACGTGGCATCTTTTTTTTAGCTGCACATGACAAAATTCTTCAACAATCACGGTTAACGCCTTAGATTTTTTTTTCTTCTTGGATTTATGGCCAAGTTATTATTTTTTTTTTCTTTTCTTCGAAAATATATAACTAGATACGATCAATATCGTGCCTGAAAATAAAATAAAAAATAAAAAAATAATTATATTAGAGGTGTTCCAGAAAAAGCCGAAGGATAGGCTATACATAGACCAAAGAACCGTTGAAAATAAAAATATTTCACACACAAAAATATTCATTTACTTGTTATTTAAATATTATTATAGAGAACACTTTTACAACTTCTCACACAACTCTCTCTCTCTTTTTTCTTTTTTTTTTTTGGCACTTGGCAACCTCTCTCACAGGACTTTCGGCAACCACTCACTCACAAGGTTCTCTAAGAGCTTTGCTTCTTCTGCTTCTTTGCCGATGACGAAACCAAAGGGTTGGGGGTATATATAGTTGATCTAAGTCATTTTCTACCACAAACCAACCAGGATCAGACACGTAAGCCATCCTTATCACATGCTGAAACAACCACTTTACCTACTTAGAGGTTTTTATAAGCTGGGCTTCAAATACAAGTTTAAAAACTACAACTCCTTGTAACTAAGAATTTTATGGTTAAAAATTTTAGTCACAACAAAAATTAAATTAAAGTTGCAACTAAATATATATTTTTGTTGTAATTAAAAATTTTATTAAAAATATTGCAACTAAAAGTCCAGTTTTTATAATGTGTAGTGAAAACAACGTTCGCATGTGAGAGTTTTATATAAATGTTATACATATTCTTTTGTTTTTAAATATCCATGTTTTAGTTTTGACTTGTTTTTCTATTTTATTTAAAAATGTTTTCATTTTTGTAATAATTTTATTTAAAAAATTATTTAAATCTAGAAAAAATAGAACAGAAAAGAATTTTAATAAGACACATTTAAGATACAATATTTTAGTACGGAAAAAATAAAGGAAAAGAGATGAAAAAGAGAAAGGGAAAACTTTAATAATAAAAAAATGTAAAACAACAAAAAAAATAAAGAAAATTAAATGAATAATAAAATAAAATAAATTCACTTTTTTATTATTCAAGTAAAAAATTAATGAAGGAAAACTTAAGAGAAAATTACTTCAAAGTATATACATAAAAATAAAAGTTTTTTTAAAGGTTGCAGTGAAAAGAATAATGTTTTAGAGCTTCTTTTGTAGGAATATAAAATTTTAGGGGTAAGAAAATTTGAAGAAAAAAGAGAAAAAAAGGTTAGTGAAAGAATAAAAGGAAAAAAATCACAAAAGGGCAAAAATAATTTTGACCATTTTTTAATAGTACCACAAGAAAACTCTCACTTTGATATAATTATAGTTATAAATTGTAGATATAAAAGGATTATGGATTATAGATGGAAAAAATTAATCAGTTAATAAAAAAGAAATATATAATTGAAAAAGAAAAGAGAAGAAGAAGACAAAAACACAAAAAAAAAAACAAAATAGATGAACATTTTTTGAATAGTGCGTTAAAAAAAACCCTCTTGTAATAGTAATAGATAATAGATATAAGCCAATTCTAACCATAACAGGTTCTCTTATTCTCTTTTGTCAACCCAAATTCAATCTGTTTTCCATGTCCGACCAAAAGAGGACTGAGCTCATTCATGCGACTCATGATGATGCTCACGTCGATAACTCTTTCGACGAAGATTTTCTCTTCATCATTGTCGGAATCATTCTCTAGCATGCAACCAATATGATTGACAATGTTGTGCAGGTATATTAATACAAATACATATATATGTGAAGAAACTGGGGAAGAATCTGGAGGGAAAAAATATTTTATATATTTGAATAGCATCAATAACGCAATTTATGAAAAATATTTTATATATTTGAATAACATCAATAGTGCTAAAAGAAAACATCAAAACTCAAAAAAAAAAAAAAAGATGTTCGGTTTTATGTTTTTTTTTTTAATATTACAATATTTTTTAAATCAATATGAGCTTGACTGGAAGGCCACATCCAACAGATCATCAAACTTTAAAATTTCAGCCCACGGATCTGACTGTATCCGAACAGTGTCGAGGCTGCTACATCCAACAAACAAGCATAGAAAAAAAAAAAAAATTTCCAGGACCTTGACTGTTTTTTGGAGGGTGTTTTATATTTTCATTTTGTAGTACATAATTTATAACATCTTTAGAGTATGAAAAAAATAACGCTAACTCAAATATATAGAAAGTAACAGGAGAAGACAATATTTGAAGATGGCATCAACGATGATGCTAATTAGTTTTATTTTTAAACATATCTTACAAAATACGTACACGCACAAGCTTCGCATAGAGAGGCATCTGATTACCCAACGTAACCAAGAAGCCATATTTATAATATTCCTGCTTAAACTATATAACAAACTTATGTAACATTTTTTGGGGCAGCAGATCATGACTGCCTCATATATATGTTAACACACACACATACATATAGATGATAATCTATATGCCCTTTATTTGCGGAAAAACAAAAGCACACAGGCGTAGAAAGAGAGACAGCCGCATAGTACTACCACTGCAACACGCACTCATGATCAGTGATGCGCGTTTGGGCCATTGCCGTGGCAACACGAGTAGGCGATCGACATCTCCATGGTAAGATTGCATTCCTTACATTTGATGATATCAGGGACCTTCCCTGCGCCGATAGGGACGTTGAGATGGCTGCAGGGACGGGGCGTGTCTCGAGCCTCGTATATATAGTGGTACTGCTCCTTGAAAGTGGCCTCAAATCCCTTCTCCTTCACGAGCTCCTTCCATTTGTCGACTGTCTCGATGACCTGAAGGAAAATGGAGCCGCGTCCTGTAATGATCACGGTGGAGCCCTTGCTGAGCACTGCCCAAGCGCTATCATTCTTGTATGAAAGGAGCTTCTCGATGTACTGTGTGACGGGGTCATCCTGCTTGTGAGCCTTGATGAGGAACAAGCTCTGAATACGATCCCAGAACTGCGCTATGATGCCACTGTCCTCGCCTCCTTTGGCTGTCTTCCCCACTGGGAATTGGTCAAAATTAATCTTTATTATGTCCTTGAAGAAAGAGTCGTGTTGGAGGATAGTCACTTTCTCTGCGAATTGTTGGGTCAATTCGTTGTCTTTGCCTCCATAGAAGAAGATGTATTTCCCCTCCTTGATCTGTTAATTGATGATCAACATAAAAATAGGAACAATGGAATCCCCAAGAGATAAAAATACTGTTCTAGTTATTTGAAAGTAAAGGTGAAAAGTCTAATAGCTTCCGGACACATCGTGATTAGTTTAGATTAATAATGCTCTTAAACAAATTTCCAGTAAAACTTCTGTAATTCGATAGGAATTGGAGATAATTTTATGCCATGCGCAGAAAATTTTTAACATTAATACTCACATATGAGACTGTTGAAAAATTAACACCTTTTGAGACAGATTTTCCTATCACTATGGACAAATGACAGTTCCTAAGTTCCCAACTAAATGCACATAAAGGTATCTATGGATAATAAATTGACGTGTTATCGCAATTGTACATTATAATAAGCTTCTGATTACTTGAAAAAGTTAGCTAACTGCTGCTGGTTATATATTTAGTTTTTTTTTTTTTTTTTTGTGTTATAGATACATAAATGGACAACACATATACATAAAATTCAAAGGGCATTAATGAAAATGATATTTACCGATGTTATGATATCAGGATTGTCGTGGAAAACAAGATCAGGCCAGTTACTCTCATCCAAAATCTTCTTTTCAGCTTGCTCGTTAAATGGAAATAACGCCAATCCATAACTCTTGATCAGGTGGATTGCGTTGGTGTTTTCCACTTTTCCTTGTGGGCTAATCACCACAAGTTGAGGTTTTTCCTTGAACTGCCACTTTTCTTTGAGATATTTTATGCCTGCAATTGGTGAAAAATGACGCAGAATGTACCATGGAATTTTGGAGCATAGGTTGTGGAACTTCTTCTGGGACTCAGCGTCCCATTCACTCACAATCGGAATCCACACGATTGCGTGTTCATCGGCTTTCTCCGTTGTTTTCTCGTAAACCGGTTTGAGGAGGGCAATGTCATCGCCGGTAATGTCCAGGGTTGAAAAGTACAGGAATAAGGTCTTCTTCCTGAGCTTATTAATGTTCTCCTATTTGAACAATATCATAGACCCGATTAATAAGTATACCACTAATTAATTAAAGCATAATAAACAACAGATAGAAAGTTTAAGTTCCCCAATTTCTATTTTGCAACTCCTAGATTTCGAACCTGGTAGCTCTTACCTCCCGCCCAAGCCACGACTTTTTGGGCTTTGCGCTATATGGGTCAGCCTTTTTCTTCTTTTCTTACTTTAATAAATTATTTTTCTCATTTTTTTAAATAAGCTGAAAACTTTATTGAAAAGAAATGAAAAAATTAAAAAAAGTTATATTAAATAAAAGGTCCAAGCAAAATAAAGAAAGTTCAAAACAGAAGCAAATAAAACCAAATCAAGCAGCCTTTGAATCTTAAGTTGAATACAAATAAAGATTTTGCTTAAACAAGGTTGAATACATATATTTTTTAACGGATTGAGCTCAGCTGTTGTGCCAAGTCATTTAATATGGTAATTCCAAGTAAAACTTAATTAAATAGCATTTAAATTTTACAGGGAATCAAGCTTTTATGCCCTTTCTATAACTTTCCTAATTTGTTGCTTAGTTTTTTTTTTTAAATAAGTGTTCATATGAGAGCACACCAAATTGTTTTTGGAACCATCAATGATGGCCTGCTGCACAATATTGCCCTCCGTAAATATTAAGATCTTGAAAATCTCCAAGACTTCAGTTCGAGTCTCAAAGATTCTACTGAGTTTGTTAGAAGCCTTAGCCTCATCTGCATTCACGAAAAAATTAATTAAAAAAATAAAATAAGTAATGAAATATTTTTAATAACAGACTGCAAGTTTCCAAGAAATGTGGAATCAAAATGATACAATAAACTACATATATAAAAAACTCATGTTGAAATTTACCTCGTTGTCTTTCACAAATAATCAGCCACTTGTTGAGGTCATTGGAGATGGTGGTGATTTTCTGAACATAGGGGGATAAATCATGAGACTTCTCTGGCCTGGATTGACAGAGACGTACGTTTTCAATAACAAGAAACGATAAAATTAGTGAAAAATGAGGCTAAAGCTAACTCTATTATTATTTTTACGATAATTATTAAAAATTAACATTGTAATTAGCATGTAATTATCAATGACTTACTCATCACTGATCAGAATTGATATTTTGGTTGCAAGAGCTGCAATAGTCGAAATGGTCCAGTAGACATGGACTGCAAGGTGGTTCAAGACCTTGGGCAAGGCAGGAATGTCTTTTACGCCGTAATCGGCAGAAAGCTTCTCAAACTTGTCAAAGGTGCCGATGACTTTTGTGGTTGTCTTGATCAGGTTGCTGAGCTCTATGACTTCTTGCCGGTGGTTCTCGAGCTTCACTGTCTCGATGAGTTGGGGCACGTCTTTCAGGAGAGCAAATTGTTTCGCCAGGGGGTCTGATTCCAACGGTTTGGCCAAGTGCCAGAAACCCCCGAACTCATAGGCCAAAGCGGCAAGGGTCAACACTGCCTTTGCTTCCCATTTGTAGTTGGATAGCTTGTGGAGAATCGACAGAGTTGTTTGGTGTGCGATTTCCTCACCAGGAGATTTGTTGCATGAAAGCTGCCATTGGAAATTTTGTTCATATTGTTAATTCTATGAGAGTATTAGGCCTAATCCGAAAGAAAAAAAAAAGTGGAGGTAGTAATCAATTTAATTACCTCGCAACCAATGGACTTAATTGTTGTTACTGGGGACCTGAATTTATTATCCTTCAGGTTCTTCTCCTTCACAGGGACATTGCTTCCCTGCAACCAGTCAAAAGCAATTGATTAACACTACATTTTCCCCCCCCACTATATCTGTAATTAGTTTAAACACGTCCTCCACGCGTACATATCAGTATGTTACATACTATTTTTTATGCGAAGATTTATATTTTGAAATTTATGTTTATTTTTTATTTATTATTTTCTTAAGAGTTAGTTTTTGGATAAAGATATTTAGGAGGTGAATTAGACAGTAGATTATTTATGGGATACATATGAAAAATATTACTTGGGAGAGTTACAGGGAAAAATATTTACATAAAGACACATTTGAGAATATAACCATTTCAGAGGGACAATTTGTGAAAAGAAAATATATATGAGGGCAGTTAGGGAAAAATCATTACGAGACAAGAAAAAATTAAAAAAAAAAAAAAAAGTATTTTGGTGATATATACAGGTCTAAAATTAAATATGAAAAACTTATATGAGAAATAAAGCAAGCAGAAGCCCAAAAAATAAGTAACAAAAGGACAAAAGCAAGAGAAAATGGGAACAAAATCTTGGAAGTCAAGTTTCTTTTTTTTTTTTTTAATAAACCAACTAGAATTAAGATAGCAAGCCACATCTTAATTAAGTTTGACACCCAACTTACTACTATCCCACAGTAAGCCCTCTATTCCATTTATTAATAGAAATAAAAAAAAATACAATAAAGTTTATAGAGCTCGAAGAATTCCTAATTAATATTTGGGAGTCAGTTTGATGAAGAAATATTTTAGGAGGATATAATAGAATATTAAATGAGATCAAATTTGAGAAAGAATATTATGTAATAGAGATAAATTAAACGTGAATTAGAAATTTTTTGACAATACACGTTAAAATTGAAAGGAAAGAAAAAAAAAACAAAAAGTATAAGGGGATAAAGCGAGAAGGAGAAAATAAAATAAAAGAAAACTACAAAAGCAAGAGAATAAAAGAAAAAATATAAAATGACAAAGTAATACTATGCCTTAAAGGATTATTGCCGTCTTAAGCCCCCAAGTAAAAATATAGTTAAATGATTAGGAGATGGAAAACTACTTAGTGATACATATAATAAATAAAAAGATATATATGGGGACAAAATTGAGGTAAAATATTTTAGTGAGAAATATAAAAAGAAATATTTATGAAGATAACATAAGATAAATAACGTTTTAGAGGACTATAAGAAAGTTGAAGTATATAGGAGAAAAAAGTTGATGAAATATTTATGTGAAAAATAGATAAGATATGTATTAGAATAGAATTAACAAAAAAGAACTAAAAACATTTATGCGGGCATGCTTGAGGAGAAAAATATTTTAATGGGCAATAACCATAAGAAAAATACTTAAAAGGGATATATTCGTAAGAAAATTATTTTAACAAAGACAAATTTAGAGAAGAAAAAAATTTCAATAAAGTGGATGAGAAAATAGAAAAGATCTAAGGGAGGAAAGCAGCAAAGTTGTCTTTTACAAAAACACGTAATGATATATAAGAATGTTGTCACAAACTTAAAACCGGGCTTTAATGTAGCGGTTTAATTAAGTTAATTAAGTAATTTAACTAAACTCGTCAATTAGTTATTTAGTAATCTAAGAAAATGTAATTTTAGTTAATTTATGAAAACACCACAAATTTGAAACCTTTTAGAAAATTACCATTTATCTAGTCCTAACAAATAATTTTATGAATTACCTATGAATTAAATTAAGATAAAACAAAAAGTCAAGGGGAAACGAGTCGAGCTGCACCGGGCCCACATTGTACTCACATAGTAACAACATAAATAAAATACAACCACAATCCATCAAAAATTAAATAGTGTCCATAATATTGCATGCCTTAATCAATTGAACAGATAAACTAGTTAAAGCTTCTACAATCTACGCGAATAACTAGGAGCGTCCTAATCGACGGTATACTGCGAACCACCTGGAGGGGGGATTTTAAAACAAAATAAAACGTAAACGAAAGGCTCAGCAAGACTTAAGCTTAAAAACATCAATTTAAAATAAATGAATTGGATTAAAATTAAAACCATAAAAATAGTAAATAATTCCTATGTAATACCATACTTACCATACAGATCCAGTGATCACCTGAAATCAAATTTACCTTTTTGTCCTCTGCAAAGCCATATAATTCACTACCGTAGTGGCCCAGTTGGGTTTTGATACCTGCCCCCAAGGTCATTCTCTACATGACCCGATCTTTGTGCGTGGCATCATGCACTGATGTGCCATTCCAAATGAGGTCCTTGACTCGTTCGGCATTGAATATTACGATATTTATATCATTATTTGAGTTTCATATTATCGAGTATCATATTTATATTCATTATTCAGTTCATTATGATCATATTCATTATTCAAAAATTATTGAAAATAATCAAATAAATATAAAGAATCATTCCTTAAAATATTTTCAAAAAAAAAATATTGTGGTCAAAACTCTTTTAAAATCACAACTAACAAAGAGTGAGGGTCTAGAGCCCTACCTCATAATCTAGTATGATTGCACCAACACCACAGTCCCATTCTGCTACAAGGTACCTCCTCGAAATGACAGGTATCTTAGGTGTAAACTAATCGTATCAACATTCATTTGTTATCGTAACCCACTAGTTTACTACCTGTGGTTCCTTAGTGTACAATATCTAATTACAAGTCTCATTTATTTTCTTGACATTTAAATAAAGTCTAGATCATATCTAAAACAATTTTTGATCTGCTAATCAAGTAGAGTACATTTAAAAATACTGTTTAAAATAAGTAGGGCTTGGGTGGCCTGAAACCAACCCTTCTGGTGCAGTATGGTCAACTGCGTATATTGTATCGCGATTGATTGCATGTTTATGAATGCTTGGTCAACCGCGTATAGTATACCACGGTTGACCATGTGTTTGCATTTGCTTGGTCGACCTCGTTACACAAAGCGTAGTCGACCGCGCTGTCGCAATCAGTATGCTTTGTTTTCAAGCATCTGAGCTTCAAGCTATTCTAAACTCATTTTAAACAAGTTCAAATGAAATCAAAACATTTCTAAATGATTCTTAATCATCATATGAAGCTTTTAAACAAGATTCCATGCACAAGCAATGAGATTTCATCACTTTTCATGCCTTGCTCAAATAATTTTTGAAAATGGACAAAAATTATAAAAGAAGGTTTTAATCTGTTTTTGATCCAAGTTAAGCATGAATCCTTGACGAAATTGGTTCTATATGCTCAAATTATGTGTTGTCTATGGTTACTGAGACACGGATCATGACATGCATGCAAAATTTTTCATTAAACTAGCTCAGATTAAAATTGCCTGACTGAAAATAGAAAGCAAACATTTGAACACGAATTTGTCTAAAAGAAATCAAAACTAAAACCTCAAAACATGTGTTTTAATTTGCTAAAAGGAAGCTAACCTCAAATGAAACGTTTCATGAAAGAACTTTGATGAATCCAGGTCACTTTCTTGGCCTCTAATTAGCTGGAAATGGAGCTGAGATGGTTGAGTTCTTGTTATGTAAAGGAAGAAAGAGAGAGAAAGAGAGAGACGTGGAGAGTGAGAGGGAAAAAAGGGTGTGTTTGAGTCTTTATCTAGGTTGCTAGGAAAGTGTGAGAGAGCAATGGAAAAATGTGAGGAAGAGTGGGGATGTGTAAGGGAATCTCTAGTGGGTTCTAAACTAGAAAGAGTTTTTCAAATCAATACCATGTACATTACATGGTTTTTATTAGAGCCGGCAATTTCAGACACGGTACGATAACATGATACGAAAACGATACGATATAAACGGGTTTGAACTATACATACATTAATTAGGCCATAAATAGGTTGGCACGAATAACACGAAAATAAACATGTTGGATTTGTGCTAGCATGTTTAACACACTTTAACACGTTTAATTAAATGTGCAGTAAACGTGTCAACACGACACGTACGTTTATAGCACGTTTAAACTGAAAAAAAAAAAATTCAGATTTTGTAGGTAAAAGGATTCAAACCTTGCACCAAGGGGCATTTTATTACTCTTTCCACTACCACACTAAATTAGTGTTTGACATCAAAAGATAGGCTTTTTTTATTTATTATGGTTTTACTTTACCTCCCAAAAGTCCCACATCGAAAGCACACATGAAGTCTCTCTCAACTCTACCCTATATATTATAAGAACCCAGTTTCCTCTGCACATGTGTGTTGCCATAAAGCCTTCTGGCTTTAAAATGGTTCTCCAATTTGGGGAAAAAAAATTAAGTTTAAAATATTTAACGATTAAATAGTATTATATTTTTTTAATATTTAAAGCCTTTTAATTTTGGTTTTATTTTATGAATTTTGTTAGTTTTGTAGAAGATATTTGTAGAAGACTTGTAGGATACTTGAAAAATGGAAATGAAATTTAAAAAAATATATATAATAAAAAAATTGAAATGAAATTTTAAAAAATTATATAATAAAAAATTATAAAATTTATGTAGTAAAAAAATAAATAGTAAGTTTTGTTTTTAATTGTGTTATTAAATGTGTCATAATCGTGTCAACTCGTCACGGTACGATTAATAATCGTGTTAATCATGTCGTGTCGTGTTACGCGTATTATAAGCTTGTCGTGTTGGTGTTTATATTTCAGGCATATTTATTAATTGTATCGTGTTCGTGTTCAACGTAATTGTGTCATGTTATCATCGTGCTGACACAAACATGGTACGTAACATGACTTTGCCAACCCTAGTTTCTATAGGATTTGGGCAGGTGCGGTTTTGTTTTTTTGAATGGCGGGTTAGCGATTAACCAACCCGCAGACTGCCCATAGAATGACGGGCAGTTTTGGCTAGGTTTTGGGCTATTGCAGGTGGGTACGGGGGGATTAAGGCGATTTGGGCCTGTGATATTGCCCAAATGTAATTTTTTGGACCTTTTTTTTTTAAAGAAAATTTGTAGAAAATATAAGATGATAATATATGAAGCATTCCCAGCAACAACTAAGTTTGGTGCCTAAACATAATGACCACATTCACAACAAAGTAAGAATATTTCTCCACATAAAACATAATCATTCACTCATAAAAAATATAATAAACGTAATCATTCACTACAACAAGAAACAACAACTACAAATGAAGTGATGAACAAAGTCAAGAGTTCTTGTTCTTCCTAGGCCTTTCTTTACTAACTTACTTAATTTAAATGTTCATAAAATAATAGGAGACTTTCTAGCATATCAAGAGGCAGTTGCGCCTGTGTTTAGAGTGTTAGATTGTTCAATTATCTCTAAAATAAGAACAAAATCAAATAAATGATAAGTTTTAAAGAATAAGCAGAATTGTAACAAACTTAAAAATTATACAATTATCGTTCTCAAGATTCTTAGAAGTCTCAAGAACCTTCTGCTCGTCCATATACTCCATCACAATGATTGGCTGATGAGACTCGCTCAACCAATTCTTCAAGCAAATCAATGCCTCCACTGTCTTAGGACTTAACGAGCTCCTAAAAGGATCAAGTACACAACCTCCAATAGAAAATATAGCCTCAGATGCAACAGTTGTCACCGGAATAGCAAGTACATCATGGGCAATGCGAGACAAAACTTTCTATTTCATAGAATTCACCATCCACCACTTCAAAATGTCAAAATCATCAACATTAGTTGTGTCTATATCCTCAGGAGGCTCGTTCATGTACTTGTCCACGTCATTCTTTATTTTACCACCATCTTGATTATGCCATTGTTGCACGAAACTATCATACCTATTACTAGTACTCGTCTCATGCTTCTTTGGTTGACTAGCAAAATTTGCCTCACAATGTTTGCACTTTGCTCTTTTCTCCCTTTTCTCTTCAAAATAATGAATAAAATCCTTCCAAACCTTATTAGTTTCTCTAAGAAGATTTTGGCCTTTCCGTTTTTTGGAATTTTTTCCATACGCTGTCTTTTCATCCAATTCAAACTCATTATCAAAATCAATAAGATTTTCTATTCCAGAAGCACTATCAATACTGCCAAAACTCGAGAGGCTTGAGATTAAGTAAAACTACCGTCCATTTTTCACCTAAAGCATATCATTGAATAAAACAAATTACACATGGTAAATATACATTCACATGTCTGAACTCAGATACAACCCGTAGAAAAACTGAAGCAACTGACCGTTATCTTCGAAAGATGTTTTAACTTGTACAACTTAGGCTGCAAGAGAAATGTAATTTTAGACTTAAAAAGCAACACAAGTATATGATTAAGGGCAACCTTACAAGAAAACCAATAAACTAATCAGAATACTCTGTGGAGAAGGAGAGATGGAGGTCTACAGCTCTTAATCAGAATACTATTGAAGTTTGATTCCTTTTTTAAAAAAAAAAAAATCAAAATTTCTTTTTCTTTCATTTCTGGAGTTAAGAAAGTTGTATTATTTCATGTCAACTTTATACCCTGTATATTGTCAAAAAAAAAAAAAAAAGAGAGAGAGCTACTAAATTAATTCTTTCATAAGGATGAGTACAGAATCCTTCAGACGGTTCATTCCTTATGGTATTATTCTTGTATCTTTGTATTCTGTTCTTCATCCTTACACATGCACAAGAGTAGCAGAAATCTACAATGGACAGCAAGCCAACATATGAAACAATATATTTGGAAACACTGAAGTATTGTGTTTTTTTTTGTGGGTACTAATTTAAAGTCTGTATGTACGTCAAAAAAAAAGGTCACTGTGTCATACTTTCACAAAGAAGTTAAGAGGTGTCGATCAGCTATTGCTCAGCTTTGCTAAGTGGGGAGATTCATAAGAATTCTACAGCAAGTTTTCACATTTCAAAAGACTAGTAGATGTATAAAACAAATGAATACTTGCTTCATGTAATCTTTTCCAAATTAGTTTATGAAAGTTACAGATATGAATTGTTTATATCTATGTTGTGTAGATATCAAATATAAAATTTTCGTGTAATCTTTTAGTGCAAACTTGTACTTGAAGGAAGCTAACATGGTAAAAGGAGAGCTTCTAATAGTTTCTATTGTCTGATATACGTATTTTTATTTTACTCTCTTTCTTCTCTCTCTCTTTTTTCCCTTGAAGTTTAGTCAACGTACATATATAGACTAATATAGTGCTTCTCTTTTTTTTTTTTCTTTATCATTTTGCAAAAAAAAAAAAAAAAGATGGGAATTGGGGGTTGCTCAGGGTGAAATCAAGGGCCCGTTTGTTTCGATACTCGAATCACAGTTTAAATTATTTTGCTACAGTATTTTCTCTCACAAAAATTTAAATCTTCATTTAAATATTTTATTCAAATACTCGAACCAAACGGGATCCAAGTCTCTGAGAGCAACTGAAGCTCTGAAGGACAAGGCTTTAGAAGAGGTACTGAGGGAGATATTTCCAAATATGTACACATCACTTTTTTCTCATTTGAAACAAAGAGTTATTATTTTTTTTTTTTTATTTTCATGTATTGATTAGTGCATAAAGATGTATAGGGTGTTTGAAAAGGTGGTAGAAAAGGTGGTAGAAACTAATGATGAGAATTATTTTTATTGTAACATGTGAAAGTTTTACACTGTAACATATTTTTTTTATTGTTATTATAGCATATAAGAGCTTTATACTATTTATAACTGAAATTATGGTAAAAACTAAGTGGTTTTCACCACTACCAAACACCCCATAGTGATTCCAATCCATTAGGACTTCTGTTTGTTTGAATTTTATTTTCGTTTCCTTTTCAAGCTCACAGTCCAAGTTCCGAAAAAAAAAAGAGAAACTCCGAGTCAATGAAAATCTCCTAGAGCACAAGGTAACGGATTTAAAGCTTAAGGTCTCTCCTCATATTTCTTCAAATATTCATGTGTAAACTAAGTGTGACATGGCCTAAAAAATGCAGAATCTTACCAAAAAATGCAGAATCTTGAAATCAGGAAATTAACCAGTGACAAGAAAGACGCGTTGGCTGTGCAGTTTGCCGCAGAAGCCTCTCTTAGAAGGCCACAGCTACATGCTAACCAAAAGGACGATGAATCTCTTCCTCTTGCATCTATCGTTGGTCCTCTTGAGGCCGAAATCAAAATGTACAAGAACGAGGTAGTAGATGAAAATTCATAAGAAAAACCTTCTTTTTTTATGAAAAAAGAAAAGTTGCTTGCATAATTCTTCTATTTGGAATTCTATTCTTTTCAAATTGCTTCTCTTCAGGAAGACAAAAAGGCTTTGGAACGCCTCAGTAAGTCAGAGAGAGTCAGCTCTTCTTGAAGCGGAAAGGATTTTGAGAAGCGCTTTAGAGAGGGCTTTGATAGTTGGGGAGGTTCAAACCAGAACTATGAACTGAGGAGACAGATTGAGATTTGCTAGGCACGACAGTCACCGGAGGAGAAGAAGAAAAGAAAAAGGAGAACTTTGGGTTTGGGGGTGGCTGCCTGCGATTAGAAAAATGAGCGAGTGTTTTAGACTTTAAGGGGAATAGGAGAATTAGGATAGAAAGAATTAGTTTTATTAATTTATTTTTTTTTAGAACTATACAAGCGGGTTGATTTAAACCCATCCGTTAAACTTCAAAACCAAACCCACCCATTTGTATAACTTTAAAACCAAACCCGCCTACCAATATATATAGATAGGTAAGTTGTTAACGTGAACCAATTTTTTTTTATAAGGCAGGCTCATACGGGCAAAAGTACAAGACAATTTTATTCTTGTTTTTAGCTTTTTATAGTTTTGTTTTTAGCTTTTATATTCTAAACACTAGTTTAAAATTACTGTTTTTGAATCACATGGTTTAAAATTACTAGTTTAAAATCCAACAAGTCCAAAAACGTGCGCTTAACTAATTCTTAACGGTGGTTGCCTTCCAAAGCCTTTTTCAATTTTCACTTGTTGTCGTATTTAATATCATTGTCGTTTTACTTCATATTTGTCGTTTTCTCTTCTAACCAAGAAAAAAAAGGGCACGCCAAACCAAAACCTTTGACCGCTTAAGCCCCGTAGTCGAGTCTCCAAACACCATCAAATTTTCCCCATGTCCATTTATTACAATCACAAGAAACACCCGAGACACAAAAAAGTCTCTCTTCTCCGTCCAAAGCAAAAGGTTTAACCCAAAATTCCCAAACCGCAAAATGTCCGCCGGCGACGTCCCCACCGCCGCCGCTACGGGATTCGCCACTAGGCTGAAGGAAGCCGGCCAATCGGCGATCTCCACGCGCCGCCCATGGTCCGAGCTCGTGGACCCCACAGCCCTAAGCCTCCCTCCCTCCGTCTCCGACGCCACCACCCGTCTCTTCCAGAACCTCGCCCTCTTCCGCTTCAACTACTCCCTCCTCCTCCTCCTCGCCCTCCTCCTTGGCCTCCTCCTCTCCCGTCCGATCTCCCTCCTCGCCTTCCTCCCCCTCCTCGCCGCCTGGTTCTTCCTCTTCTTCTTCCGCGACGAGCCCCTCTCCCTCGCCGGCCTCGTCGTCGAGGACGGCGTCGTTTTGGCGGTGCTGGGATTGGCTACTCTGGTTACTGTGGTGATGACCGGAGTGTGGTGGAACGTCGTCGTTTCGGTGGTGGTTGGGGCTTTGGTCGTGTGCTTGCACGCCGTGGTTAGGAGTACGGACGATCTGGTGATGGACGATCGGCAGTCGCGTTATGACCGGTTGATGTCTGATGATCATGATCCTCAGGGCACCTACACCATCATTTGAAGTTTCCGAGGTGGGTTTATTTAGTTTAATTTGTTGGTTTTACATTTACATTGCTTTGATTGCTTATTAGAATTTGTTTTTGACTTGTTCATTTTGCTTGACAAGACTCAAATTTTTTTTTTATGCTAGTTTGTGGGTGGGTTTGGTTATTAAATTTGAGACCACAGTCCAATTGGGGTTCTTTTGTTAATGAACGTAGTAAAAAGGAATTAGTGGCTTATTTGGAATTGACGCTAAGCATCCATGTAGGAGAGCGTGTAGGAGAGCAGTTTGAACTGTTGCTTATGGTTTAAATTACAATAGCAAAAATGCTTAAAACTGTTAATATTTCCGGAGCATTGTTTAAAACTAATAGTTGGAATCAATTTTAATTAAAAACACTATAGTATGTAAGAGTTTTTACACTCTAGCATACTTTTTTTTGATATTGTAACATAAGAAAAATTTACACTATAGCAACTAAAAGTTTTTATTCTAATTCATATTGTCAAACACCACATAAAAACATAAAAACGGTTTGAACCACTTTGGTAAACACTAAAATGTAATTCAAAATCCAATTGGGTACTTCAACTTGCTTGTGCCTAATTAATAAAAGTTATTGTTTTTTTTTTTTTGAATTTAAGGGTGTGTAGTACGCATGATATTTCACAATCAAGTTTTTTAGTTCCCAAACTATAGGCCAAAACCTGTTTTGGTTCCTGATTCTAAAATGTCATAGAATGAGTCTTCCTCGATCTATCGAATTGTTCTAAATTAGCTTTTTTGTTCTGTCCATCTTCTATTAAAACTCTTAAGGAAAAAATGCATATGAGGACTGTGTACGGTTTAATAGGAGTTAATTTTGTAATTTTATACGTTAAGGCATAATTGTTAAGAAGAAATTGGTGCATTTTTTAAGATTTTAACTGTCGGATTAACAAAATGAGATTGAGGACTCATTCAAAAATCATTCTTTATATATTTGTATTTGTCCTTTCTAACACAACTGTGATTTTGTAGTGACTGATGATATCTTTTTCCTTTTCTTTTGTATCAGGTGCTCAGTCTGTTTCAAAGTCAACATCTTTCTGAAGTCTGTGATTCAAGCCATTGCAACTCTAGTCTCAACATTTAAGCTTCTCGCGTGTATGAGATAATTTCTTGGGCCTTTTCGAAGTTATCAGTGTTTGACGTTGTCTTTTCATAGTGAACTCTGGACCGGGCTGGAGAAAATCTTGAAAATGATTGCACTTCTTTGCGTGGATCTTGTATATTTCTACTGATTTCCTAACACTCATTTTGTATTACCGATTTATTTCCGTTACCAGGTTTTTCCCTTTGAAATACTAGCGTAGAATTAGCAATTCATGTTTTGTCTTTTGCTTGTCATGTACAGACATTAATTTCTACGGCTAATTCACGCTGCTATTTTCAAAATTTTTATCTTGTGACCTTTGTTGACGGCTCAACGTTTTTTTGTAGATGTGACGATATTAGCCAAACCAGTTTGTCGCTAGAAGTTAAAGATTACCAGTCAATGCAAGCAATCTTTGTGGCCAAGTAGTTTAAAACAAAATGGTGATTTAGTGATTAATCTCTCAACGATGAAATCAGAGCTCGCTTAACTGCCAGTACTAATATTGCCGAGACAAATCATGTGCTGTTTTTGAAGGTGAAAACCATTTTTGCTGTTAATCAATTTGAAATGGAGTCAATCCCGGGCATACAGCTCCATTTTTAACCGGGTGTTCGAGAGAAGACTTTGTAGTACGATAGTTTGAACAGCTCAAGTACTTATGTTCGCAGTTGAAACTCTAAAGTTCAAACTATTTCTTAAAAACCATCGGAATGCCCCATTAGATTTGCATTTGTTTTCAAATTTGATCTGACAATATTTGCCACCCTCTGCATAACTCTTGTGAGCCAAAAAAAAAAAAAAACTGTGCAAGCAAACGCCAAAACCACTCGACTTGCACTTTGGGAAAAATATGCATGAGAGGGTCGCAGTAACAGCAAATGAAAAATGCTGCTCCTGAAATCAGTGAATGCTATTCAAGACCTCCCGAAACTAGCGTAAATTTTTACCGAGATGGTAACTTTTGGAATCACTAAAACGAGTTTATGCGAGGGCAGAGCCTTTTCTCCCATAAGACAGAACCATCACAAAACCTTGCCGGAGTTGCCTGCGGATGTCCATATCATTTCCAAAGACGGTGCTGTCCGTATCCATAAGTCCACTAAGTTGTGTAGTTCTATTGTCGAAATCACCGGCTGACCTCGCCGCGAAATCTCCACCTGTAAAGAATATGTTCTAAGTGAAGAGAATTGGTGTTCACAAGAGAACCATCTTTCTTTTGTAAGGTTGATAAAAACAAGTCTTGAGAAATAATGGGATCTTATCATTTTTATTTTTTTTTGAGACATAGACATTGTACTTGTTTAACAAGGCGTAAGAGATGAAGTTACCTCAGCCTCGCTAGCAAGACCTAGTTTTTTGGCCAAGTATTTTTTGACCAAAGAAACAGTAAAACTACCATCCCTGAAACAATTAAGAAAATGTATATGTTTATCAACCATTAAAAGAAAAGCTCCTACAGCATCAAAGAACAATTTCCGAGATTCAAAAACAATAACAACTTTTTCAATTTTTATGAAGTCACATTTGATAGCTTTTTTTTAACAGCTCATATCTTTTTTTTTTAGCTGAAAAATGGTATGCATTAAAGTTCTGCCAATAAATTCTGTCAAAAATTTTGTTCTGTTAAAATATATAAATATATAGCAAAGTCAACTAAAGGCATATAGAAACAGATGCATATTTTTATCACACAGCATAACCAAGTAGTATTAAACTTGTAAGGACTGATTTAACCTGGCTACTACATGTCTAGAAAAAATAAATAATAATAATAATAAGAACAACAACAACAACAAATTCACAATATTCATAGCAAGATATTAAAGTTGATGGTATGAAACTTACTTAACCCTCAAGTAACACGAGGATATCCGTGGCAATGGTGCGTCTCCTTGCCTAAAACAACATAAAAAACAGAAAATTTGAGTACTTGAAAAAGAATCAACAGAGTTCAAACAAGACAAGAATCATCTTACAATGCCAAAAGAAGAAGATTCTCACTGTTCATTGGAAGCAATCAAGGAGAACCAAATAGGACTAAAATCTTCTGCCAAATTCCCTATTTGCAACCTCCATACTTTGTGCTGGAACATTAGCTGCATCCGAGATAGTCGAGGCTCTTCTACGTCGAAGCATCTTTCGGCACTTCACCGAGCCCGAAGGTTCAGGAGTCGTGTCTTTTCCGCCTCCATGGACTCTTGATCTCTTACCTAGTTTCTTAACTCTTACTTTAGGCTCGTGCACTTCGCTTTTAAGGCCATCAGGCTTAACAGACTCAGCATTAATAGCCTGTCGTAGATTGGCCTTATTTGCCTTTGCTTTGCTTGTAGTCTCAACTAGAGAATTCAAAGGTTCCCACATATCATCTTTTCCTTCAAATGTTTTAACACTATTCTCCACATTATCATTTTGAACTTGTTGCCCACATGACTCATTTGTAGAAGTCTAAAACACAACAATTTGAACATGTTAAATGGGATAAAAATGCAAACAATTAGTATGTCATGGTTTCAACTCTTCTACCTGATTTCCATTGACTTCAATCTTGTCTATCTTCTCCGGACAGTCTTCATGCTTCTTAACAACATTCTTTCTTGTGGGGTACTTTCTTCTTGCATTAAAACAAGGCAGGGGTGATGCTCTAGGGGCAGTGACCACCAAGGAAGAAAGAGATCTCTCCTTTCTTTTAGCTGGCAGTGGAGCCGAGGTCATGGCATCGGACTCTTTGCCGGTTTTGGTCTCGAAAGGGAAGATTTTGTATCTTAGATCTTGCAAATTGTGGTCAAACCTGCAGACCAAAGGAAGTAGAAGAAACTCAAAAAAGTTACAATCATCTTCTTAGCCCCCTTTCTGACACCGAGACAAAATGTAGGACTAGTGCCAATAGTTCATCACAAAAGAAAGAATAACATAGCAGCTGCTCAGGTAAATTCATGAATTCAATTCCCTAATACTATCATCTTTTTCTTCTTTTGCAAATATGTAAAATCATCTTAATTCCTCCTAAATCTCATAACACGTGCAAGGACGGAGAAAATCCCCTGCTTTGTAGGTTAATGTCATATCTTTAGGCATTAATTATTACTATTATTATTACATTTTTTATTTTTTATTTTTAAAATTTCATATTAACTTAGGTTTCAGTACATGTTTTACACTTAAAACAAAATAAACTAAAACACATTCCAACCACATAATTCAATCAAATATCTGGCATATTATTACAGTGTCTGAAAGAGAAGTAGGAACTGAAAATGTTGGTTTGAAAACTGTAGCATATGAGAGCTTAGCAACTTTTTGCTTCTTACTGTAGCTACCAAGAGCTTTACCTTGTTTATTAGTTGGAACTAACCGAGATGCCAAACAACCCATATAGTTACAACATGTATACATGTGCATATACATGTGTGTGTACAGAGTGTGAGAGAAAAAAATTCAATGTGAGAAAAACCATACTGAGAACAGTGATTGTATTTAAATACCTGAGTTTATCAAGTAGAACACAACCCAAATTGCCATTGCATAGTGGACAATGATCCAACTCTTCGTCTCCTATCTTCTCATAAATGCACTTCCTGCAAACTATTTTTTGCCACAGCACAAGTACACATATGATACTCATTCAACATGAAAGATTTTAATACAAGATCAAACAACAAAGATTCTCAATATCTCTATCTTTGGAAAATTTGGATAACAACAAGCAAAGCAAAGAAAAAAAAAAAGAGCAACATGGAACATAAGGCAGAAAAGCTTTTCATCAAGATTCCTATAACATAACGTCTATATTTATTTATTTATTCAAATTCAAATTGAAGAAAAATTAAAAGAACGTAAAGAAAAGAAAAGTTTTAGGGCTAAAGAAAAAACTATTCTCTACTGCTTCAACAGAAATATTAAGCCCCACGTAAACGACCAAGATTAACCCACATCAAAGAAATGTTTAAAAGCGGATAAAAACACAACAATTTTCAATATTAGATCTCAAACAACAGAGAATTTCTATCAATGAAAACTCACAGGTGTGAAGACATTCCGATATAGTGGTGGCGTCGACGAAGAGCTTACGGCAAATAGGGCATGTCAAGCACGCCAAAATCTTTTCCTTTCCCAGCTTCACCACTTTTCAATTCCACTCTTCTTCTTCATCATCATCATCATCTTTTTCTTTAAAAAAAGAAGCACTCAAACACAAACACAAGAGATTATTTGACACAGTACTATAATTTTCCTCCTTAATTTCCACGTACCCGCATGGTACAAGAATTATAAGTATGGAAGATTTTGGGGTGGCGTTTGGCGGCCGAGAAAGTGAGTTTTCAATAGGGTTGTTTACGAATTGATATTTGGTCGATTTGGGCAATGAGGAATATTGGTGGTTTGACGATATTTCATATGAATGATGATGATCTATTCGAAGGCTCTATATATAGACGATCAAGAATTTAATCTCTCTTCTAACTCTGAAAACAAAGACAAAAAAAAAAGAAAAGAAACAAACAAACGCGCGAACGCACACAAATTAAGAAAGCAACAACTAAAACTACGACTACAAAAACTAGTTTGTTGTGTTTGTGTGTTGCGAAAGGCAAAAATGAGCTCTTTATAATAATATGTATTAAGAAATATATATATACATATATATGCACAAATATATATATACATAAAGGTGTGACAATTAGTGTTTGGAGCGTTAACCTGCGCATACTCTTATCCTTCTTCTTTTTTTCCTTTTCTTTATTTTTTTTGACTCATTTTCTCGTGCGTAACGCTCTTTTGTGACTCTGTTTTTGTTTTTGTTTTTTTTTTTTTTTTGGGTGGTGTGGTTTTGAGAGTATTGTACGTTTTTCTTCATTCGGGGGGTTACGGCGCACCACGCACATGGTAACGTAAAAAGGCAACCAGCGCATGTTAGCAAAGCCCACGTGAATGGCACGTGAACTTCTTGCTTGATACTTTGATACTACAACTACTGGCAGTAATGCGTGCTTGCTGGCAAAGTAAACTTCCCTAAGATTGTGCCCAGTGGGTTGTGAAGTAAATGAACGGCTGTGGTTCTGCCTCATTTTATGGTTTGTTTCTCTGGCTCTTTCCTTGTAAATAACCTATATATATATATATAGGGAAGGAACCACATAAGAAGGCTGCCGATGCAATTTGTATGTATTTGTTCAATGGGAATATACTACTAATATAGTCGGCCGAAGTTATATGGCTGCACACAATGTGAATATATATATATATATATATATATATATGTACACATCCAATTGTTGTGACGTTGTACAGAGAAGTACAGAGAAAATGTGAAAGAGGGTATATGAAAGAGGATATGTATTAAGCTTATGCAATTTTTATTGTCCCATTCCGAAGAACCACAAATTGTAAAAGGTATTTCATTTACAGGCGTTTGGATTGCTGGTCAGTTCGAAGGAAAAATACTAACCATTCAAATTCTATAAGAGAAAACATTACAACAAAACCAGATTGAACTGGCGAACCAAATATCACATTTGCCTCAATATTAGCTGTTACATTTTTGTGGTCTCAGTAAGATGATGTTTTTCTTTTTTACTGCTATAATGTTCTTTCACTTCTAATTTTGCTGTCTTTTGCTAAAAGATTTTGTCGTTTTTCTCAAAGGTTGCAAGCCTTTGTTTATCGTTGGCTTAGCTTTCCTACGAAGGACATGGCCTATGCTTCACGAAAAGCGGCCTGTCTTTTAAACAGGTTACAAAAGCCTGTTGCTTTCACGCCAAAGAAACATGTCTTTTGCACGTTCAAACTCTCTTGCTTTTACATCAAAGAAACGTGTCGTTTGCTAATCTCATTTAATTTACCTATGATTGTCGTTTTCCTGTAATAGAGAAAGCGACGTCCACTTATTTCCAGATATAGAAAACGATCCCTTCAAAAAATAAAGATATAGAAACCTACATGTCATGTTATAATACTCCGTAGTTTCGTTTAAAGCCTTAATGTTTTTCTCTTACAAAATTATCTTTTCTTCCCTCATCCAATTTTTGAAGCCGTAATTTTACAGCACACTACAAAAACAGCCTAAAATCGCAACAGGCATGACAGTCTATGCAGGCTCGTGTATATGATACCATAGCAAAACGAATTTAAAAAATTTAAAAGAAATAACAAATAAACTCACAAAATTGGTAGCGTGACCAGATTAAACCCAAAAAGGAAATATATATATAATTCTGTTAAACATTTTTTAGTTTGTATTGAAATTAATCATGGTATTCAGATTGTTTGGCAATTTATATAAACCAGCCATATTCCTTGATATAAAAACAGCTTTTCAGACTTCATCTCCAATATAGAATTCCCACTGAAAGAATGAGGGCTGTGTCTTGAGACTCCTCAACCCAACAGCTAACAAGAGAGAAGAAATCACCAAATCCGAAAATAACTCAACTTATTGAGCTAGAGCGTCGAGTTTGACAGCCCAATTATTTTCCCTCCGAATCGAAGGAACATGTTTTGGTGTTGAATCTGAATGTTGTTTCCAACCAGGAAATGGTCAGAATTATCAACTCAGGATCCAACCAAACCCTTGTAGCGGGCATACCAAATAATGATTACGAACAGAAAGGCGCAAAGTGCTCCCGTCAAAATGACAACCTGCAGATACCAAAAGATTATTTAATGGTACACACTTCCAACCAGAAATTAATAGAGAAACTAACAAACAGAAACAAGTTGCAATTTTGCATACCCATTTAAACACGTAGCCATGGTCGTCGTTCCACGTATACGGTATATTCATGCCAAATATCCCAGCCACCAGAGAATATATGGACACACATACTGTTCCAGAACTAAGAAGGAGCTCTAACTGTGGTTATTAAAAAAAAAAAAAAAAAGGTGTTACGGTAAGAAACATTCTATAATACAGCAATTACAAAGAAAAGAAGCAAATGACGGGAAACCACCAAGGAGTGTTATAAATGAAAAAAGCGTACCTGAATGAGCTGATTACGATGATTATCAAGCTGCAAAAGTCAAAGTCAAGTTTGATCAGAGAACATGTATTTGCAGCCTGGTTACTCAAAGTTCGTTTGTCTAGATCCTTACCTGAATGTTAATGTAGTCTTCTGTATCATCGATATATTCTCGCAGCTGCAAAATTTCAGAATCAGTCAGCAAAGAAAACATGACGGAGAACATTAAGTTTGTGAAAAATATGCCTTTCAATCTTTTAGGCAGCAAAAACAACTCTGTTCCACAATGTGATTATTAGACAACTAGACCTGACCAAATGGACTAGCAAATTTAGAGTTCAGGGTTGCAAAAAACATGCAACAGCTCGTCAAACTTGTTGAACAAAAATACTCACAGTAATGACCACTGAAAACATATACTACACTCGATGTTAAATTTGGCCTTGATACTACACTGTTTCTTCAGTAAATAAACGAATAGAACATAATACATATATTATCACACCCTATTCCTAGTAGTGGAAAAACTGCAAAAGACACCTGTTATTCATTAGAATTTAGACTTGCTATTTCTGGTTATTAGATACGCCTAAGGAAAATTAAATATAACTTTGTTGAGTTTCAACATTAAGTCGGTCACAAGACCCAACATAAGTTGATTTTTCTTAATCGCTCCATCCTTTCCTACATCAGCTACGGATAAAACAAAGTACAGCGTCCTATAGATTACAAATTGTCAAGTCCATGATCTCAGTAGAAAAAACTTCATGCTTTATACATGTCATAAACACACCACATGTTAACATGCAACTGTTTACAGAGATAAATTTGAATCCAGAAAAGCACATACCGTAGTTAACTTGTTCAATGTACCATCAATTTGCATAAAGTACGCCTGCAAGATTACCACAGGTTTTAGAATAAGTCTTCGAGAAAACAAGAAAATAGAAAACCAAGAAGCGGGCCCAGCTTACAACCTCAAGTAACATTTCAAGTTCCTCGACATCATTTTCATCTCCACGAACTGTTGCAATACTTGCTCTACTTGCTCTTGATATCTTTGAGCCAATAGTAGGGGAGGCAGGATACCAATTAGCAGGACCAGAGCCACTAACAGGTGAAGATGCACTTGCCAGCTTTCTTGACAAGTAAAGATCAGCCATATCATCATCATCATCCAGTAATTGTTCAAGCTCATCCCTCACCTGAAAAATAAAACTGATTAGATAAAACATAAAACTAAATGTCATTCTATTGAAAAAGCTGTTGTATGTCTGGGGAATTTGACTACAATGTTGCATAATTTTCAGGGTGGTCCCTTTCATATATCTTATACCAAAATGTTTCAGAAAACTTCGATTAGTGATAAAACTCCAGTCAGAAACATTCCACTCTTTCAGAAATCATCATTAGAAACATATTTTCTCACAGTACAAAGGATCTATAGAACGTCAAAGAGCAGGTATACCTTTTGAACACGAGCCGTTAGCCTAGTCATTGCACTCTTCAATTTACGGACTCTATCCAGGTTGCGGCTACTAATCTGCACGCATTATTAGAAGAGTAAAACAATTACTACGAAGCTGAAAAAAATCATTAAGCAAGACAGTGGAGAGCAAAATATAACGAAGACAATGGTTGCAACTAAAAGGAACAAACAAAAAGATGGATAAGTATGTACCTTAGAGGTAAGCTCATCTAAAGCAGGATAAGCAGCTGTCTCCAATTCCGTAGTTCGTGCGGCAAGAAAACTACAAATGGCTTCCAAAGCAACCTCCAATGCCCGGAATTCGAATGGAGACTCTACATTACCAAACCCGAATTCATATAGAACCCATAAATCTAGCCCTAGTGTTTACAATGAAAAGTATAGTGACAGTAAAAAATAGAAAGACATAAACAGTCTCACAAACACCACAAACAGCCCCTACTCTTGACTTCTATTTATTAAACAGAATCAACATGACATACCATCTTCTTCACCAGCGTCCACATCATTACGCCCACCAGCATACTCTCTCCCATCTCTTTGAGTTTCGCGGATTGCGTTCACCGGGGGCAACCGCCGTTGAAGCTCTTCGATAACCGGCACGACATTCTCATCGGACGGGTCTCGAAGCAGCACCTAACCCATAATAAAACAAAAATCATCATCTGCAACCCAAAACAAAATCCCATCTATCCACCCTAAGTCCTCTTCTACAAAGATGGGGATTCTTGCAAAATTCATATTCTCCATTTCTGATCCCAATGAAAACTACAATTCAATAAATATAAAAACAGGGAAAAAGCGCCAACCTCATCAGCAGTGATAATTGCTTTGATATGCTGAAACACCAAAAAAAAAAAAAATAGTCACAAGATCAAAACTCGAAATGCAATTCGAAATTCAAAAAAAAAAAAATTATCAGAAATCATCCGGAAGAAAGCAATTACCTCCAAATTGAGAACAATGGCCTTCTCTCGACCCAGAATTGTGGAAGGATAAGAAAGCAAAGGATCAAGAATGCGAAGGTCGCGGGCGTGAATCTGAACGCGGTGCATAATGGCGTACTTGTCGACGTCTAGGACGGTGGACTCGCCGGAGCAGTCGACGAGGATCCAGCTCCGGGAGGACTGAGGGTTCTTCTTCTTGACGGCGACAAGGGCCTGCGGGTCCAGAGGCACCACGTACCCGTCCCGAGCCATCACTAACCATAATCTCTCCCCTGAAACCCAGAAAAACCAGAGAGAAAAGACAAACACCTAACCCTAAATCGACGATCACATCCTTAAATCCCCAAATTTCAAGATTCCGAATCCTTACTTTTTTCCTTTTTCCAGTATTGAATTAAATACTGGTCAATTATTGAATTGACAAGAGGGGCGAATCGGGAATTAATTGGATATTATTCTTTAGCAAGGGTTTCTTTTTTTTTTTCTTTTTTTCTAGTTTTGTTTGGAGTTCAGTTT
Source organism: Artocarpus heterophyllus (assembly GCA_025403435.1). Taxonomy (NCBI): domain Eukaryota; kingdom Viridiplantae; phylum Streptophyta; class Magnoliopsida; order Rosales; family Moraceae; genus Artocarpus; species Artocarpus heterophyllus. Next base: position 8,982,585 of record CM046341.1, read on the forward strand.
TTGGCTTGCAATGGCTGTCGTGGCCAATTGGGAGTTCTTTTTTTTATTTTTATTATTTTATTTGGGGAAGGGAAGCAGAGATCGAACGATAGAGGAGGCACGGGACTTTGCCGCGAAAGAGAGAGGGTAGGTTTGCTACTTTTTATGCACGGACGGGCCGACCACTCTTGACCCTGAAAAGCTAGGTTAAATTTACACGTTTAGGTAAATGGATTTTTTTTTAAGTATTTTTAAAATAAATGATCGTAAATTTTTTAAATTAATCAAATAATTATTTATTAGTGGTAAATTTAAATTTATTTAATAACTTAAGTTTATAAAATTTAAAACTGATAAATTTGACAAGTTTATAATTGATAAACTTTATTTATCACCGATAAACAATCATTTATTTAATTTAAAAAAGTTATGATCATTTATTTCAAAATGATTATTAAAAAGGTCATCTAGCTTAATTTAAAAAAAAAAATTACGGGTCTTGTAGTGATAATATGCATGCTTTTTTGTTGTTGAACCTAGTTAAGATCATATCAAAATAGAAAAAAAAAATGAAATAAACAAATCGTAAGATAGAAAAGGTTGGATACAAATTTAACAATGAAAAAACAAAACTCCATTAGTAACTTTTTTTCCTTCAAGTCTTATTGTAAAAATCTCTTAAGTTTACAATCGCATGTTGTAACTTTTTTTTTGTTAAGAAATGTATGGCGTAACAATATCATATCTGGTGTCTTAATTTTTTATATCTTATTGATTGTCTCTTTAATACTATTGTAACAACTCATTAAATTACTTATGTAATTTTATTATTTAATATTTATTGAGTGGCCAAATTCTTAAATTTAGATGAATTGTGAAAATTGTATTCAGAGACTGTCAACAAGATAAGAAATTGAAGACAATATATCTGAACTATTTCATAACATGTAAACATAATATGTAATTAAAAGCCTAAGACCCTAGGGTGAGAGCAACCCTCTTTATTTGGTAATTTAGTGATAATGGGATTAAATTAACAATGTCATCTAAAATTATATTTTTTGGAATTTTTTCTCTCAAGCACTTGAAACAATTAGGCACTAGTAACATTTTTCGTTTGTCGATATGACATCATTCATATGTTTATATAGCACTCAGTTTGTTTTAAAGTAACACTTAATAAGTATAATCAAACACATATAACATACTAATATTAAAGGTTACACTTAAGTAAATTAAGGGTTATACAAACATACTAACGATGTTATATTATTCAATGAACAATTTTAAAAGTGTCGGATTCGTCAAGGTGTCGAATTTCAGATTTCACCTATACTTTCTATCTTAACGATATTGCCCCACTAATTTTGTACGTGGTAAAACAGAAAGCCTGAAGAAATATGTAGCATCAATTATTATTATTATTCTGTTTGTATGTATCATTCTTTATTTGTGTTTGGTTTAAGATGGTCGTCACAGCAATTAATATCCTAATTTAATAGATTGAATTCCACTATGGCAAGTGTACTAATGAAAATGACAAATCGATTTGGTGAGGCTTTATTTGTTTATTAGCAGAGAGAAGCTTTTATTTTGTGTCTACATACTTTAATAATATACAATTAAGGAACCCTCAGCCGTTTAATTAGTCGTTTCAAGTATTAAGTTGGATCATATTTTCTAAAACAGGCAGGTTGTCCTTTTCTATGGATTGTCACTATACCTAATCCACAAGTATATTAACTCACTTATACGTAGCCATCATTTGACGTGAATTTTTGAGTAAAAGCTATAGTACATCCTGCTGTGAAGCCAAAGTTTTGTGAATAATGATATTATAAAAAAGTAAGGATTTATTTTTTAAAATTTGGAGGTAAGGGAATTCGAACTTTTTATTTTACCGTAAAATTAGACATAATTTTATTGTCAAGCTAGGTTTGCAACAATAATTAAAAATATTTTTCATTCAATAAAAACATAATTATATATTTTGATTATTGAAAAAAAACACAAATTGTAATTTTTTTAAAATGAAGACATAATGATATATTTCAATTATTTAGTTAAAGAAATAATTACATTTTTTCTTATAAAATAACGACACAACTTAAATTTTAGAAAAATTCTAAGGCAAAAAATTAAAACGTTAAAAGTTTAGTGGGGCAACACCATTCAAAATCAAGTGGCGGTCATCCACGTCTCTAGAATGCATATGCATACCAAATCTTAACTATTAATATGGCTTAAAAACAATCTCATTAGTTTAGTTCTTTTTTAACTTTTATCAAGTTGCCGCCAGCTAAATTCTTTTTTCAATGAATCATATTTTTTTATTGAATTGAAGAATATACATATATATATTATTAGGGTGCAATTTAGTGAGGCCTAAATTGCTAGTAGGCCCGTGCGACCCAATGTTAGCACGAGTCGGATAGGTCGAGTAAAATCTACTGAGTAAAGCCCAATCAAATTGAAGGTTTGCATTGTTCGTTTGATTCAATCGTCTTGCATGATTTGAGTCGTTCTACTCTCGTTGAAGATTATTCGCACTCGTTTTCATGTCTTCGTTCGACTGGATTGATCGTCTCGAACCGACATAACTGTACGAACAGATGGTTGTAGCACGTCTAGTTATAGACCGAAACGTGGGGGAGGCGTGATTCTTGCAGCCTATCACCGATCGATACGCCTCCAACTATTACGGTTACTTATGGTGCTTTATTCCACTCCGCCAGACGTTTGAGAGCCACTATCCTTCCTCATCTTCTATATAAGGGGAAGACTGCTTTGTTATACGATATATACAAAAAGAGATACTGAAACCCTGTCAATTTGTCTTCACATTTCTTGTAATCTGTACTCATAAAGGAATCATAGAAAATTACAGTGGACGTAGCTCTTCATTAACAAAGTGAACCACTATAAATTCTGTGTCTCATTCTTATGGCAGTTTTATTTTGTTCATTTTGCTTTAATCTAACAAATAGATTCGGGTTTATAGATCCATTTAACGATAATTTGAGGGCCCAAATTCCTAAATAACTCAATCCAAAATTATAGCATTTGATTGTAGATTCACCGTCTACGTATATATGTGTATATATACGTATCCAAAACTTTACCTACGCGTCAACAAAAGCTTCTAAGGACAGTGTTTAGTTTAAAGATTTCCTTAGAAGCTGTTGGCATGTCTTGATGATTTGGAGACGTCTTGTCACAAGATTTTATCTCCTTGTAATTAGCTTGTGGGGGTTGATGGAGAGCGGGAACCTGGAGTTCTTGGTTTTTAACATATGAATAAATATGTTTTTATTGTGAGAAAATATCATCATGAGGTAGTGTTTTGTCAACACACTTAAAGGCGTGATTTTTAAGTATGAAAAATTTTATGGGGCCTCACTGATAGAAACGACATGATAACATGGCAGGTACAATGGACAATAACGTTACTGTGAGATGAAGTAACTAACTGAAACATGAGGAGGTGTTTGGAAAAATGTGGGAAGCATTGTATGAAGATTATCTTAAATTTATTCAGATTTATTAAACGTTTAATGAAGGGGAACAGAATCGTAACACGTTTTGAGCTGTAAATTGCAATATTAGCGAGAGTTTTATAGGTCGTTTGGTACGTAGGTTCAAAGCCGTTTAAGGCATTTAAAACCATAAAGGTGGTTCAAACTGGTATTTGGTGAGTAATAAATAAGACATGGAGGCGGTTTTAAAAAGGACTAAACCCTCAAAATCTAAACTTTGCACATCTCAAGTTCATATAGTTTAGACCATTTTCTCACAGTAAAAACTATTCTCATTCTTGTTTTTTCTTTTATATACCATAGTTTTCTAAACACCGATTATCGTTAAACTTGATGTGATTTTTTTATTCTCATTTTAAACCTTTACGTTTCAAATGCTAGTTTACAACTATTGTTTAAACCGTATAGTTTAAAACTTACAGTTCAAACTGAAAAGCTCTAAACCATGTCATTCCGAACCTACGCATTAAACAAATCATTAGTTTTTTGTAAAAGTAGTTTTGAAGTTAGGGGACGAAAAGATAAAGGACAATCGTTGTATAATGTGTTGGAAACTACTTTATTTTCATTGATTTTTTTTTTTTTTTTTTTTTTTTATGTTGGCTTGGAAAAGGAAGTGAAGAGTACACTATGAAAAAAATTAAAAATTAGTTTTGGTTTAATCGAAAGCACCGAGTGATGGAAAATGAAAATAAATTTTATTATCAATGAAGAATATTGATGAAATGTAACGATAGTAATATTAATCATAAGTGTTTTTTGCAATTGGATTTTAATGAAATGTAATTGTAACAGTAGTAATTTATGGAAGGAAGATCCACATCGGCTCTTTATGAAAGGAACAACAATCTACATATTGAAATTCTGCCGACGTAATCCACCGTAACATATGCTCATTGGGGAACCATAACACAAGTTATAGGTCTGCCACTTAAAGTGGCAACGATTACATCTAACCACATAATAGGGAAGGAATTGGATTCTTTGGAACATTAGGAGTCGCTCTAACGTCATTACTCGAGGTGCTAATGGGGTTCAACTTCAGGAAGAACATTCTACGCAAGAATCAAAACGGTTGGGTATGGGGTAGTCGGTACACATGCAGCCGCGTAGGTTCTAGGAGGCAGAAATGGTTAGCATTAATGACTAAGAAACAGGAGCCCCGAGCAGAAACAAGGTGTGGATGTCTTGCATCGTTTTGCATCAATTTGGACCATGAGTTAAAGATAGGGGTCTCAAAGGAGTTTGTTGTCGAACACAACCATGCATGTGTGCCAGCAAACTAAACAATGTATCTATGCAACAACAGATATGTTGGCTTGGAAGTCATTGCGCAATGTCGGTCCACGAGGAAGGCGAGGATGAAGACCTCCCATATAATTAATTATTTAAATTGGTACTTGAATGATTAATTCAAAGCCTAGTAGGATGTGTACATGGATAATGGATAATTATCCAAAAGTATTTAAATTAAAGTATTATTTAAACACTGGTATTATAATTTTAATTGAAATTGTTTGAATTGGAATTATCTCGAATAATGCAAATAATCATAGATCCCTAGACTGTGATTGGCTGTAGGATTTGAATTCCCTAGCAAATGAAAGTGGAGTGTAGAAACAGATAAAAATCCTCTTTGGATTCCTCCAATAGCAGTTAAGAGAGAAAGAAAATTATCACCTAATTCTGATAGAGACCTAGAGACCTAGGGTTTTTATTATTCTTAGAATCCTATAGCGACTGTTGTCGGTTGAACTGTGTAACCTTGTCTGTTATTATTTGAAAATATGGTTATCGGCCTATAACCCTTAACAGTACGTTGGGTTAACAAGAAAAAGGAATGGAATTGTCTTTCATCATCTAGGGATTTGTTGTTGATCAATGGAGCACAGTCTTTATGACAAAAGATTTGTTCCACCATATACAATTACAAGCTTATGAATAAGTGGGATTTGGCAAAATCTCTTCCAAGAACCTCAAACTATGATTGATTCAAAGCCTTGTAGTAAGATGTTATCATTAAATCAAGAGGTTGCAAATACTAGTACGACTTAACGAAAGGATATTGTGAAGCCAAGTACCAATACGTGGAATTCATAGTCAAATAATGGTATAAGAACCTGTTTGACACACTAGATTGAATTGTAATATGTAATCAGGATTGGATTGAAATACATTAAATCCTATCTTGTATATGGTAAAATGTTGAATGAAGAAGATGGAAAAAATAGTCATATGTTTGGTGCGTCATCGAGCTTGAATACATTAGATATAATAATAACAATTAATATATATTAAATTAATTATATAATTAAAAAATGATAAGAAACTATGAAAATGCAAAAAATTGATTAAAATATTTTAAAATATTCCATACATATCATCTAAAGATTTTAAGCTTATTATCCACATTTAACATGACTTCAATTTTTATAATATATACCGTAATCACATTTAAACTTAAATATCTATTTTTATAATATATACCGTGATCACATTTAAACTTAAATATCTACTTTTATAATATATACCGTGATCACATTTAAACTTAAATATCTACATATATAAGTAATTGAAATATATTAATATCTTGCATTCATTTATTAAGAGCTTGTTTGTGCAACTAAATTGTTCTAAATGTCAATACCAAAATGGCTTTTAGTAGTGCAAATTACAAATTTATTATCCTCAAAACAAGCTCGTTTAAGGCATAAAAAAAAAAAAAACCCTGTAAATATCACAGGAAAAATCACATTTTTAGTAACGTCAAATGGGCCGCAACATACATGGTGGATTTTGAGCCCATTAATCTGTATTTGCGGTCATTTTCACTTCTCCCTCAATATCCGGTGAAAGTTCTCCTATTGAGAGAAGCGTCAGGTATTGGGGTTTCGTCGTTTCCAAAAACTGCTAGATTGAGGGCCCCACAGTTCTTGTCATAGCTGACCCACATGCCCTACGTCTTATCAAATCAAGACGGGGACCGAATTTGACACAGGTTCGTAAGTCATGGTTGCGTCTAAAAGAATATTTCACAATCTATTGCCGCCCCTATTATAGTTCTACCGATGAATTTTCTTCCTGCCATGTGTTCTTGCCTGGAAGAGATCTGAGCGTCTTATTTACAACAATGTTCATTTAATTTTTTCAAACCAGAAAGGGGTAACGGGGCTGTAGTCCTATTGGGTTATTTATGACTCTAGCCGTCGACTACCTCACAAACAGACGGCCGAGCAGCCTACTTCACTTTTTGCATAAGTTTAAGATCAGGCCATGGCCTTAAATTTAAAATACCAAAAGAACCTTCTTTTTTGTTTTTAAGTTCGTTCTTTACTACGTACAATGCTAATAATTATCAAGTACAGGTTTTAATCAATGCTGAGAGTTTGGAGACAAGTGCTAACATAAAAGTTTAAACCGTTATTCTTAATATGTTATAATATAAAATTTCTATACGGTACAATATTTAAGTTTTAATTTTAAATTTCAACTTAATTTTCAGACAAACACTCTGATATGCTACAGTTTGGAAGCTGGTTAGTAGGATTGTCTCCACGTTTTTCTCCTCCTAGTTAAAGGTGAAAGTTGCCTTACTGAGTTTCACAAAGCTATTTTTTGTGGCTTAAATAACGTTTAGGAAAACTGATGAAAGCGCAACGAAGAACAGACAAAAGGGTAATATCACCAGTGACCACTGGAACTCAACAGTTGGGAAAACAGAAGTAAACAATTGAACTCTGGTATAAAAATAACGATGAGATAACTGATAAGAGGAAAACAAATCGCACTCAAAAAAAATCTTAAGGATAATCTGTTCTGTTGGAAGCTATACACAAAATTCCTCTCTTATGAACAGTAGCATTTAACATAAACAAATAAAAGTATATACAAAGCTCCACCTTATCAGCCCTGCACTGCCAGGGCCTGCAAGTGATCTAAAAAGACTTGCAAACTCAAATCGTCTGTGAAAACAATATCCGAACCATCTGTGTATGTTGAATTCTGGGTAACAGATGGATTCAACTTGGCTAGAAGGAACCTAGCCTGACTGCTATATTGGTCACACTTAATAAGCTTTGGTGCCGGAACTCGTCCAGCAACCAACTGCTCTGCGTCGACCTCCGGGGCTTGCAACAGCTTTCTTAAATTCTCGTGGTTTGGGTCCTTGTCATAGCCAAGCTTCCTCCATTGAGCAATCTTGGATCCGTAATGGATGACCACATAGAAGTAAGAATCAAAGAGTAGAATTACATCCGCAGAGATGGAGCGAACATCTAGGAGGACAGGAACAGGTGGACCATCGAAGGAGTATTGGAAAAGTGTAGGTTGGATCATGATAAGTGATCCGACCACTCCTTCACGGTTCAGCATTAGCCGGAAAAAAGCAGTCTCGTCTGGAGTACTGTTAAAGACATCAATAAATTGAGATCTCCTAAGGTAGTACATGAACTGGGGATAAAGAGAGAAGTTGGTTGACAGGCGAAATGAAGATGGATCCTCCTGCACGTAATCTCCAAACTTGGAAGCAAATCGGATTAGCGCATCGTCCAGCCATCTGATGACATCTCGGGCATGACGATTCTCTGCTCGATGAATAGCGAGTCTGGCCATCACGGAAGCTGCTGCCTCCTGATCAAACCCTGCAGCAATTTCAGGTGCTCGTTTCCCAACCCATCTTCTTGCAGCAGTAGTCACTCTTTTCCGGATTCCCAGGTTCCCCTGTCGGTATCTTGTAATGAATTGTATGAAGAACGCAGAACCAGGTTGAGGGTCCTGCTCATCACTCACTTGGAAGAAGAATGCAATGCATGTTTTATGAGAGAGTGCACCCAACTTCCACGTGTAGGTGCCACCCTCTCCAGTCTCATCATCACTCACTAGATTGTTCCTTTTTTGAAGAGAAACACAAGGGCCAAGGGCTCCGCAGAGTTTTATATCTTTCGTTGTCACCACTTCAATAGTCGCATCAAAATAAATATTCAAGTTCCCCTCTTCATCGCGAGTAAAAGTGTGCTGCAAACAGTTTCTAAATTGATCCGCCTCAAAAGACTCTCCCAACATCATAAAACCGCCTGATCTCTCAACTGCGTTCTTGATCTCAGCTATTCCAACTTGATCAAGAGAACAAGCAAACAAATCAAGAATAATTGACGCATCCGATAACCTCTGTGACAATCTCCTGTAAAACCTACACGATTTTCTGTAGTAAGGTGCACAACCATTGATGAGGTCCTGGTGAGTTCTAATGGCATTACCAAGATCGGAGTCCACAACAATTCCTGGACCTCGAGTTGCAGGTCCAGAAGTGAAAACCATAATCCGGGAACCAGTGCTAACCGAGCATCCTTCTAGAAGCCCGATTGCAGCTGAAATTGCCGCTCCTGTACATCTTTGAGGGCGATGGCCCGGCACAACTTCACGCGAACAACGTATCTCTTCGATTGCAGTGGTGATATTGAACTCACATTCAGATACCGGCATCAAAAAGCCCTGCTTCTGAATAACTGGTGTTGTTCCAACCTGCTTTTGCTTCATATGTTTCAAGCCCAGAAATTGTTGGATCTGAGGATTCAAAACAGAATACAAATCCATGTTTAAAATCTAAGCAAAAGCACAATAAAAAAAAAAAAAAAAAATCAAACGGAATCGGAGCTTATAAGGCCCCACCCTATCATAAATCTCTCCCAAAGTACCAATTAGATGAAAGTAATGGAGTCTATGGATTACAAACATGGAGAAACTAGAAGCGCTTACTTGTTTCAAGGCACAATACAAAATGAAAATTAAGTTCAATTCCAAGCATTTTGAAATACAAAATTGCACAGTACAAATCATGATAATACAATAACTTGATTAAGATAACTAAACCAAAAGTATAAACGCTGTTTATGATTGACAAAACAATGAAGAAGAATATGAACAAAATTGAAAAAAGGGAAAACTTTTTAAAGCAAATGATTACTTGATCCGAAGACAACTCGCGATCTCCATGGAACACAACGACCCTCAAGCACTCGCTGAATCCGAGGTCGTGAATCCGAACCATCGAATCAAACGTGATCAGGCTAACCAGAGAATTCTCCGGCAATTGCTCCACGACGCGCAACAGCTCGTTCTTGAGTCCTCGAAGCTCGTTGTCGACCGAGCAAGCATCAACGACGAACACGAACGCGGGACCAAGCAATCCGATCCCTCGCAAATCCGAAGACGACGAAGGCAACGGCGAGGCCATGGACGACAGCGACAACAAAGACGGCGACGACGACGAAAGTCCGTGGCTGTGGTTGTAGCTCAGGCTGAGATTGGACGACGGCGAGCGCGTGGGCGGCGGCGCGGCCTTCCGATCGTGCGCGTACTCGACGACGCTGTAGGTCGGGAAGAGCTCGGCGGGGAGGTTGGTCTCGGCGATGCCGGCGTAGGAGGAGGGGAAGGAGTTCTTGCCATGGCAGAACGGGCAGAACCAGAGGCGAGAGGTGTACTGGACCCTGGCGTACGGGCTCAAAACGGCGCCGCATTGAGAGCAGAGGACTGGCTCGTAAGGGAGGATCGGGAGCTCCGGCTGCGGCATCAATGGCGTGCACATGACGCTGAGAGGGATGACCAGAGACGCCGAGTCGGGCTTCGACGGCGGCCACGAGTTCCACGACCACCGGAGGCCCTCGATCGCCTCCAATTCGACGAAATCCATATCAGGAAGAAAGAATCAGAGACGTTTAGAATCTTTCGATTTCGTTGGGGTTTCTGAACCGGACATGGGAGACGGGCGGTTGGATTTGATTTGCGTTTGTGAAGTGTGACTGTGAAGGAAAAGACTGGGAGAGAATCTTCGAAAGCTTTTTCTTTTTTTTTTTATAAATTTTATTTTATTGGTGTTTGGTTTCGGGAAAGTGGAGGAAACTGGGGGAAAGAAGGATCATTCAGTAAACCTTTGGAGGGGTTAACCGGTTATGGTCTGGGATGTTGAAGGTATTGCATTTTGACTTTTTTTTTTCTTTTTGTGTGGATTACTTCTTTTTTTTTTCCTATTTCATGAATTTTGTATGGAATCAAAATGATTGGAAGAAAATCACAATAGATGAGCCTGTTTTACATCCGTCGAAAGCCATGTCGTTGATCATACAAGGGTCCGGTGGGTGGATTTAAATTATATTGATTTAAATTATTTTTATTTAAGTTATATATTTTAAATTAATGATTTAAATTATTATTGAAATTGATATTTGGATGTATATTTAAAGTATTGATTTAAATAAAGAATAAAATTAGAATTTGTGTTTAGTTATATAATGAAAATTTTTTTTGATTTATTAACAAATATTACAAAATTTTATGTCCATGATCCTAAAAAATATACAATATGGATCTTTATTTATTTCTCTTCATCATAAACGTAATAAAAAAATCATTTCAATTAGATATCAAATAAAAAAAGTTATAATTTTTTTTCAGATGTAGTAGAAAAAATTTCAACTTTTTCTATAACAAGTATATCTGAGTTCAAAAAGTTTAAGAAAATTGAACTATAAAAACTTGAATTTAAAATGATTCATTTTATTTAAATTTTTTAAAAAATAAACACGTATACAAAATATTTTAAAACACCACTAAAGGCTTCGTTCAGTTTTTTTTTTTTTTTTTCATGTCTCTATCCTCATGCTGTTCTTTTTCATGCAAAACGACGAGTTTTGTAATTTTAAAATTGTTGGTCGACAAAATGATGCACATCAGCATCAAAAGGTGTATTTGGCAGCCTGTTTTAATAGTTAGAACTGTTATAATGTAAAACTCTCATATATTATAACATAAAATATAAGTAGGTTATAATATAAAGCTTTCATATGCTACAGTAAAATCGTTTCTACTTTTAATTCTAATTGTTTTACCAAACACACTCAAAATTAGCTATCTTATGACCATGTTCAACACAAATCTTAATGTCAATAGGTATTTGATATTTATTATGTTATTATATTTTGTGTTTTGTCAATAATGTTACTTTAAATTTTATATTTATTTTTTTATCATAATTATTGTATTTTAGAATTTATAAAATTAAATTTTTAATTTTAATATATTGTCATAGGTCATTGGGAATATAATTCAAAACAAGAATTTGAACTAAAGTTGGTTTGAAATTAAAACTTTGTAGCTAAAAATACTGTATTAAATTTGATTTGCACTAAAATTTTGTGATTCAAACTAAGTTCTTAAACGAAAGTAAATGAACAGGTCAATCCACTATCATTTTTATTATGTAACTTGCACGTGGACACATATATATTAATGACATGAATAGTCATTTATATATGTTTTAACCTAAAATTATTATGATTGATGTATTCAGTTAAGTTGTTTTATCAAAATAAAATTTTGAATTAATTTTGATTTTTATATATAGATATAAGTTAACAATCATAAAAAAGACCTTTTATGCTCTTGATTAATGATCAATGAAAAAATCACATGTAAATTTTTGTTTAAAAACTAACATCACTATCAGTGAGGGATGATTGCCATTGATTTGCAAGTTTAAGGTATAACTTATTAAAATTAAAATTCAAAAACAAATTAAAAATCTACCATTGATAAGTTCAAAAGACAACAACATAATAACCTTGATTGCCCTAAAAGAGGTCGTACACCCTATCACACAAAATAACAACTTATAAATACTATGCACTTGTGCAAACCAGACAACCACCCCTTAAACCCAATTACCAATCAACCTTCCCTTTTCTCTCCGCTCATCTATTACCGTATGTCGTGCTGCCATTGCCCCTTTGTGTCCGCCGCGTTGCGTTGTCGCTGTCGTGTCCAACTCGCCACAACACGCGGTGCTCACCTTGTAGCAACGCCGCTGCCTCGCTCATATCACCGTTGTTATATTCTATTTTTTTTTTCTTTGAATCTTGTATTCTTTATATAGTATTTCTATTACTATTTGATCCATGCCTGTATATTTTTTTCATTTTCATTTTCTCCGTTGCCAAACACAACTATGTTAGCCGTCAAAATATGCTTGCTTGAAAGTCAAACTATTGGGGCAAAATTCGAGCATTTTGTTCCGTATATGTACCCTTTGGGTTTAAGAGTTGGATTTCATTTGTAAGAGATTTAAGGTGTTTAGCACTATTGTTTGCTGAACTTGACGCACATATGTAATTTACTCTTAAACTTTTAATTTTGACAAGTTGTATTTTAAACTTTTAAATCTGTAACAAATCACATTCATTGATAGTAATATTTGTTTTTTGATTGAAATTGATATGTAATTTGCACATTAATGACATGTGTGGTCATTATTATATTTTTAACTAAAATTTATTGTAATTGCCTGAAATTAATGTGTTATTATGTTAAAATTAAAACCTTGGATAGTGAACTTTGAGACGTTTATTATTTTTGAATTAGATCGTAAACTATAAATATCATCTTAATCTTTTTAGTTATTGTGAGCAACTTTATAATTTTTGTAGAATATTATTAACTTTTTTGTATGCGTAAGAGGGTCAACACAAACAACACCAACAAGGCAAAGCAGAACAAGAAGGAACCCACTATAGAAAGACAACAGTTAACAAGGAGCTACAACCAGCAACTAACAAAAGAACAGTAGGCCAATCGACTGCTAGCAAAACAGAGGAAAGAAATAGACTAGGAATTCAACTGAGGAAGCACCAATAGTACACGCTAAAGCCCATCTGCTCAGCTTGTGGGGCGAGACATTTTGGGTCCTCCGGGTCCAAATAAACGCGCAGGATTGGAAATGTCTAGCCAACGACCGAGCTTCGTCCACAAAGCTCTCAGTCTCTCATCCAACAAGAAGTTGGCCATTAATACCATCCAACAGAAGCTTGAAGCCCAATTCAAAAATAGCCTTATGAAAACCAAGCTCCAAAGCAATGAACATAGCCCTCAACAAGGTTTTTAGCCTCCCCAACAACCACTGAACAAAGTGATATCTTTTTGTACCACATACCAAGCAAGAACTCTACCGTTCCCACTTAAGGCAACAAAAAGAAGCGTCGGTTTTGAACTTAACAGACCCAACAGGTAGCCGAGCACAAGGCCTAGCCCGAGGCAGAAGCGAACCAACCTTTGTACAGGTAAATTTAGCCTCACTACTCAACAAGCAGCTGAACTCCGCAACACGGTGCTGCACTTTTTGAATCAAGCGAGAGACATACCTTCAAAACACCAAGCATTTCTAACAGCCGAAATGGTCTCTATAATCATAGCTTTGAACAAGCTAAATTGACTCTATACCATTTAGGACATTGATATTGTTCCACCTAAAGCCCAAAAAGGCGCCAAACCAAACTGCCTCAGCAAAGCCACAACGAACAAATAAGTGCGCTGAGATTTCACTTTCACTATCACTATCACTATCACAGGAAGGGCAGTTCAGAGGGATATCTCCCCCAAAAGCCCTGAGTTTATCTCTAACCGCAATAGCTTCAGCAGCTATTTTCCAAAGAAGAAGCCTGTGCCTCTCATGAATCTTAGACTTCCATACCAGCTTCCACATCATGCCAAAGAAGGAGAGAATCTACTCGCATTGAAGCTCCAATAAGCCCCCTTCACAGAGAAATTACCATCCTTAGATTTCACCCATCTCGACTTATCAACAACCCCACCAGAGGGACAAAATAACTCCAATATTTGCTTAGTCGAATTATGATAAAAAATCCCCCCAATCTTCCCTTCATCCCATATAGCAGAGCCTGAAATTTTAAGGTCAGACACAAAGACAACCTCCGACCTGGATTGTTCTTGTTTAGGAGACGGCTTGAAGCACACTAAACTGGGCTCATCCCAGAAGTGCCTAACTAAATCATCTAACCTGTCGGTGACCGTAACTGACAAACAGAAGGTGGACATAGCGTAGATAGAATTGCTTGCGCCACTAATTTAATCAAAGTAGCTCTGCCTGCCTGAGAGAGGAGCTTAGCCTGCCAATCCTCTAATCGATCCCCCACCCTCTGAATAACGAATTCGAAATCTTCTGCCTTCCTTCTTGAAAGAAGGAGTGGATGACCAAGGTATTTTGTCGACCCTACCAACTCCGGCACCCCATCGCCCGCCGGGCTCCGCCCGGAAGACCAAAACCTCTTTAAGAACCCCAATCTCTGCCCTGCTACTTCTGCATTAAAAACCTTTTTAGTGTTAAGCGTAAACTACCCAAACCAACTTCCAAAACTGTTTAAACTTGATTTAGTTTAATTTGATTTTTGTCAAATATCAAAATCATTCAAATCATCAAAAAATAGATTTGAGTGTCTGTTCGATAAACAGGTTCGAATTTGTATAGTTATAAACCTTATAGCTTAAATCGATGGTCTTAAACATGTGATTTAAATTGATGTTTGAAACGTAAAACACAAAATATAAAATAAAACATTACATAAGTTATAAGAGAATTGGTGTTTAGATTGTATGAAAATTATTAGGAAACAAAATAATATAGTTATGGGTTTGGTTCAAGCTGGGAAGCTAAAGTTCTCAGGTTTTACCCATTTTAAATCATATTTATCATTTTAAACCTTAGTTTTATTTTATTTATCAAACGTGAATTTAATTTGAACCTATGATTTTAGCAGCCAAAATCAGAGCACCAAAAACCACCTTTACCTGTAGTTTGTTCAATGGATTTTAAAAAACACCGTCCAAATTATCTGCAAACATAACTAGCTACTCGTGTGATTAACCCTCCCGAAGCTTTTCCAACCCTTTTAGACCAAACACGACACACACGACACGTCGGATTATCTTTATTTTTTGTTTAATATCGTTTTTAAAATAAAAAAATATTTTATTTTAAAAAATAAATTTCTTTAAAAATTATGTTAAAAATATTTAAAAAATTTTTATCTTAAAAAACGTGTAAAAATATTAAAAAAAAACCTGAAAACAAAGCCAAACAGCGCCGACATGTTTGCCTTTTTCTCAAATTCTTCCGTTTGTCGTTGGAGGCTCTCCATCATCAGCACTCAGCAGCATCAATGGCGGCAAGTTCAATCTTCTGATGAATCTCTCTGAAAGCTCGCATTTTCTAAGGAGCGTAAAATGTTTGGCATTTCTTACGGCGAGCTCTTTCTTCTGCTCGGAGCAACAGCCGCTCTCATCGGTACAACTCTCTCTCTCTCCTCTCTGATTTCCTCTCTTTCCCTTCTTTTCGAGCTTCTAGGGTTTATCTCACGACGAAAAGATCTATCTGAAACGAGTGTTTGGTTTCGCTAGGGCCAAAGGATCTTCCGATTATCGCCAGAACAGTAGGGAGATTGGCGGGGCGAGCAATCGGATACGTCCAATTAGCTCGCGGACAGTTCGAGAACGTTATGCAACAGTCACAAGCTCGTCAGGTGTGGAAGAATTTGAGATTAGAAAGACGGAATTCATGGTTAATTTTCTTCTTTATTTATTAGGTTTTGCGAATTTCGTTGCTTTAGGTTCACAAAGAGCTTCAAGACGCAATGGCACAGCTAGAGGCAATTCGTTACGAAATTCGCAGCTTTTCGATTATGAATCCCGGTCCTTTGACCAGAAAGCTAATGGACAATCCACTTGAAACTAGATCTTTAGTTGATTCTGGTAAATTCTTAGCCTTTTAACAAGTTTATGCCTTTGTTCTCTTGTAGTTTAGCAATATTTTTACATAAATATCTTTTTTTTTTTTCTATTATTGATATAGGAAATGGATTGTTTGAGAAGGTTGAGGAGGTGGAGAAACAGCCAGTAAAGACCATGATGAAGGTCTTAAAAGATGAACCCCAGTTTGACTGTGGAGTTTCTTTGTTATATGAAGCAATTCTGTGTTGTTTTAATTTATTGCTTTAATCATATTTCGCAGGATAATATTGGTCTGAAAACCTCAGAGTCAATTAAGCTGCATAGCCAAGCAACTGCTTATGCAAAATTGGCTGAATCTGAAGCTGTGAAGACTGGTTCTTTCAAAGCAAAGTTGGAGAAAGAGAAGCTTGATGATCAGGTTGGTCTTTTCACGATTCTCCCCGTTTCGGCTGAAAGCACGGGGATGTTACCGGATCGAAAGGGTAATGATCATCAGATAAATAGGCGTATTCTTTTTTCATTGTTGTTTCTTTTCTGCCCTTGGTTTATTAAATGTGCTGGCATTATCTCTTAACCTTGTGGTTTCAATTCGAACACTATATAACTAGGGAGCTGTTGAGAATATATATCTTCCTTTGCTGTTGTTGGAAACTTCACTGCTTCTAGCCTCTAATATATTTCTGAGATAGTATTCAACCAGTGTTTGTAGCATTTTTTTTGGCAGTAGGTGAAAGTATAAGATTGAACTTTCATTGAATGGAGGAATGAGGATATTGATACTATTTACTCTGTTCAGCCTCACTTGTTTGAAATAATCTTAAACAGTTTTTCATTTGGACATTGCTGTTATATTTGTGTCATTGTTTGCTTTATGCTCATTTCTGTTGTGTTCCTTCTGTGAATATAACTAATGGCCTGTTTGGTTCAAAATTTGAACAGAAATTTAATTTTTTGGTAAGAGAAAACACTGTAGTAAAAAGTTTGGACTATGTGTTCAAATTGCAAAACCAACGAATTGTAATTTTGTTAGACGAGGTTTAAGCTTGAAAGGGTGTTCAGAGAGTATGTTGTACAATTGACAAGGATGTTAGTACGCATGTAATTTTAAATGTATTATATTATACTCCAATTGATGATGTGTGTGTGTGTGTGTGCATATATATATATATATATATATATTATCATATTAATTGGGTTGTTGATCTAGTTTGACTTCTTCTATCTATGTACATGAGAATTATACGTGAATGTTAATAACCAGTGACTTATTTGAATACAGGGAATGTGACAGGGTCAGACATTGTGTTGGAATCTGTACTTGAAGCCGACGTGGCACATAATGCCAAAGACTTCTTTTCACAGCCCCAAAATCAAATTCCAGAGAATCCATAAGGTCATATACCATTTTTTTACGAAACCCTTTAAGCTGCACTTCTTATGTTCTAGCAATTTTATCGAATCATTTATGGTCTTTAAGCATCTGTAGGGTAGAGGTCATCAGCTGCAAGTATACTGGGACATAAAAGGTATATGTTGTCAGTCAATTTGTTGTCAACTGTACATAGTTAACATCGTTTGCTGCATAATACTAATGTATTTCTTCGATTATTTGTTGCTGCTAGTTGGTTTCATTCCGGGCCTTAGCACTGTTTTTCTGCCTTAATAAGCAGAGAAAGCTGGTATTTTCGTAATGTTATTATTAGCAGCGCCAGAAACCTGTGCAGCACTATTCCTAACATACGACGGCATCAAGAGGCAATGCGGCGGCTACTGTAATTGTGAACATTGTAAGAGAAAAACCCATATGGAGATGTTTATGTGAAAGTTGAAACATGAATTAGTGTTTTTGGCTGACAAATGGTCATTTGGTTCTTGTAGTCCCTCACCCCTCTTTTTTCCCCCCTTCAGGGGAGGCCTTATATTTTGCTTGTTCTTCCTATTAATATTTGAAATTTGTATAAAGTTATGCTGGTAACCCTAATGATATAGAACGAAATAGTTCAGACTGTCTCTGTGGCCGGGCCATAGCCTGTTTTTACTCTCATATTGCAATGTCTAAATTGTTGAGTAAATGCTTTTAATATTTTTTGACAAACACAAATTAGACCTTACATTATTCAGAAAGTGAATTTGAGCTTCTCAAAATTAATACCAAAACTAGGCCTAAAGATATCAGACAGGCAATATGCCAGCAGGCTGGTCACCAAGCCCATTTGGACTTGTACGCACAGATTACAATCTTTTCTCAGGCCCCTTTAAATTCTGCCCCTCTTGTGCTTTTTGGTTCTGCTGGAATTGGTCTCCTCTTTATTTGTTCGTGTTCTGGGCCTTCCATGGTTGCATTCCTGGGCTTCGCATCCAGTCGCAGCTGTAAAAAATTAAAAAAAAAAAAAAAAAGAGAACCAAACTGACATATACCAATGTGGTAGACAGACAACTTGAATATTTAAAAGCGTTAATTTTAAACGTGGTTAGTTTTCGGACTCCTTAATATGAAACGTGAAAATTACTACCATTTCCGGTTTTATTGCAAGGCCACTAGTTCTCAAAGGCCCGTTTTCTTTATTTGTTAATTAAACTGCTATTGCTAAATTTGTGTGTATGTTGTGTAGATGGTGGCGTTGCCGTGTCGTGGTTCTGCCTTAGCTTCTGGAACCCTGTCTGCAGACAGCAAGGACAGCTTATAGACAAGACAACTCTTGTTGATTGGGATTCTATGAGGACATAAGCCTGGGGAGAGGAACTCCTCTTTTTGTGATCTCGTCTAGTTGCCTAGCAACTAACAAGCCATATTTCACCGACGTGAGCTCCATACAGCTATATAATATGAATTCATGAAGATCCATGCTTAACACATGAAATTTGGTAATCCATACTATAACTGGAGGTAGGACAGAGGGAGAGGCAGCCCTCATGTTCTCAATCGATTGGAAATTTCTATTGATTATAGAGGGTTTAAAAAGGGCATTACAGAGGGAGAGGTAGCCCTCATGTTTTCAATCGATTGGAAATTTCTATTGATTATCGAGGGTTTAAAAAGGGCATTGCTTATTCTCGTGACACCGAAGTACTCCTGTTCTAGAGTTTTTGGCACACTTTGTCTCCTTTGAGCATAATTTTGTTTGTACTGTTGGTATCATTCTTTGTCGAGAGTTATGTCCTGTATTATATTATAGGATCCTTCGTATTGTTTGTTAGTTAGAATGAAAATTTTCTTTTCAAAAACTATTTGTGCAGACTGATTCAACTTTAGCATCTTTATTGCCTCAGTTAATAGGATGTTTGGGAACCCAGTTACAACATCGGAGTTTCAATTACTATAGTATAAAACTCTTACATGCTATAACGTAAAGCAAAAGCATGTTACAATATAAAGCTCTCGCATGCAACAATATTTAAATTTTAACTTGGTTTCTAAACACTTTAAATGGACATACACATCTTTGGATTGATTTTTATCCTAGTTTTCCAAACATCCTTGTGACAAGTAAAAAACGACATTTTATTACAAGAGCACAAGTATTAAATGCTCATTTGGTATGATGTTAACAAAACTGCTACGGTTGAATTTGTTTGCGCAGAAAACCTCGCATTCTTATTGGCTTTCAGCGAATTCACCAAAGCAAGGACGCCAGTCGGTGTTGCTGATGAATTTAGCATCACATGATTCAGTCATGTGTCTTTCATATCATATCATATTTCAGTTTAAGCTGCAAAAGAATCTGGTTTTTTAAAAGCCTGACCTTTTGACCGTTTACTCAAAATTACATTGGCTTTACCTGCATGTTTCACACACTTTTGAGTCAAACATATTTTTGTATATATTATCCATGTAGTTTTCCCTGTTCATTCTATATATAAGTTCCATTGAGAGCAATACATGCTTGAAAAAAAAAAAAAAAAGCTGGCAACAACTTATGTCTTGAGTGAAACAAAACATCTGTGCTCTCAATAACTTACAAATCAATTTTAGATTTTCTTTTATTTTGTGCTGCCGGTGACTTTAAGCATGTTGTGCTGCAATTCTTTGCCTAGATTTGTAATTGCCTAGTTATCTGAGTCGCCAATATATAACAACTCTGCCCGGAATGAATAAACTTTGATGCCGCACGTTATCATGAGTCCCTAATGGAAGTACATTTGGCATATTTTAGCTATTTGCAATGAGCAAGTTATTTACTCTACTTTTTTTCCTAATAAAGAATGAGAAGAAGCAACTGACATCAAAGCAAAAACAAGATATTTCAACTAGATTGGCACCTATTATTTCAACTAGGTTGGCACCCATTAAAGTTGCTATGCGGTAGTAAGCTCCTCATTCTATACTATTAAATTATAATTATAATTAAAAAAGTTCACAAAAGATTTGGGATATAACAAAGGCCAATGCATAAATCAGATTGAGATAGAGAAAATCTTTAAGGACTATAGGAAGCTAAATAAGAACAAGTTGAAAGCTAACGCTATAAGAATAAGCTTAAATTATACCTTTAAAAATGATCTCCTAGTTATGGGCTTTAATAAAATCCTTTCCAGTAAAACCCAGAAGGTAAAAACCTAAAAAAAGAAAAAGAAAAAGAGCATCTATGCTTGTACTAGAGAGCATCCAAAGAAGAAGAAAAGAAGATGATCATCCCAAAAGCACTCAACAACATTGTAGATGCTTATCCAAGACTTGTTTCATTTCATGATGCCATGTGAATTATATGGACCCAATAACGAAAGTTTCATATGGGAACTAGAGCAGGTTACCATGAGACAAAAGATTTTCTTTCTAAAGAGACGATACTATAGGGAAAGCCCTGCGAAAAAATAGGTCGACACCAGGATGATAAAAAGCTTAACATCTCTCATTCTTGTTACTTTTCTTTTTCAATATGAAAAAGAAAAAAAATGAAAAGGGTTTAATCAACATTTTGTTCGTTTAGATTTGATTGTGTTGTAGCTTTACGATTCAGATTAGGCTTATCGTTAGATGAATTACATCACTTATACTGACCCCAAAAAGGAAATAGTAAGTACAACTAGTTCGCGATGTCCTGAAAAAACACCCTGAAGAGAATATGTGATTAGGAACACTAGCCATGTCCCTAAAGTTTAGAGACTAATATGTAATTTGGCTTTATTTTTTTTTTTAGATTATTCTCACCCATGCCTTCCAAAACTTAGGGTCATTTCCACTTTTTCTTTTTAAACTTCAAAAACTCTCACTATGCTCCCAAATTATAAATTAGTTACACTTAACCTCTTTTCTTAGAATTTTAGTTTATAAAAAACAGAGGGGATAAAATGTCATCTTGTGGTCTTATTATTAGTAGAATTTTTATTAAAACAAACAAAAAAAACCACATGATCACACTTACACCTTCTTAGTCTTTCTATTTTTAATAGAAATTCTAATAAAAAAAAAGGCAAAGTAGGACTAATTCAAAATATAAGGGCAAAGCGAGTTTTTAGAGTTTGGGGACAAAGGGAGGATTATCTTATAGTTTGGGGGTATATTAGAGTTTATATTTTAAATTTAACAAAAGTGTTGTCGAATGACTCCAGTAGATAACAATTGTAAAAATTTGGACGAAAACATACTCATATATATTATATGAGCTTGTTTAACGAAAAATATTGAAATTTCAAAATGATGATTGAAGCATGTCACATAATATGTATGAGAACATTTCCTTCAAAGTTTTAATTCATTCATTGACTTGGGGGCACTCTGAACTTTGAAGTAAACCAAAAAATTTTAAAATGTAATTAACCGTAATTAAAAGTTTAGAGAGACAATTTGCCAATAGAGTCAAAATTCAAGGGGCTAAAGCAAATACAAACACCTAAAGACAAAAGCCTAAATAAACAAGGATAAAAGTGCTTAATTTTCATCCGTAGTTTTCCCGAATCTTAAATATATAGGGCAATACAATTCAACTTGTTCCCTTTAGGGAATTTTTTTTTAAAAAAAAATTAGATGCCGTGATTTCCCACTTAGGTTGAGAAGAAGATAGCCCTGAGCTCGAGGTACCGAACCCATGGACCGTAGTGACCCCTTTATTCAAGTTTATTGTCGTTTTTCCCCTTTTCTCCTTGTCATCGAGGTGGCTAACCAGAAGAGCTTGGAATTTGGACTGAAAATGATTGGTGACTGTCCTGCTGAGATGCTCAGAAGATACAATAATGCTTTGGCGATGTGAAGGGTTTTGGCTATTCAGCTGAATATATATATATATATATATATATATATATATATATATATATGACCTGATTAGATTCACATGTGATGATGTATATAACAGCAAAACTATATTTTGAGGTATGTGTACACATGCACTCATTCTAACAGTTTTTGGTTGAATCCAAATCTTTCCCTTATCAACCAAGCAAAAATGAATTGCCCTAAAAGGGAGGAAAAAAAACAAAGAAGATGATCAATAATAACCTCTTGAATAACAAAAAAATAGATTGGTTTGAACATTGATTTACGTTTGGTCATATATAATATATATGTTAAAAAGAATACCAAGCTTAAAGTAACAGATTAATTCTCTAGATTCATTCAGAGGCTAACATACAAACTATTAATATTATTTTCTGACGATGAAAAACAAAAAAAAAAAAAGGAAAAAAAGTTACGCAGACTCGAGAGTTTCATGTGTACGAAGATTCCATGCACCTTGTATTCATGCATGAACTATACAATCAATATTGTCACGCCCAACTCAGACCAATCTTTTTAATTAATTAATTAATCTAATATTTAATCAGAAAATATACTAAGGAGGAAATTTTTCCTTGCCTCTATTATAATTCGGTTCGAGCAAATCATAACTTGCCAACTTGTCAAAACTATACTTAATTATTTTCTCATCCAAGCTACAACATTACATGAGGCTGCCAACTGTCAGATCCAAGAAATCTAATTTATTGCCATAATATATATATATATATATATCTACAATAATATATATGCGTGTGTATGAGAGGAAAAGAAAAGAGACAGAGAGAGCCCACAGACTTAATTTGTTAAACCTAGCCAGAATAGAGAAGTGTGCAAAATCAATATATTGATCCAACAAATGTGTTGCTGATCCCATAGAAATCATTTTATATATATAGTTAAAAAAAATAAAAGTAAAAAAAAAAAAAAAATTAAAAAACACAACCCCAACATGCAAGTGCCACTGACTACCAATAACCAGTCAGACATATATATATATATATAATGTTTGTTTATATATATATATATGAATTATATGTACTGTGTTTCTTATAAAATATATGTGTATCTATAATATGTCTGATTATTGTCTCTAAAATATATAATAAACTAATGCCATTAATTGATGGCCATAAATGACAGCCACATCAACATTCACATGGCCTTGTTCCCTTGCATCACTTGGGTCATGAATTTTAATATACCATCCTCAGCCAAAAATAATAATTTGTGTAGCATTATTAAATTAATGGATATATACAAAGCAAAAGTAAATAACATGATGAATCTTTTGAGAGGAAAAAAAAAAGTAGCATTAATAAAATTGAAGGAACAAAACACACAACAACTATGACAGCAAGGCCAACAACAAGAGAAAAAGAAAAAAAAACCCAAAATGTGAAATTGTTCAGCAGCAAGCCATTAGTAATAAACAAACCAGACAATCGCTGAAGTTTATTGCTTCTTGTCTAAATATTACAAATATCAAGATATCTTTAATATCTATATACGATCAAATAGTACAAGCACATCCACAGAACTGCATTTTCTGCCCCATTTGTCCTTGCACGAGTTCCTTGAGACATAAAAAAAGAGTTGTGTTCTGGATTGGACCTCATTAGCTTCTGTTCTTGCATTTCTCCATGGCTCTTGGAGCTGAAATTTTAACCAATAAGTAATTTTTCGTTATAATCATCGTTAAGTCGATAAAAAAATTTCTTCACCAAAATGAAGCAGATTATCGCTGACATGATCTTTTATTAAGCGTTTCTAAGTTACAATGAAAGTCCACTTTTACAATTGGTATTTAAGCTAAAACTTTTTGACATCAGTTATTTTCTCTCATCATTTGTTAAAAACATGGGATGGAAACTTTTCTAGTTATTAAGAATTAATAAAATTAGAAAGTTTTTTTAAATTAAAATTAACTTTATGATATTAACTAATGATGTGCAATTTTAAGATATACGTACCAAGTCCAATTGCTTCAGATCCTTTCATTATTCTCAAGCGCTTGCATGAATCAACAAACATCCTGCACATGGCCAAGTCTACATAATCAATGCACACATAATGTCATCTTTCATACCTATAATATTAGTTTGATCTCCTTTTTTTTAAAAAAAAGTTATGCTACATATTTTAGCAGATGGATTGAACACTAAAAAATTGAGGTTAAAGGAGTCTTTTGATAGGAAATTAATTGTTGATATGTGTTATATTTGTTGTTAAATATACATATAAAATGTTCTATCTAGCTAGATTTTATGTGTACATATATATATATATATATATCTATATATATTAGGGTCTGTAAAGGGAAGAAATAATAAAAAACTCACTCCCATGGAACATCTCCCACGAGCATCCAGTCTCCATCCTTATCTTCATAGGTTGGAACATACTCAGAACTGTTCAGTAGATCCATTAACTTGCTCTCATTCATGAAGTCTATCATTCCTTGGGCCCTATAGTTACCTTCAATTACAACAATAATATTATATTAATAAGAATGACTTGCATACCTCAGATCCATTATAATATAACAAAAGTTTTTTACTGGCAAGAGAATTTCCATAAAGATCTCAGATGATGAAACTAATATTCCTAAAAAAGTAATATATTAAGGTCTGAAAAAAGATATATAACACATGGTAAGATCCGTAAGATAACTAAGTTGTACACCAAACGTGTATTGCTTTTATTCTCGTTTTCTTTTTTGGGGTTAGTTTAATTTGTACTATTGTCAGTTTTTCTGAGCCTATAATCCTAGATTTAATGGTTTTCTTCTGTAGCATTCTTCATGAACATGAACAAACATACACCCAATAGAAATTTTTCCTTTTTTTCTTAAAAAAAAAACTATTACCAACTATTTTATAGAGTACTATATATAGCACTACTACTTGTTTGATGGATGTAATTATAATAGTAAAAATTAAAAGTAACTGATTTTACTATAGTATTTTCTCTTACAGAGTTTAAATTGTTACGATATTTTAGTTTTGATTTGAACTATGTTCTCGGCTATGGTTTACCCATGGTAAAGGAACTGAACATCTTGGCCAAGGAATCAGAAAGCTCTTGGTAGCTCTTGTACATCTTCAGATCAACCTTACGAAGATAAGGTGCACCATCCATGCACACCTTCACAAACGCCACAGTGCTGCTTTTGCTGCTGCTGCTAGTCTTCTCATGACTACTCTCCTCAGTTGTCTTGATTTTCTCGGCCATTATGTTCTTCCTATAAGATCTCACTGGTGGCCAACCCACAACTTGTGCCCTGAAAACCCAAAAAAAAAAAATTAAATTAAAATTAAAAAAATAAAAACCCATTTTTTAAATCCCTATTGTTTATTGACATTGTACTTGAGGAGATAAACAACTTTTCAGAAAAAGAAGAAGAAGAATTAGGACAAGAAAACCCTAATTTTTATGTATATACACTATAGTGCTGCGTGGACTATAAAGGTTAAAGGTGAAAGTGAAAGTACATATACATAAGAAAAGGAGAACAACTTTTTTAAAACAAAGCATGAGGAATAACATGTCAAACAAGTACAAGTTAAAGCGTATATGGATAAAGCTGGAAAAGAGCTCAGTTTCACGCAGTAAAAGTTGTTAATTATTAATGCTATTTCTGGGATATATAAGAAAGATTAAGTAGTTGTCAGATATATATGTATTTATGTATGTATGTATATATATGAGCATAGAACAAAAAGTAAAGGAAGCGATTGTAATAAATATTAAAAGGAAATTAATTATAACCACTTACTTGGCAGGTGGTTTAGCTGGATCTTTGGTGCAGGAATTAAGGAGGTTCTTCTCCCTGGGAGAACCAACAGTATTAGTCTTTATGTTAATCTCATTCAGATCTTCCTTAATAGACTGGCCATGAAGATTGAGCTTGAGATCAACAGTCTCCGAGAAGCCTCTTTTCCCGGTGGTGGCCGCAGGCGGCCTTGGCGTCTCCCCCACGGGCTCGGCGGACGTTTTCCCACACCCACCAGGCAAACCGAGGCACAGCTCAGTCTCTTTGAAGTTCAAATCCCTCTCAACGTTTGTCATCTCAATGACCCCCAAAAGAGAACGATAATAATATTATTGGCTAGCTTCGAGATTGTTTTTTTCTCACTCAATATACATATATATGTTTTTTTCTTCTCTCTTTTTGGTGGTGATAGAAATGAAACAACTAAATAAGCTATTATTTTCTCTCCTTTCCCTGTTCTTCTTCTTCTTCTATTATTACGTTTTGGGCTTTGGCAATTGGAGGAGAGAGAGATCCCCAACCCAATAATATAACCAAAGCTAGTGGATATGTTTTGTTTCTGTGAGTGCATGTGTATGTCATATCGAGTATCTCATCATATGGCCTTGTGACAAGTGGAGGGATTTGGTGCGCTTGATCTTACTGTGGGGTATTTCATCATCCTGATAATGATAATGATCATGATCATGATTATTTTAGCCGACCTGACCTTTAGATTTGAAGTCTGATCATGTGGATGGTATGGTTTTCACACTACCAGTCATGACATCACATTTAAGGCTCAGGTCTGGACCAATCATTAAGCTCACTCATTACCTATGTAATCACCAAAAATCACATATATTGGATAATGGGATTTATTTTAATAGACTTGTTTGGCATAATATACACAATCATAAGTTTTAAGATGTGACGCATCATTTTCACTTATCAACTCAACTTACGTGACTTTATCTACTTTAATGTATATTTTTCACATTAATCATCGTCATGTCATCACCAAACATTCCAAATGAATTGACTGTTTAAAAAATAAATTGAAACTAAAAATTTAAATTAAAAATATTATATCATATGAAAAAAAAAACATTGTTAAAAATTTAACTGAAACTACAAATTATAATTTGAACCATGTCTTTCAAACGACCTATAAAAAAACAATACATACCAACATTTTTTTTGTGAGAAATACAATGTACCTATATATATATATATGAATGTATTTAAACTATATATAAACAACAATATTATTACAAATACTAACATACTGACACACTCCTATATATCTTCGTACCTATAGCTCCCTAGCTAGTATATAGCTAACTCTCTAACAAAAGCAAGGGAGAAAGTTCAGTTTTTATTGTTTAGCTTGTGGTCAAGTTTAAAGGTTTTCTACCATATAATAAACTGAAATATCTGAATCAAGAAGTAAATCTTAGTAATTACTAAATCCCATGCATGCAGAAATCCATACTCAGAGAATCACATGGCATCCCACCAGGCATGGCAGTGTTTCATTCAGCGAGTGGTTTTGTCATGTCTAGTTGGGATAATTAGGCTTGCATCAAAAAAAAAAAAATGAAAAGAAAGGAAAAAGAAAAAAAAAACATCAAAATCATAGCCAAAATTTGCATATATCATACATCATGTATGGATATTGCCTGTCTCATATCTGGGTTCATTTTTTTTATAGTACATATATATATATATATATATATATATATATATCTAGATTCAATTGGAATATCTATATTAATTTAGCTCTACATAGCCATGAAAGATATGTTAGAGATATTTGATCTCCAATGTTGACCTGACCAAAACGCCAAAATTTAGAGAATAAGGGGGAAAAAATAAAGAAAAAACTTTCTATAATTTACAGATAGGCTATCTATTATATGCACGAAGTACAATTCAGTAAATTTTGTGAAGTTTATAAATATTTAATCACATACATGGAAGTAAATATTCCATTGCATCATTCTCAAAGTCATTTTCATTTGTCGTTTTTGAATTAAATTCTCATCATCTATCTCACTATGCAAGACATGCATATTTATGCCAGACCAAAGAAAAATTGAGCATATACCTTCAGCAAAATGTGTACACGCAATATTAAATGTTTGCAACACCATGTTCTTTTCATACATCCGCCTTTCCCTTTCCACCAATTTAATTTATTCCCTTGAGTGTCGGCAGGACCATATGATCCTCACCAAGCACGATTGATCCATTTTCAGAACTGTACGTGTGACTTAAAAATTGTGTAAATAAAATTTTATATGCAATATTTTTTATGTGTCACGCTTCTAGGAACCTTCCAATTGATATATATTCATCACAGCACATGAACCGAATAATACATATACCATTCATTTGGGTGATCATCAAGTTCAATATTTTATTTGTTTCCAAGTTGAACCGCCATAACATATCCACATAATTGTTTAAGCAAAATTTAATCATATAGTTCTCAGTTGAATTTTCAAAATATTAATCTAATATAATTGAATTACAATGGAAGCTAATATTTTTTCCTTTTCTTTTTCCTCAAGATTTAAGTGAGTTAACAAGAATGTTTAGGCTCCATGTAATTGAGACATGACATGAGAAAAGTCGATATAAATTATATGGATTCATGTTTGCTGCCCAACTTATTGTTTTGCTTTTAATAGAAGCACTACTTTTACTTCATATGGAAAAAGTAGATGCACAACGAAAAGCTAAAATTTACAAAATTCAACTTCTCCAAATAACTTAAAATTATTTAAAACCGCATAGGTGCTTTTGTGCATTTTTACCAAACTCTCGATTTTTTTTTATAAAGTGTTTTTAGGAGTTTTAAAAACAATGGGAACTTGACCAAATACAATGTTGTGAGGATTTGATGTAGGAACAACGTAATCATTTCTTTCAAAAATTGCAACTGACAAGAGAGGCATAATTAAATCCTTAAACATCATCTAGCACCAGACTCGAGAATCCACTCAAGCTCTACTTATTTAGGTCCCTTATTTTGAAGAGTCTCTTACAAACAAATCTATAGGTGCACCCAACAGACAGGCTTAAACACTTCTTCAAGCTCTAAGCCACATAAACTGCCTCCCAAAATTTAAATATGCTTTTGCATCAGAATCTCCTTGATTCTTTTTAACCATTTTATTTTCTGGCGCTTCATTATTTGGAATTATATATAAGAATAAACTCTTTCTTTATATATATTGGGAACAAATTTCACGACATGTTTACTTATCAGGCCTAGGCATTGTGGGTAAGAAATACGAGTCAATCTCATGTTTACTTGTTCTTTTTTGCCCATAAAATAGAAATGAGATTGATGGACCCTATAAAAATTTGAGATTAAGGAATAAGATTGGAAGTCCCATGCCCTATGCCTCCGAATTTGACTCCTAATCCTAATAGTAATATTAAATTACTATCTTACTCCTAATTGACTAATAAATGTTGAATTAACAAAAAAAATATAAAAAATAAAAGCCTACGTTTATTATTTTACGTACTTAGTGTTATAATGTAATTAGCCTAATTATTATTAGATTTATAATAACAAATATGTAATTTTTTACTTAAAATAAAAATATATTTCAATTTTAAACACTCAATTTTTAATTTTTAATTTATTTATTTTAAATTTTAACAATATATTTTTCTTTAAAAAATAATTACAAAACTATTTTTAATTATCCTAACATTACAATAATTATATTCATTATATATCAACATCATTATAATGAGTATACTATTTATTTTTCAAAATTGAAATTACAAAATTTCCTTAAATATATATAAGTAATTTTATAATAATTTATTCTGACCATGGATTCAAGTAAATGCATGAATGGAAGTCGAAATTACTTCAATTTGGAATCGTATAACATAAGTAAAAACCTTATTATGACTATGATGTCTCACTCTAAATTTTACCGACTTCAAATCCCGTCCACTCCAATTATATATAAGTAAACACACCATCACATTTTTCTATTACCATTTCATCGTCGTAGACCCTGCTTGCTTAGCCTGATAATATAGGGAAATCTTTTTTATTCTTAACACATAGGTCAATAATTTAAATCTCTATTTTTAATTTAACATTTAGGTTAAATTTCATATCTTGTTTCAAATTTTGCACCATGTAATGCTATGCTACTAAACTTTTTAAAACGTAACATTCATTCTCCACATAACTCTGAAAATTTAATCCTTCTGTTGGAACATAATATTTTTTAAATATTCCCCAATAACAAACCTTTGTAGGAAACTTTTAATTATTCAATCCAAAATTGAATTTAAGATCTTAATTATTAGAAAAACTCTTATGTTAATCATACTAAAACTCGAATAGAAAGTTCTAGAGGAAAAGGCGACGCAAATCTAGAGGTAGGAGAGAGGGCAACAAAGAGCTTAGACTTGAGGGAAGGGCACGACATCGATCTAGGGTGATGCAGGTTACGACTGAGATTTTGGACAAAGGGTAGGTTTGTTAGGGATAAAGGTGCCACACTTGAAGGGGAGGGGCTTGCTCTACGTGGCTATCGAGGGTGCCATTGCCAAGAGGGGAGGGGTTGTATGGTTGAGGTTCTCTTTGCTCTAAAAAATATGTTCATTATTAATCCTTCTTTTTTTTTTTTTTTACAAACATATGTTATATGTGCTTTTATTTTCAAAATTACCCTTTTAAAGTTTAGCATTTGTGTGATGCGTATGCATGACAATTCCGTTAGTAAATTCAGGACCAAATTTGTTATAGTTTTAAAGTTAGAGAGAAATTTATGCTACATTTTGCATTTTAAAGGGTGCATCATTAAAATAAAGTTCGGAGGAATTTACCTTTTTATACAATTTTTTTAGGTTTATTTTAAAACTATACCTTTGATTTTTGATTTCATTGAATGTATACGTTCATATTAGATTTTATATACAAATCTATATCTTATCTTGGCATGGTGACCTTTAAAATGATCAAATTATGCTTATGTAAGAGACAAAATAACTAAAGCGCAAAAAATAAGATAAAAACGAGAACAAAAGCACACAAAAAATCTATTTTTGAGGGTAATCTAAACATTTTTTATATCAAAACCCTTAGTTCAATATTTTTTAAAAAAATTTATAGTTCTTTTATTTTTCTATTTAAAAGTATTTTGAGTAAATTTTTAGGTTAAAATTGAAAGTTGACTACTAAAATATATAAACTTATACATTAAATTTAATCTTAAGTTATATATTTTATGAAACAAAAAACACCAAAGGTATAGTGTATAAAATAAACCTAAAATACATGGTATAAAAAGATAAATAGCCTAGTCTTAAAGTTGTGAAATTTATCCAACAATTTATGTTAAGTTACCGTGTAATTGATTTGATAGTAGCTTTCGGCCTTGAAAAACATCGAGGTCCACTCAATTCAAAACCCACTACTTGTCCCTTATTTTAAGCTTCACTTGCACCCAACTTCCTTTTAATTTATATCCATGAAGGACCATTCTACATGTACAAATCCACTTTCAATTTATTACCAAAGATCATCATTCAATCACTGTAAGATTAAAAATAAAAATTACCAAAACCATTAGGTTGAGCTTATATATATATTTGCCCCTACAACACACATGATGAATATTATACATGTCAACTGAAAGCAGTTTCCAAACTTTCCAGCATCATTCATCCTAAAAACTTTTTAGGGCATGGTGGTGACATGGAGACAGGTCACATCCCCAATCCTAGCTGTGCCCTTGCCCTGTCAACGTCCCCCAACCTCCACTCTGGGTTTTTCTTTATAATCTTACCCTTCGCTCTCTCTCTCTCTGATAATTATCACCAATATTCTCATGAGTCTCTTCTAGCCACAACATCTATACACACAAATAAATATATATTATGTATGCATATGTGACAACTATAATTTTCTTGAGAAGAGGGCAAAGAAATAATAGGTTGTGCAGTCTCATAATATCATCTAGAAATGGTCATAGGCAATGGTTCATAAATAAGGACATCATCTTTCAATGATATGAGCACTTTTAAGATGAAACCTAAGAGAAAAACTTTGTCGGCTTAGGTTTAAAACGGATAATATTATATCAAATAGGGCGCTGGTCGTTATAGTATATGTATATGTATGTATGTATGTATGTATGTATGTATGTATAAACAGCACTCAAAAGGACTGCTTGAATAAAAACATGCTCTTCTCAATCTTCAGGGACTTCAATGGTGGACCCAATGTATTATCCCTCTAGTATAAGAATACAAGAAGCCAATTTTTTGCTTTGAAATCCCAAACACGTCCCTATCCTGGTCAGTCATCAGTGTACTAATTCTTAAAGGCAAAACCCATCTCTCTCATTAATTACACTGCACTAACCTGGCTGTTCTGGACTTTTATGGTGGTCCTAATAATCCTCTAATGCTGCTTAATTAGTTGTGGTCAAATGGTCA
Organism: Artocarpus heterophyllus; assembly: GCA_025403435.1. Classification (NCBI taxonomy): domain Eukaryota; kingdom Viridiplantae; phylum Streptophyta; class Magnoliopsida; order Rosales; family Moraceae; genus Artocarpus; species Artocarpus heterophyllus. Next base: position 9,015,121 of record CM046341.1, read on the forward strand.
AACCAATGCACCTGATATCGTTGTTTTTAGGCCAACTTTACCTAATGGGGTAGCTTTTCTTATCAATGTGTTTGGTTAGGTATGTATATAAGACCCTTTAAGTTTTATGCCCCACTACCCACTTATAACTTATGACCTTATAAGGGTGCAAAGTACGTTGAATATACGCACTAATCACACACCGTCACTAATCACATTACTATATATACACACACACATATATATATATATATGCTTGTTTGAAAACCTAGTTTAAACTAAAAAAAGGTTAGTTTGAACTGATTTTAATATACTGTTTTTTCTCATATAATTTGAATTTTTTTACTATATCTAAGCTTGAACTGTATGTTCTTAAACGAGCTATAAGTATTATGTGTGTGTTTGTGATTGAACTAAATTAAAGTACTTATATAATGAATATGAATTATAATCGGGAGTGATATTAACATTTAAAATTACGACACATAAAGGTTGAGTACGTCTTCATTGATTATATTTGAAAGCATAGATACTATAATTAATTCCAAATTAATCTGCTGCCTTTATATTTTGATCAATTCCCTAATATTTGACATGAATTAGGCCAAATTCAAGTTGATCTCTTCTTGTACTTTCCAAGGCAGGCATATATAATAATTTACATATCCCATGTTGGTTGAATCTTTCACAATTAATAAATTCATCACTGGCCTAATATTTTATGTATATTACTTTATGACCCCAAAGATTGAACTAATCAAGAATCTTCCGCCCAATAATAATATTCCTAATGTTGGTGGAATTAGGGACAATGGGATACCATTGTGGGGGCTGACCAGTGCATGCAATTCTTGGTGGGAATGTTTAGTTTAACATATTTCTTAAAACCAGGCTGCCCCTTTGCTTATTCGTTACCATGATTTCTTTCTTCTAAATTACGGGGTTTCTATAATAAACTATGTTAAATTATTTACCAAATTTTATATTGAAGTGTTATTAATGGCTTAAAAGATATTCAAGTTAGAGGTGTAAAATGGACGACCCGGCCTGGCCCGCAATAGTCTTAGGCATGGCCCAGCTCAACCCTGCACAACATGGCATGCTTGATGGGCCAGGGATGGGCTTGACCCCCCAGGCCCTGGGACGCAAAGGGCCTAGGCTAGCCTGGGCACACAAGGGCCCGGCCCGGCCGAGAAACACCAAAGGCCCTTCAAGCTTGGCCTTTTAGATGTTCAAGAAACTACCCTTATTTCGAGCACCTTGAGATTTTAACGTCAAACGTTTAAAAAAAATAAGAGTCTATCAACCACTTAACTAGACAGTTATTTGTGTGATTTTTGATATTCAACTATATTTATGCTGTCTATAAAACATATCACAAATTTAAATATAAACTTGCTTAAATCACACATTGAAAAAAATAAGAATTTTATTCTTTAATACTCTATATAACATTTAAAAATATTTCTTTACACTTAATAGTCTCATGATTCTATCCATCAACTTTTTATTAAAATTTATTTTAAAAATAAACAAAAAATTTAGAAATTAAAAAATTAAAAATTATAGGGCTAACCCTATGAGCCTGGGGCAACACGGCCCTTCAAGGGCCAAGACTAAACCTGAAGTTTTCCCCTCAGGCACAGCCCTTTACTGTAAAGGGCCGGGCCCGCACCGCCCTTTTGACTCCTCTAATCCAAGTCAATCAAATTTGATTTCCTTTTTGTTTAGGTATATTATAAAGCTTTGAAGGGGTGATATCATTCATGACGAAGCGCATCGTAATCTTGGGTGAGTGATTGAGTCTATCTTACTAAAAGCAAAGGGGATACTCAATGATCTGATAGTAGGTGACAAAATCTCCTACGCTTTTTTGAGGAAGATTATTTGAATTATTATATTGTTAGTTAAGTTACCGAAAAGAATATTTTATATATACAAGAGACCTTCTTTCTTATTACTTTCAAATTAGTTGCATATATATATAGACCTTGTTTCTTATTACTTTCAAATTAGTTGCATATGTATATATATATATATATGCAGACTATTTTCCTTTTTTTTAAAAAAAAAGGTTGCATATATAGAGACTAAATGGTCTTAAATTCCTCCCTTTTTTTTCTTTTTTTAAATCGTTTGGTACTTCAATTGTAACTAAAGTTTTTAGTTTAATAACTGTAGCATGTGAAAACTTTACATTTTAGTAACTTTTTGCTTTTTAACTACACTGTTAACAACTTTGTAATGTTTGCTGTTAGATCTGATGAGTTAAAACTGAAGTGCCAGATGGACACTTTATTATTTTAAATTTTGTCCTTCAAAATATGAAGGAGATAGTTTGACAAACTAATTTGTGCAGGCAGAGACTACAACAAGATCGAAAAGCTTTGAAATCAGGCTCATGATAGTACGTATCTAATATTAGGGATTACGAATATTAGTAGGTTTTTATAATTAAAGAGAATATAAAACAACGTAATTATATTCACTTTTTCTAATATTCAACAATGATATTGTCTAAACATGTTTTGCCCAATAGAGGCCAAAAGAATGTCCTTAATAGAACAACTCGCAAAGGTGATGCATAAATGTATTCTTGTAAAGATCTCCTCACTTTAAAATTCTGAAGTATCTATAATTGAAGATGATCTTTAAGAAGAAAATCAAGCATGCCCTTAAAGTGAACTCATACCTCATATAAGTGATATATATATATATATATATATATATAGTTTGAAGTATACCGATATATATTTATGCTTCCACCGCCACAAACATATTTGTTGGTGTGTCTACATATAACAAGTATCTTTTTTTCCTTTCTAAATTTTTTTAAAGAATGAGAATATAAATCCGACCTATTTAATTTATGCACGCGCCAATTGTACACTATATATATATATATAATTTTAAACTTTTTATCTATTTCAACTTATTAATTATAACTGTAAATAATATAAAACTCACAATAGCTACAATAAAAAACTCATACATATTACAATTTAAACTTAAGGTATATGTTCTAGCTAATTGTTCTCCAAACGGCGCAGAAGAATTGAAGTGGTAGGATCAGTCTGAACCCTCGTTTACATTCCATGCATGTGCTAGTTTTGTACGGAGCTAATTATCAAAATTCAAGTGGGGCTTCGTGACATGGGAACACAGATTTAAACGCCGTGCCCGACGTTGGATTAACGTGGTAGTAGGCTAGCTAGCTCTTGTTGGCATTGGGATTCCTAAAGCGGTGGTTACAATTACAGATTCTGTCTTTCCAATTCATAGCCCATCGACAGTAGCTTGGGCCAATTCTGTACTACCACCAATAGCCCGTTCTCAGGTTAGTTTGAATCTAAAAAGGGAAAAAATAATGAAATAGCATATTTTTTAAATTTTTTTTTTAAGGAAATAGGATGTTTTAAAAATATTTATATGAAATAGAAGATTTATGATGTAAATAGTTTTATTTATTATGTAAAAAGGAATTATTTACATTGTAAACAATGAGGTAAATAAGTTATTTTCACCTTAAATTTATAAATTATATAAATAAGAATTATTTACACTACAAATAATGAGATAAATAGATTATTTTTACTATATATCCATAAATATTTTCAAAACTTCTATTTAATTAGTACAATTTGTTTGAACAAAATGATATTTACTGTAATTTTTCATCTATAAAAAATTCAAGTAAATTGGAGAAACTACTTGTAACTCAACCCTTTAGTTTTTATCTTGTTTGAGAGCCTAATTCAAACTAAAAAAAAAAAACTACTTAAAATTGATTTTACTATAGTATTTTCTCTTATAGAATTTAAATTACTATATTATTAATAATTTAAACTATGTTCCCACATGTACTATTTGTATATCCTTCTCGGCTTATCTTAGAATTTTCCCCTGATAAAATTGATGGACAATAGACAAAAGAGAGGGCAGAATTTTGACAGTGTTGCATATATATATATATATGTATGTATATATATATATCCCTTCAAGATATGGGCATTTCAATAAATTTCTCACTTCTTTATCTTAAAAAATGGAATGTTGATTAGAGTTTACCAACGCTTTAGGTATGTTTATCGAACAATAATGGAATGTAATGAAATGATATTAATGGATTTAGTAAAAAGATGCAAAAGTTTTTTATACTCTAGACTGGAATATTAGTTGCTAGGCATACAGTAATATTAGTTGCTAGGATTTAGTAATTTCCACCATATTTTGTTCATCTATTTTTTTTTTGTTCTTTTAAAAGGGTCTCTGGTCATATTTTTAAGTTGCAATTGAAGTATGTGCCGAGGTTACACTCTTGCCTCGCTTCTGTTTGGACTTGTAGAAGATTTTCTAAGTCCATATATTTCAAATGATCTTGTCTCAGCCTTCCCTCACTACAAGAATCGGAGCTTTCTGTCGTCCCTAGAAGTAGGATTGTCATCGCTAAAAAGTCATCGTGAATTCTTGTAGTGCCTGACTTTGCTCAGGACATCACTAGTACCATGATAGCTCTGATGAGCTCTTAGAAACTTATTTTGGGCCATTTTTTTGAGGGCGAGGTTTCCGTCAAGACTTTTTTTGATCATATCAGTGATGCAAGTGTTGTGAGATAGGGTAATTAGTTTATTTGGTCAAATATTATTCATCCTAGTATATGTGGAAACTTCTACACAAATGGATCTCCACTAATGATGCTCTCCAACGTCGCGACTTTTGCCTTTTTAGTTGTTGTTGTCTTTGCATAGACAGTTTTGAATCTTTAAATCATTCGTTTCTTCATGGTGAATTTGCCCTAATTTTTATGGAATTTTATCTTAAATGCTTTTGATCATCACTTGGATTTATTTTTCAATTTTGAGAATTTATTAATGACTACTACAAGAAAAATTCAAATCACAATTTTCCTATCTCTTGAAATCGGCTTAAAATGCAACTGTTGTTGGATTATTAGCTTGCTTGAAAAAAATGCATATTTAAAGAAAAGGTTATCTCCAAAGCCTTTGCTAAAACTTTTATAAGGGTTTCTGTTGAGGATGCCAAACTTTTAGATGTCAGTCATATGTATAATTTCTTATTTAACTTGATGATTCTTTAGGGTTTGGGTCAAATTGGTTAAACCTCTTGCTTCTCCTAAAATTATTTCCGTTAATTAGCTTCCTAGTCAGATCAAGATTAATATTGACAGTGCAGCAGGTGGTTAACTTGGCATTGTGGCCTGCTTATGGGGTTTTTATAGAACTTCTTGTGATATTTTCAAGAAATTGATGTTTCTTGTGCTTTTGAGGTTGAGTTCATAAGTTTTATTTAAAAAACTGAGAAGTTATTGGAATTTTAGTAGCACATCTTTGGGTGAAGTGGGACTCCATTTGTGGTTACCCTCCTTTTGTAATAGATTTGATAACATAGAAAATTTACAAGCTCTCAAGTACACTAACGCTCTTGTGGATATTAATGATTGTTGACAATTTTTGTGGAGCTTGCTTCACCAGTTTTCATGTGGTTGCGTTTCCATCGGTGGACCTTAGCTCCAAAGTTCATGCTTCTTTTTGGTTTTGACAGAATTTGGTTGCTCTTCCATTCTCCTATTTGACTTCTCGTTGATGGAGTCTCGTGCGGTTATCTATGATCACTCGCTCTTTCAAGCTTTGTTTGCTCTTCCAAGCTTTTTTTAAAGGGTTTTAGTAAGGCCTCTTACCTTGATTAGGAATAACCTAATGAATTGTGGATTCTTTAGTAACTTATTTTGTAGGGTTTTTCTCTTTGTGTGTTTGTTCGGAGTTGTTATTTTTTTCTTTTGTTAGATCTTATATTTTTATTTCTTTTTACTAAAATTGAATGGAGGGTTTATAATTAGTAGAAGATTGATTTTCTAGCAAGTGCTAACTTAATTGAAATATGTTAAAAATCTTTGATACTAATGTTTCTTCTCTTCATTTTTTTCTCAAAGTTAAAAGAGAATTTTTTTTAATATAAAAGTTAAAAGAGAATATTGGTATACAAAGATTATTGATTTTTTCCTAGAATTTATTTATTTTATGTATTAAGAAGCAGAACAGGAAATAATCTAAACATCATTTTAGTACAAGCTAACACATAAATAAATAGATGAAAAAAAAAAACTCTCCTTTCTTTCCTTTTCTCATTCACAGGAGACATGCCTTAACTTACACCTTATAATGCCTAAACTAAAATCACACAAAGCTTGCATTCATTAAAAGATCACTCTCATTCAATCTCAACTCACCACGTAAAAGGACTACACTTGGTGTATGTTAATGTATGCATTGACTGTAACCGATTGTAATTATAAAGGTTTTTAACAGAAACCAATCAATTTTTTAACGGTTATGAATTCTAATGGTCTCCTATTTATGTTTTCATTAAATCATCAATTAGAGCACTGGTAACTGAATTTTCTGGCAGTATAAACATTTGCTTGATGGAAGCAATGGCAGTACAGAAAAAAATTTCTTTTGTTCGTGCATTGAACAGAATATTAGGTCCCCAAGTTTTGAAAATTCGCTTAAGAATCTAACACCATCAATTGAGATTTTGGGAGGACTTGGAAGCTCTCAAGTGCAGATAATCACGATACACCAGAGATACAGTGTAATGGCAGGAGGTACAAAATTTTTCACTCTTCTGTTTACGTTTTCCGTTTTAATTCGATTTTAATATGTATATAGTTTTGCATGTTAGAATCGTTTTATGTTTACATTTGGCATCAAAGCCGTAACAACCTCTGCCTTGCATGAGAAACATGGAAAATATGCACGGTGTAGTAACGCACGGGTTGAAAAAATTTTGATTTTTGGGTTTTGTTTTTTAGCGTTTCTTAATTGAAACTAAGATTAGAAATCATTTAGACATTAGATTTCTATGTATTCTGCAATTTGAAACGTCAAAATTAGTGTCCGGATGGTAGAATTACAGCCGGGTCTGAAACGGGTCAAAATCGGGTTGAAACCGGGTCGTTCGGGTGAAGAAGACCCGGATTCAAGGTTGAAGACGATAAAAACGACATGTCGTTTCAGGCGTTGAGGGGCTCTTTCAGCGTTAAAAAATGACAAGTCGTTTTGGACATTAATGACCACAACGACATATCGTTTGGTTTGTTGACAGGCTGCCCTCTCAGTAAACGACCTGTCGTTTACGCCCGGGGGGGGGGGGGGGGGGGGGGGGGGGTCTCCAAACGACGTCGTTTTTGGAAAATAAAAAATAAAAAACCCAAAAATTAAAAAAAAATAATTTTTTTTTCAGATTTAATAAAATGATGGTTTTGGGGAAATTTTCATAAAATTTTTAGTTTTTTATAATTTTTATGAAATTTTCATAATATCCACAATTTTGGTATATTTTTATGAAATTTTTCATATTATGGAATAATTTATGAAAAATTCATAATTTTGAATATTCATAATTTTTGCTGTTTGTTATGAACATTATAAAGTATTTGTGTGGATATAATTTTGTAAATTTATGTGCATATAGTGTTCATTATGTATAATTTGTGATTTAAAATTATGCATGCAATATTAAGTTAAATAATTTAGTACACTTAATTTTGTGCAATAATGTGCTAAATTATATTTTGAATGTATAATTTTAATATATACATAATGAAAATTAGTACATAAATTATGGTTCTTTGTTCATATTTATTTATTGCTTAAGGTAATTGCAATTTATTTTATGAGCAAAAACTTAAGAATAAATGTCTTGTGATTTGTGTATTTAATTTTTTGAATAATTAAAGAGTAGCCACAGCATCTTTAATTATGCAAAAAATTATGTTAGATGTTTAAATCACATATGGTAAAAAGACATTAAATTGTGATTAATCATATGTAATATGATAAATTTTATCCCACAGGAATTTTTATTGTATTTAATATGATTAGTTAGGATGATGTATCAAATTATCTTTCTTAATTTATCCACAGGAATTAAGAAAATGGCATATAATTTGATAGCGTTATCATAAAGATATATGAATCTGTTTGAGTTAAAAATTTAGCCCACAGGCAATTTTTATGTCATTTGATTCATATTTTAATGCATGATTTACATTAGTAAACATGTCATAAAGTATTGTAGCCTCAATTTAGTAACATAAGCATGTATATTTTATTATGCAGCTATACAAACTGTGAGTTACTCTGATTTCCAGTGTGACATTCCCGAACTTAAGGGAGACAACTATAAAGTGTGGAAGGAGAGAATTCTTCTTCATTTAGGTGTCATGGACATTGACTTGGCTATCCGTAAGGATGAACTACCTGCCATTACGGAGACCAGCTAGCCAGATGACGTTGACTGTTATGAAAAGTGGGAGCGATCTAATCGCCTCTGCGTAATGTTCATAAAGACGAAGATCTCGGCAGGTATACGTGGTTCATTGGAGCAATATGACAAAGTGCGAGCTCTGATGAAGGTAATTGATGAGCAATTTGCTACATCAGACAAAGCCTTGGCTAGCACCTTGATATTGAAATTTTCATCCATGAAGCTTACTGGAATTCATGGTGTGAATGAGCACCTCATGCAAATGAGGGATATAGCGGCTCAGCTAAAGACACTTGAGGTTGAGATGTCTGAAACCTTCCTTGTGCACTACATCCTCAACACTCTTCCACATCAATATAGACCTTTCAAGATATCCTATAACACACATAAGGATAAGTGGTCCATCAATGAATTGATGACCATGTGTGTCCAGGAAGAAGGAAGGCTTGCTATGGAAGCGGGAGAGAGTGTGCATCTGGCAACTCAAAGGAAGAATAAGGGCCAAGCCAACAATAAGGGAAAAGGCAAACTGCTCGCTCAAGCTGATATCAAGAAGGAATCTAGGTGTTTCTTTTGTAAAAAGAATAGGCACATAAAGAAGGATTGTCCTAAATATCAGAGATGGCTTGACAAAAAAGGTACTCAATTCTCACTTGTCTGTCATGAATCTAATATGGTTGATGTTGAGCATAACACATGGTGGATTGATTCTGGTTCTTCAATCTATGTCACTAATTCCTTGCAGGGATTGCAAGGCCTAAGGAAGCCAGTGGGAAGTGAGCAGTGTATCTATTCAGGCAACAAGATGTGCTCACATGTAGAGGCTGTCGGAACATGCAATTTAGTTTTATCTAGTGATTTTATTTTAAAATTAGAAAAGACATTTTATATTCCTAGTTTTTCTAGGAATTTAATTTCAGTTTCAAGGCTTGTACCATTGGGATTTTCCTTTAATTTTTCAGACACTATATTTAGTTTGTTTTATAGATCTGAACTTATTGGAAATGGTATATTGTCAAATGGTCTTTTCAAAATTAATTTACAAGATAAAACTTCTTATACTTCTATGCATGTTCAAGATAATGCTGGCATTAAGAGATGCGTTATGAATGAAGATTCTTCTATGTTGTGGCACCGTAGATTGGGTCATATCTCTATTGAGAGAATAAAGAGACTAGTGAATGATGGAGTACTTAGTACTCTAGATTTTGCTGACTTTGACACTTGTGTGGACTGCATAAAGGGAAAACAGACCAATATGTCAAAGAAAGGTGCCAAGAGGAGTTCAGATATATTAGAGATCATACATACAGATATTTGTAGTCCAGACATAGACGTGTATGGTCAAAAGT